>JARUPY010000055.1:0-70941 GCA_029817715.1 Melastoma dodecandrum | reverse complement strand
GAAACTAGACGCTGGTAAACTGGATTCTTTTCCTCCATAAAGAATCAGAAAAGAAAATCACTTGTCCATCTTCATGGTTAACATAAAACTAAATGGGACTATATACGTTTGACTTGGTAAGAAAATAAACGGAGTTTTGAAGGCTATTCCAAAAAATAGTGCAAGACCCAAAGTCCATAACAAATCATAAGAACATTGCTTCTTTCTTTCTTTTTTTTTTTTGCTTATGACGGTGTGATCATGGTCAGCTTAAACACACATTAACTAAATCCACAGAACGAAAGATAGTGGAAAGAACACTAATCCATAATTAACAGGAAGCTAAATTGAGTCTCCACATTACCTGGTAGGAAAATAAAAATGAGTTTTGGCTATTCCAAAGAATATTGCAAGAAAAAGTCCATAACATCATCTTGACCACATCAGCTTAACTAACACACCTTAACTAAATCCAAATGCAATGCCTCAAATAAGACGGACACCAAGAAAAGGCATATTGAAATCACAAACCAATTACGGAGTGGGACTTAAACATGACAAATTCAAGCCAACAAACCCCAACGGCCCAACCATTTTGCCTCTCCCTTAAGATTCACGAGATCATTGTTCCATACATAACATACGGAGAACCGTCTTATAAGGGGGAGCTACCCGAGCGATTCTTCGACAAGAAAGTGCACATCCATGCAGCAACGAACCAAAAAAAATAAGAGGCAAATTCTTAATCGCGCAGAAAAGCATACCGCCACCGCCGTTTGTCATCCTCAGCATCGCTCCACAAAATCAATCGCAGTCCGATCAATCACCAACATTCCACAAGGATCAACTAACTGCTCACTCGCACCCCCCGCTGTGCTGCGCCGCAATTCGTCGTGACGGAGGATTACCGGCTCCCGCGCACCGCCGGAAGGAATATCCCGGCGACTCGGTTCCTTGCAATTTTCTGGAGCTGTTAATTTTTCCATATATGATGTTGGGCCATTAAGCCCAAAAGAAGTATTGGGCCAATTTCGTATCATCGGCCCAAAACGTGTTTCAAATCCAGCCTATACAATGATGTGAATTTCAGTTTTCAAGTGAATGGGGATCGATGATAGGGATAAGTTGAGAAGGCCACCCAAGTCCCGGAGAACTCGTTATTGTTATGGGTTAGGGACATATCAAACGAAATAGTCAATGAGGGACGATGATGATACGTGTCTCAACTGTTCCAAAATAATTTGGGAAATATTTCGGGACATTTTACATTAATTTTCAAAATTCACCGTATAATGCCTTAATTCCATCCATTCATTTATTTGATTATGGCTTTAAACTGTGAATAATGCTCCTTGTGAGGGTACACACAGTTTTGTTTATAGCATCACATGTAGCCACTTCTTAAGTACTACGCCGGTCGGAAACAAACGGAATCGGACGAAAAAAATTTGGTAGTGGTGAAAAGGAGTGAGGGGCCGATGGAGAGGAATCCGGGGGATATGATTCCAAAGAAAAAGGCGACCTACGTAGTGTGGAAGGCCTAAGAGCAAGGAAAGTGTGCATGGACTTTGAAAGGAATCGTTCTAGAGGATAGCCAATAGAGTTGATATGAAAAGATAATTCCTAATATATTAGTCCGGGATTAAAAAAATGCCTAATTTACCGTAAGTAAAATCTGTTTCAAATAACGGGACTAAAAATTACAAAGATATAGTCGTTAGTAACGGCAACTTTTGATAAATTGTGGCAAAATCGTAGTTAGAAATTAACGACATAGATGCACTTACAAAATCTTGGTAAGTTCGGTTTTATTGAAAGTCGTGAGACAATGACTTTTCAGTGAGACCGCTATGTCACAATTTGAAAATAACGACTTTATCAAAATTTGTAATTTTATTCTCGCAATTTGAAACAATAAATTAGGGGCGATAAACCAAGTGTATTTAAAACTCCAACCGTATTTTACAATTTTTTTCAAAACTAATAGTAGGAAGGTAAAAAAAACCACTTCATCTCATGTATTTTGAAACACCATTCTATTAGCATCGGTCCCATGCTGGAAGAAGACGTCGTCTCGTGTGCGAAATCTGCATAAAAATAAAAATAGGGGGAGGCAAAGATTGATGTTATGACGTGTCATGTTATGTACAAATTCTCCTACCCCCCCCCCCCCCCCCCCACCAAAACTCTATGAGATTGAGAAGAAGAAACTGGAGGCAGTGGGGGTTGGATTGGAATAAGCATAAAATATCATAAATTAATAAAAAAAGAGACTCTTTATGCAAAAGGACGAGCTGAAATAAGAGTCCAGAGTCCCTCCCCTTCTTCACAAAACACAACTCCCACCACTCCTAGACATCAACTTGGGGAGCCTCCTTACACTCGTAACATGCACGCTTCTCCGGCTCTCCGTCGTGCCGTCCTAAGCCCTCGTGGCGATCGCCCTGCTTCCCTCCAGCCTCCACAGGGTGGCTTATGGTGGGAAACAGTCGGAGTTCTTCGCCCCCTCCTCAAGAAATCCTTGTCGGGATACGCAATCTCTGATTGGGATAGTAAGCCCGAAAGCTTGTTCTGTAACTACACCGGGATAGTCTGCGATGGGACAGGAGATGCCGTCGAGATGAACCTGAGCGGGTGGTCTTTGTCCGGGGAGTACCCTGATGGAATCTGCGAGTACTTGCCGAGGTTGCGGGTGCTAAGGCTAGGGGAGAACCGGTTTCGCAGAGGAGGCGAGTTCCTAAGAAGCATCGTGAATTGTTCTCACCTGGAAGAGCTTAGCTTGTAGAAGCTGTACCACCCAGGGACCGTGCCGGATCTTTCGCCCATGGGATCTCTCAGGGTGATCGACCTATCTTACAACTTGTTCACGGGCGGTTTCCCGATGTCGGTGTTTGAGTTAACGAATCTCATGGATCTCAACTGCATTGAGAACAGCGGTTTCGACCTATGGGAGCTACCTAACAACGTGTCGCGAATGAGCAGCCTCCAGTCCTTGATCCTGACGACGTGTATGTTACAGGGCCAGATACCTAAGTGGATAGGAAGCCTCACATCACTGGTTGATCTCGAACTCAGCGGGAACTACCTCTCTGGTGAAATCCCAAGGGAACTCGGGATATTGAGGAACCTGAAGCTGCTGGTTACTACAATGAATTCACTGGCGGAATACCCGAGTCACTTGGGAACTTGACCGAGTTCCGTGATTTGGACATGTCGGTGAACCAGTCAACGGGAAGCATCCCGGAATTGATATGCAAGCTCCCAAAGCTCGAGGTCCTACAGCTCTACAACAACAGCTTCTCGGGAGAAATACCAAGCGCTCTAGGCGACTTGACCACCCTATTCATCCTATCATTATACGACAACGTGCTCTCTGGGGAAATTCCTAGGAATCTTGAGAAGTTCTCGGGATGGTCCTCTTGGATATATCCGAGAACAGGTTTTCAGGTCCCTTGCCGGCAGAAGTCTGCCAGAGTGGAAAGTTGCAGTATTACCTTGTGTTGCAGAACTCATTTACTGGAGAGATCCCCTCGTTGTACGCTGATTGTCCGACGGTGCTGCGGTTGCACAGGTGAAATTCTAGAGGGAATTTTTGGTTTGCCTCGCACCTCAATCATCGACTTGAGCTACAACAATCTAAGTGGTCCTATAGCCAGAAGCATCGGAAATGCGAAGAACCTGTCAGAGTTGTTCTTGCAGCGCAACAATATATTAGGATCCCTGCCTCCAGAAATATCATCGGCCGTCAACCTTGTGAAGATCGACCTCAGCAGGAAAAAGTTTTCGGGTCCGATTCCTTCAGAGATCGGCCATCTTCGGAAGGTGAATCTGCTCCTGATACAGTGCAACAGATTCGAGTCATCCATCCCTGATTCTCTCTCCTCGCTGAAGTTGCTAAATGTCCTCGATATCTCTGACAACCACCTGACGGGGAATATACACGAGAGTCTGTGTGCGTTGCTGCCAAACTCCAATTTTTCGAGCAATCTACTTGCAGGCTCGATCCCTCCTTTCTTGGTCAAGGGAGGACTGGCCGAGAGCTTCTCGGGCAATCCTCAACTCTGTGTCTCAGTCTATATCGACACATCGGACAAACTTCCCAACAAAGCTACGACCGGAAAAGGGTCAACTCCGTCTGGTTGATCGGAATATCCTCACCTGTAATAATTTTTGGGTTCCCCCTGTTTCCCAAAACGCCGATGTAGCCAAGTGAGACCCGGGAAGGAAGAGCATGAGATGTTATCCTCATCCTTCTTCTTCTATGATGTCAAGAGCATCCACCGAATAAACTTTGACCACCGAGAGATCGTCGAGGCAATGGTCAACAAGACCATCGTTGGTCACGGGGGATCTGGCACAGTGAACAGGATAGAGATGAAAGGTGGCAAAGTCCTCGCGATGAAGAAGCTATGGAGCAGGAGCACAAAGGATTTTGGCGACGGTTTCTTGGAGGACAATCTAGTCCTGAACCGAGAGCTGAAGACGGAGGTTAGAGACTCTCAGGAACATTCGGCACAAGAACATTGTGAAGCCATACAGTTATCTGTCACCAGGGACTGCAATCTGCTTGTTTACGAGTACATGCCAAACGACAACCTCTACGATGCACTACACAAGGGGAGTTTCTTACTGGAGTGGCCTACAAAGCACAAGATCGCGCTTGGGATCGCACAAGGGCTGGCCTACCTTCACCAAGACCTGGTGCCACCCATAATTCACCGAGACATCAGTCAACCAGCATATTACTCGATGTGGATTACCAGCCGGTGGCGGCGGATTTTGGAATTGCCAAGGTATTGCAGGCTCGGGGAGAGAAGGATTCTACCACCACGGTTATTGCTGGAACTTACGGGTACCTTGCTCCAGGTGTGTTAAACGAAATCGGGAAACAACAAGAACTTGATGTGTAGTTTAGATTCATTATCCAAGTCCTTAAAGATAACATATGAACTGTGCTGTCAATTTTGATCCTACAGAATACGCATGCTCGTCCAAGGCCACCACAAAGTGCGACGTGTAGAGCTTCAGGGTGGTGCTGATGGAGTTGATCACAGGAAAGAAGCCGGTAGAGCAAGAGTTAGGAGAGAACAAGAACATCATATACTGGATCTCGACCAAGGTCAACACAAAGGAAGGAACCCTGCAGCTTCAGGACAAACGAATATCAGGTTCCTTTGGCGAAAACATGATCCGTGTCCTGGGAATTGCTATCAGGTGCACGTTCAGCTCACCGGCCCTACGCCCAACCATGAACGAGGTCGTCCAGTTACTCACAGAGGCGGACCCCTGCAAGTTCGACACACGCAAGTCATCAGAAAAGGCCTAATAAATTATCAACTTTGGCCTAACCCATCAACAGATGAGAAGAAGATCACATCAGAGTTTTATGATCTAAGTAACTACTATGTTTTGTAGACTTCAGCCAATAACAAGCTTTATGTTGGCAAAACTATACTTCCTACTTCTTGTAAATAAATTAGAAGAATAATGAATATCTGCGATGTACTATAAGATCGACAATGAGATCATTTCAGAAGTTCAGAGAAGCATGCAACACAAACATATTCTTCCTTTAAATTATTTGATTTTCCCCTGTGCTTTTTTCAAAGCTTTGCATCAGGAGATGATAATGATACAAAGGGAAAAGTGTGACTCACAAAAAAAATAGCAATAATAAAGAGAGGAGGATATCCCATGCACCTCTGGATCTGTAACCTAAGACCACTAAAAGCCTACCTTTGAATGCAACTATCCTTTCTACCAAAAAAAAAAAGAGAGGAGGATCAAGTTTGAAGAAATAATTGCCAAGTGGAGGGACCCGATCCATCATGAGGGTTCTGCAAAAAGAGAGAAAAGGAGTTCCTGATTCTGTACTGATAACATGCACTGATTGACCAACGAGCATCTTTTTCTCCTTCTCAGAGATGGAGAACAAATTAGGGCAGAAAGCTTAATCAGGAATATCCCATATTATTTCCCTCTTCCCTTTCCAATTGAGCATAATTTCTTCTCTACAATGGAGGTTTTGCAGCAGTAAATTGGTTTCCCTTTTTGTGCTTCTTCCACTAGCAAAGATGGGAATGCATTTTTACCCTGTTAAAGCCACTCCTTAGTGACATGAGAATCCCTCCTCTGTCTACAACCACTCAAAAACACCTACCTTGTCAAAAGCTTCTTACCAGGGAGAATCACAAAAAAACATATGCACTTGTCTACTGAACAATGTCAAAGTTTTTGCAACTGTATGTGAATCCAAACTTTTATTTTTTTGTCAGTGGGTTGAGGGATCCTTCTCAAAGAAGGCATATGATGCATTTGGAATTATATACTCATCTTTTCCTGTCAGGATGATGGAGAGTCCATTAAAGAAAAGAAATAAAACAGAAAAAGGAACAATCTAAAGCTAGAAGCTTTTAACAAAAGGGATTGCTAGGTTGTTCTCCTGCATAAGTTTGCTAACCAGACAAAATTTCAACTAACACAGCAGTGATGTTGATTTACAAGCATCAAACTGATCCACAACTGCAAGGTTTACTCCTTAATACTATTTGGGTGATGGTGCACAAGAAACTATTATTGATGATGTCCAGATGTGAAATGGGAATTGCCTATATCCACTGAGATTTTATTGCTCCTCCTTTAGTGCTAGTGACAACAACAGCAACTTCAGAGTCGATTCTCTGAATGACCTAAATAAGTAGCATTTATCTGTACTGCAGATGTAAATGCTCAGTCTATCCATAGGGGACAATAGCAAGTGCATTTGCTAAATTCTTAATAGTAGTCCCATCAGCATCTAATTACCAATAATAATGCGAATTTTATTATTAATGGAACAACATATAAATGAATTTTATGCTATATTTGGGAGTCCTCCCATGTGGTTGAGAAAAGAAATACATAAAGCGAGAAAAATGAAGTATAATATGCAAGTTCTCCAAATAAAAAACAATAGAAAACAGGTAGAAAGTGTTTCAGTATTTTAAAAAGTATTGTGATGGTAGGTAGCACAGGGAATCGTGTTTTTCCATGATAAAACATTTTCCCACCAAACCCAAGGATCCCAAATGAAGCATTAAGCGCTCCGTGATTATTGATCAAGTACTAAATCCTGACAACCTAGACAAGAAAATTACCACCAGTAGAGGACATTGAACATTTACATAACCTCTAACCTCTTTTTTTTCGAAACTTTGGACATACAAGCAGATGCAATGAATCACCATTGGAAAGAGGTTGGTTCCATACAGCGAATTGGATCAACTTCATTATTACATGAATACTCCATTGGCATGGGAACCAGAACAACTGAAAGGCATCGTCCAAAAATTTTCATACTTACAATAGGAACGAATTAATAGTGAATGGTCGGGGAAGAAGTAGGCCGGTACAGCTCATTGACATATTTCATGCTTAGGAAATGCAAAAACTAGTTGCAAAGGCTCGGAGTTAACTTTCACAAATGTGGGCAGACTAAAGAAACCCAAGGGGACAACCCAGTGGTCAGAGCATTAAGGATTCACTTGGGAATCCCAAGTTCGAACCTCAGCAGCCGTGTTGCGTCTTGTAACTTGCAAAAAATCGGTGGAGATGAAAATGAAAGAAATAATCAGGTAAACCAATACATACCATTGCCATACTAGTTCGTACATAATTTCACATCTAGATAAGATTAAAACACATGGATGAATAGCCAACTAGTTGTTCACTTGGCAATGATTAATCGTACCTTTGACTTACATTTGCAAGTAGCCAACAACAGTCACACGGCTAGCTGGAATATCAGGTTGGCTTCTCTTTGACAGAACTTGCCCAACAATTACTCCAGGCCCAGACCATCCCTGCGTGGACCCAATCGTGGCCCTTGGGGTAATTACAGCCATTCTCGATCCTTTCATCTCACTAGTGCAAAGGAGTTCTTCTTGATATTGATCAGCGAAATAGTTCAGGGAAAGACCACATTATAAATCTGGCAAAGAAGTCGGACTCTAGAAATTCTATGTGAGCTGCTCTTCCGATAAAGGTGTTCAAGTTCCTCCCATGAGTGGACGTGTCGAAATTGACATCGCACCGCATGAACACCCTGTGTTTGGAAGAGGGGGCCCTGATTTGATCCAAACAATTGTTTAACATCTCCAAAAATATTTTGCTTTTCTTGGAGTTATCTGAAGACGACGCTCGGCACAATTCTATTCTTGCAGAATGATATGGGATATACCCGTCCTAAAACGTTGAGAAGTGTGCAGAGTACAATAAGACAGGGCAAGTTCCATAATATTGGCAGCATGAAAAAAGGTGATTGAATGCCAGATAATTGTTGAACATTGCCAACAGGATGATCAGAAAAACAATCATATAGGAAAGATGCAATGGCAGTAACATATCCATCAGAGAGCAATGATGCAATGGCATTGCAAGTAGTACCCTTCAATTCTTTCTTTCAGAACAGACTCATTAATCACAACTATGTATTGCTGCAGAAACAACGTGTTTGGCTTATTTTTTGATGATGAATAATGCAGTAACTCAATATTTTTTGAAGATGAATAATGCAGGAAATATTACACTCATTCAGCACCATGAAAGGAAGCAAAGGAATGCTAGCCATCAAAGTAGACATGCAGAAAGCCTTTGATCTAATGGAATGGAACTACATTGAGAAAATTCTGCAATTTTTCAATTTCCCGAAGGGATTGACTACCTTAATCATGAGTTGTGTTTCAACACCAACCTACAACATACTTTTTAATGGAGGCCACCTCAGCCCTTTCAACCAAACAAGAGGGATCAGACAAAGGAGACCCTCTATCCGCATACCTCTTCATCCTATGCCTAGAATACTTACGTTATCTAATTGAAAAAGAGTGTTCCAAAGGAAAATGGAAGAAAATAGCAACAAGCAAAGAAGGCCCCTCCTTCTCCCATCTTTTCTTTGCTGATGATCTCCTACTATTTGGGGAAGCTACCATGAAAAAACGCAAAAGCCATCAAAAGGGCACTACAAAATTTCTGTGATCCATCGGGACAACATGTAAATAGCAGCAAAAGCCACATCCTATTCTCACCAAATGTTGGAAATCGCATGGCTAAGAAAATTGCAACAGAAACAGGATTCGGGATCACAAGGAATTTAGGAAAAATATCTAGGCTTCCCTCTTAGAACAGGAACCGGCAATAACTCCGCTTTCAACTCAGTCATAGAAAGAGTGAGAAATAAATTGGCAGGATGACAAACAAAATTCTTATCGAAAGCAGCCAGAGTAGTAGTGATTAAATCAGTCGCCGAGGCGATTCCGACATATCTAATGTCATGCCTCAAATGACCAAGGAAGGCGCAAGAGGAACTAGACAGAATCAACAGAAATTTCCTTTGGGGATCCACAGAAGAAAGCAGAAAATTGCACCTAATAAACTGGCACCAAGTGACTAAGAGGAAAGAGGAAGGGGGATTAGGTCTATTTAGAGCAAAGGATAGGAATACCGCTCTACTCAGTGAACTTTCCTGGAGACTACACACAGAACAAAACTCTCAATGGGGACAGGTCATCATCAACAAATATGGAAAGCAACTTGAAAAAAGAAAGCAAGGTTCCTGCATCTTTAAAGCATTAAAGGTAGGGGAAGAACTACTCAGACAAGGAATAAGAATGAAGGTTCAGAGCGGTGCCCAAACTAGATTATGGCTGGATGACTGGGTAGGGTGCGGTAGCCTAAGGAACAAACAAATTGGTTCCCTTGACAAGGTGGAAATTAATAAGACAGTGGCTGCCTACCACGATGAACTAGGATGAAAGAAAATAGGTTCGACAAACTACCTTCCCTTTGGGATCATATAGCATCAGCATTAAGAGATGGAACCTCGGCTAGGGACCAACTAACCTGGAAACAATCTTGCGATGGGGAATTCACCGATGCATCAACCTACGCACTAGCTCACAAAAAGGAAGGAAACTATGGAGAAGCTAAAGTAAAATGGATCTGGAAATTGTCAATACTTCCTAAGCAGAAGATCTTCCTATGGCTAAGCTGGTTCGAGAAACTACCCATAAGAGACATGCTTCACACCAGGAATATAACACAAGAAAAACTATGCCCAAAATGTGAATGGGAAACTGAAACCACCCTCCATATACTAAGAGACTGCCCTATCTCACAGACCACATGGAACCTATTCCAGCATCCGAAATCACTAGAGGAGGCAAACACAGCAACAACAACACAACAGTAGCTACAAGGAAATCTCAACACAAGAAAATCCAATGCAGCTACATACAGAGGCATACAGTGGCCTATCTTATTCACCTCAGTAGCATGGCACCTCTGAAAGCAGAGGAACAACAATGTCTTCAAACAGGAATTCAACTCTAGAGACCCTATACACAAATAATGGAAAATGCAGCAGAACTTCAAGCTCTATTAGGAGGAAGGAGCAAAACAAGAATCCAGAAAGTAGTTATCATCCAAACAACAGGAAACACCAACTTTGAGGGCAATAGGGAATCTCAAATTACATACTCACCAGCGCAAGACAAATGGGAACCTAGCCTCGACCTGCCCTACATACAGAACACAGACGCAGCTGCTAAAGAAGGTGATCTATATGTGGGCCTAGGAGGAGTAATCAGAGACCAAAAAGGAACGTGGATCGGAGTTTTCTACGTCAGAAAACCGAATACAAACTGCCTATTAGCCGAAGCACAGGCTCTCCTAGAAGGAATCAAATTTGCTCAAGATATAGGAATCGAGCATTTAGCCATACAAACGGATGCATCATCTCTAGTAAACTACCTAAATGGGTCCAAGAAGACAACAAGTTTTATAACCCCTTTCATGGCTAAATGCAGGTTGTTATTGTGTGAGCTGGAGGAGACTACAATATCGCACATCGCGAGGGGACAAAACAGGGTTGCAGACATGCTAGCTAAGGAAGCCCTCGGCAGGACGACTCCTAGCACTTTTGATTATCCTCCGGATTTCATTTTGGATTTGTTGCATGACGACATTCCTTGTAACATGGGATCTGTAACCTAAAACCCCAGACGATTTTAACTAATGATATCTATCCTTCACTACCAAAAAAAAAATAACTATATCAAGGCCGTGGCAAACATCCAAGCAATTCACTTGCTTCCAAGATACTAAGACAAGACAAATGGTTACCTGAGGTGAAGATAGGAGAACAATATTTCGAAAGTTCGCCAGAGTCTTGTGCTGAACAAACAAAAGAAACCAAGTGAAAAATAGAGGCTGAACCTCCTGACCAAATGCATAACCCATAAATTGCCCAAAGGAAAAAATAAACAATAGAAGAAGGCCCTTCGTGAAATGCTGTGGCTTACAACGTCAGATCTAACCATTAAATAAACATCATCAGCGAAGTAACAGCTCGGCCCATTCTTCACATTATTCAACTCCCTAAATTATCTGGCTTTCCCAGCCAAACGAATCGTAGCCCCTTTCTAATGTGTGCATATAAAAAATTGCATGTTTATATCAACAGATGCTTCGGAAGTTTATCAAATGCACCCTAAACGATGCAGGAAACAAGGGGATTCGTGGTACCTTACAGAGCTGGTATAAGAAGGTATTCTCTAGATCTGGTGCATCTGTGAAAGTAAGTTGATGAATACAAGGTGTTCCCTTAAACTTCTTCAAGAGCCATAATCCAGAATTAAACAAAGAGTTTGAACTGTACAAGTAGCCCAAATGTGGACCCGAAACAGACATATATGTGTATAAGTACGGTAAGTAAGGTTCCATTATGCTCTCTGCAAGAGAAAAGAAGATGAAATTTTTAAGCAAAAATGAGAAGACTGGATAGAGTAGAAGGGGGGAGATGTACCTGAAAGTGCAGTTCTGATTATAATATTTCCTATTGAATGTCCAACAAAGCTTAGCTTGATGCTTTTTAAGCTTGCGGACCTAGAAATTTTATCCATTTTCTTCTTAAGAAAAGCTATCACTTCTTGGGCCAACCTCTGACCCATCTCTCTGAAGTCTCCTGATGTCTTCTCTTCGTTAGCCTCTGACATGAGAAACTCTACAGTAGGATCTAGCAAGAGCCACTGATTACGGACAAGCCTTAAATCGAGATGATGGCCCTGCACAGAGTTGACAATGAAATCAACGTGCTACTCAATATTGGAAAATCAAACAGCAATAAGAAAGCAATTTTCACCTCATTAGCAACTTAATAACGGACAAAGAAAAATTTCTTGTTCCATGGAACAAACAATCTATATGAAAATTGCCATTATGACAAATCGTGAGGAAAAATATCTCATGCAGAAATGAGATTCTTTTGAATTCCTTTGATAGATTAATTCATGACATGATGATACGCATTACACAAAACCTAAGCAGGTATACTATGATAGCTAAGGGCAGACATATGAAGTGACCTTACCTACTTCAATTTCTCCTTGTTGATTATCTTACCGTGTCATGAAAGAAGACAGGTGCCACTCATTTTTTCCCGGGGTTTGGCAAGGTTATGCAAGACTCAGAATTTCTCCAAACACCACCAGGTTTCAAGTTATTTAAGAGAAGTTAAAAAAATCTAATTGATCAATAAGTTATATCCCCGATAACAAGCACTGGATTCAGTGTCCTTGACAACAATAATACATCCAAACGTTCTGAATACCATCCAAAAATTCAGACTTGTGCATAAGCCAGATAACATTGAAGTACTACGATCTGTAAGAAAACACAACCAAAGGCCGGAAAGAAGGTAATGTCAAACAATGGTAGAAGCTGAAATACCTGAAATCCATGCACGAATACAACCATCTTCAAGACACGACTATTTCGCTGCAGACCAGTGCCATATGCCTTTTTGTTATCATCAAGGCTATATCCACCACCAAATACTTTTAAATCTTTCTTTCCTAAGTTAGCAAAATAAGAATTAACGCTAGCTGTACGCCTGGGTGCATTCACAACACGCTCTACTATTACAATGGGAATAGTAGAAGGGTCCCCAAAAATATGCATGTCCTGAATTGAGCAGCTATTTATCTGCAAATAATGGACAGCTGTTACAGATATTACTGACATAAATCTAGAGCAAATCCTCCTCTCCTGGAAAAATGGAGTTTTAAAGAATTAAACAAATAGTACATCAAATCCATAGAAACAAGAACTACCTTCATTTGAGCAATACTTCTTCGGTGAAGCTCCGCACGCAGAGCCGCACTTTGTGCTGGCTGCATAACAACAAGAACTCCAATTAGTTCTTCGCATATTAGATGGATATATTTTCCACGTAAGTTCATGATAAAAAGAGGATCATGGAGATATTACATCACCGGACAGTTTCCACAAGCTTGAAACTCTCCTATGTGCCGAAGGGTGAGACATTTCATCTGTCCCACTGTGAATGTAATGATGAGGCAGGTCAATCTTAGTGTACACCATCCATATTGACCACTCAGCTCTACGATCAGCTCCCCACGCATCGCGCAGATATCCCAATATGCCCTTTTTGTTAGCCCTATAAAGAAATATAGCCACATGAATTAGCTCTTGAGGAAACCATCAACCGTGTGGCGCATCCATTTTAAGAATGAACCTGTGAAATTTTAGAAAGGTATTCCATAAATGAAGTTTTTGGCTGCACAAATAATGGAAAGACGGAAGTGTATCATTCTTTGACGAGGAGATCAGAATTTTTTCTGTGGAGATATCTTCACCAGTAGCACTCTGATCAAAGACAAAATATTCAACATTGAGGTAGATTAAACAATAAAGAATGAAAGAAGCATTTCTAATCTCCATCCATTTTGCACCTTGTCAGGGCCCATAACAACAGCATCAGCAGAAACCATTTCTGCTGGCAAGCCTGACATTCCTTTGTCATGTAAATCGAAAGTAATGTCAGCTACGTCCAACACTCTATCAATTGCCTTGCTGACGGTTTTCAACTCTTCAAAAAGAATGTCTCTGGCAGCTAATACAGCTTTGAAAATAGCAGCCTGGTTTGCATCCATCGAACCTAACACACCTGCATCCTGTAAGGTAACGTGTCATAAGAAACATCATAAAAATTTGAACACTTAAACCAGTTGATCCTTGATTTGTCAAACCACAATACCTTCCCAAAGCAAATAATGTTCCTAGAAACATCAAGCCGAAGTACAAATTAGCATAACCATAATACACAAACATTTTGATTTGAGATGTTAGCATATACACATACAATAAATCTCTCCCAAATACGATGAAAAGGAAATAGAATAAGCAGTGTGTTCTAAGACATGGTGGGAGAATGCTTGAATTTGAATAGCATTTCATGGTTGACAGGTCCAAATCTCACCCGCTCCACCTAGTTCACAATGTCATGGACTAATCGATAATAAAGGCCAGCCCCATTGTTAAACAAAAACACAAGGTCCACGGTCCAGGGTGTTTACACCAACTAGCAATCTGCTGATTTTTTAATATACATAAATTAAGAACCACATATTCATGCGAAGAATATGCGGTTATGAGGGGACCAAAGACCAAAGTATACAACTCAAAATTAACAAAATATAGGGAACACAATCAACAAAAAGCACTTCTATAAGAATGCCTGTGTATACAAAACTTACTTTAGGTAAAACACCAACAGTGTCGCCATCACGATCTTCACTATTATTGATAACTCTGAGATGATTCGATCAAAATCATCAATTCAGTATGCTAATAGATTAGGAATACAATGGGAAATTCACAGCAGAAAACTGACAAAACCCACTAGAAAATAAGGCATACCCGCTGCCTGAACCAGTAGCAACACTAGAACCAGTCTTTAGCAGGCTTATGTGTACACTTGTGTCGACGAGAACGGCATGGAAGACATCGAAATGGACAGGGCAATAAGAATGCAGACCTATAAGAGCCTTTGGAGGAATCCTGAATTCATGAATAGCAGCAGAACCAGAATCCAAAGAAGCCTGCAGCTCAGACCTTCATATAGTTGATAGTACACAAGGATCACCTTTGAGAGCGTTAAACATATTCCTAAATAAAAATGTGGTCTCATAACAGGATTTCACTTTGTCAACTTATAGGTAAAAAGAGGATAGAGATTACCTATTTACAGACAAAGGAACAAACATAAGGTCAAACTTCAATATGACAGCAGATGTCGGGGGACCCTAATGTTAAGAATCCATCAGAAACCACTCGGACATATTGAGCAACTCGCAGATAAACAAAATGTATATAAATGTCAAGCAGAAGTGAAACAAGTGAACTTTTACAGTACAATGAATGAACCACCGGAACACCTGAACTACTAGAATTAAAAAAAAAAAAACTGATAGCATTCAATAGCTGGTTTTTGCTCCATAAATGTAAATTTTTAAAATCCATCCTTCCACCTCTAAGCTTGTTCAGACAGTCTCCAGGCAGTTTCTTTTCACTTACATAAACAAGTTCCACCCCAACCAAAAATAAGTTTGATTATAAATTTGTTTCCAGGTAGAGTTCGAATCCGATTACTATCGTACCCAGGTATTGAACAGTTATCTCAAAGGGGATTTGCACCAAAAAGCTGGAGTTGTTTGATCTCACAAAGTTTTCCAACATTGTAATGTTTTTATTTCACCCTTGATGTTCAAACTTTTAACATGATAATCAAATCAAAGATTAGGCATATCGATTTTATTTCATCAAACCTTAGGACCGTTTAAAAAGTGCATTGTCCTTAGACAGATATAATCATCAAGATGAACAAAATTTCGAATTGAAAAATCTTGACCTTTTCTTACAAACACATTTCATGTTCTTTCTTCCACTTAACTTTACATGTCAACGATACAACTGACAGAAAAACCAGAAAAGGATGACTACCTCAAATTTGCCGAGTGATAAATTGAAGGAGACCATGATCGATAAGAAGACATCCTGCCTGGCATATTTTATCCTAAAAGGTTGAGTATAGAAGCTGTTTTCTATATCATCAATCCTCCAAATCCCACATATATCATCAGTACCCAGATCAGGAGCTGCAGTTAAATGCAAAAGTTAATCAGAATATGATTGGTCAGGGAAAGAAGGTGTGGCAGAATTAAGACATTGCAACTAGTGGAATACCTTCATACTGAACAACTCTCGCAGGGGTCCCTGATGTACCATCCACGTCATCCTCCCACCTAGCAGAAATCTTTAACTGATACCATCTGGATAAATTAACCAAAATTCTAAAAGACCAGCAACTGACCCAAGCCAAACCAATAGTTTCTTAATTAGATGAAAATAATATGAACAGAGATGTTTAAATATTTTAACTGCAAGCATACCCTTGTTGAAAAAGATCCAAGTTGTGAAATCTATGGATGTAGATAGCAATTTCCTGAGTAATATCCATTAGTGCCACACCACGGGTTGAGCTCTATCCGGCCGTGGTTTGGCATCAGGTGACGTCTTCGCCGATTAACTTTCGGACCAGTAAACCACCCAAGTCTCCAAAACGTGTGGTTCAGAAACCCGAGGCTTCTCGTCCCGCCATATTTCAACCCAACACCATGCCTCCAGGTCCATCAAACACCAACTAAGCTTGCACCATACCTTGAAATCCGAAAAAACCTAACCCCACGAGGTAAAAGCTCCAGCCCCTCTAACAATTCCCGACGCGGCACCGCTTCCAAACCCGCCACCAATTCCTTCCAGCAAAATCAACCAAGACAAACAACACAAAAAAAAAATCGAACAAGAACTGGTAAAAATTCAAAGAAAAACACAAATAAAAGAAACCCACAAACCAACATCCTCCCCCCCCCCCGGGAAACATTCAACAACATTGCAGCAGGCAGGCATCCATGTAATACTGGAACACAAAACGGCAAGAGAAAACAAGAAAGGGGGAACCTTGAAATCGGAAGCACACCTCTCGACTAGATCCAAACGACCCACGACGACATTTGGCGATTTGATTGGAGATGGTCGAATCTTTTCAGAATTTTGGGTTGCGGGGGGTTTGAAATCGAGGAGAAAACACCGATATCTGTGGGGAGAAATTAATTTGTTGGTTCTCGCGGGAGTTTGGTTTTCTTTCTCTCTTTTTTCTTGTAAATTGAACAAAGGTTGTCGGTTGACGACGACGTGTCAAAAAAAAAAAAAGACAAAAAAGAATGAAGAGAAATAAAAAACTCGAAATCGTTTCCGTTATTATTGGGCCTACCGGATAAGGCCCACTATGTTTTAGGCCCAAGTCCAATACAAAAGGGCCGGATTGTTCGGATTTGGATTACTTTGCTTTCCTTTTCCCAAGTCATTCGTTACGCGCCTCCCCCTAAACGCCGGATCTTGTTTCGGACCTCACAAAATAGACGAGAAAATGATAATAACATCACACTATCACAAATTCCCGTTGTATGTCCGTGTCCCGGTCGGTAACCGCAACTTTCAATTTACGAATATATCGTACCAAAAAATGACGAATTTACGTGACATTTATAAAAATACGGTAAGAAAAAAGTGTTTTTTGGGGTCAACTTCCGGTATTTCTCATAAACCGGTCAAACCAGGTAATATTATCTCCTCCCACTAATCCGGAATAATTATACCATTGACGATGAGAAAAAGGTGAAATAGATTTTGTATCTTTAAACAAGGATGTTTTTATCTTTTTTGGATTTGATTTTTCTTTTTTTGTAGGAGATTCGAAGGTTTTAATTACTTCCCCATTTTTTTTTTTTTGTTTTAGGACGAAAGTTTACAAACATATCACCAATGTTGGGAAGTGATTAATGCCCCGAGTATCTAAAATAGTCATTGACGCGGTTCATCTCACACACCTCCCGGAAATTCCCTAACCCCAACCCCGATATCGAAAAGGATGAGCAACTTCTCCGTCCAAAACCCCCCGCGAGACGCACCCGAGGCTGAGGCGGGCCACAGCGGCAGGAAAGATGGCCTTCTCGACGACGATGGACGTGAGAAGCGAACCGGTAACTGAACAACCCCCTTCTTGCTGCTTTCGTTGGTTTTCTGCCGGGATGGACGCGTCCGGTCCGGGTAAGATTAATGCGTTTCCTTTTTTTTTTTTTTGCAGGTACGGTGGTTACGGCGAGTGCGCATATCATAACGGCCGTGATTGGGTCGGGGGTGCTGTCTTTGGCTTGGGCGATCGCGCAGCTCGGTTGGGTGGCCGGACCAGTGGTCCTCCTATTGTTCTCCTTCATCACCTATTATACATCGACCTTACTCGCGGACAGCTATCGGTGGCCGGATCCGGTCAACGGGAGACGGAACTACACCTACATGGATGCAGTCCGAGCAGGCCTAGGTGAAGACATTGTCTTTAAATTGTTGAGCGCCTAACGAACCGAGATTAATCGACAAAATTTTGGTTTCAGGGGGAAGAAGCGTGCAACTATGCGGATTGGCTCAGTACGCTAATCTCGTCGGGGTCACCATCGGATACACGATCACTGCCTCCATTAGCATGGTGTAAGGAAAAACCTAATCATGCACCAAAGTCGATACCTCGTCCTGCTATGTTATCACTATCCATTGTCAGTCACCGTCGGCCAAGCCTAACGGATTCAAAAACGCATATGTTTAGGGCCGTGAAGAGGTCTAACTGCTTCCATAAGCACGGGCACGACGCGCCGTGCCACACATCGAACTACCCGTTCATGCTACTGTTCATGTGCATCCAGATAGTCCTGTCCCAGATCCCGAACTTCCACAAGTTGTCATGGCTTTCGATCGTCGCGGCGGTCATGTCCTTTGCCTACTCCTTCATCGGCGTCGGCCTCTCCATAGCAAGGGTCGCATCTGCCGAGGGCCGACACGCCCGTACGACCCTCGATGGGGTCACGGTCGGCGTAGATGTCACGTCGTCCGAGAAGCTGTGGAGGGTTTTCCAGGCCCTGGGGAACATCGCGTTTGCCTACGCCTACTCTCCCGTGCTCATCGAGATCCAGGTAAGCCACCCAAATCCCCCCATTAGTTAATTATCGTATCTCCGGCATGTTCGAACCACCACATAAAACGAAGGTGGCTTGGCGAGGTTTTGATTGAGTTTAGGGCAGCTTCACCTTGGCACGACAAGTCGAAAACGTTATTACACAGAAAGGAATTGCCAGAAAAATTATCGTGTTTGATTAATCAATCTAGATACAAGATTTGTACCCAGTGGACCATTTAACGTCTTTGTCATTGTTGGCATTGCGTTATATCCAATCACCGTAATGTCATAGAGACCCTTTTGATCTTGACTGATATCGTAAGCTTGGATCATTTGCCCCGCAGGATACGCTGAAGTCGACCACGCCGGAGAACAAAGTCATGAAGAAAGCGAGCCTCATCGGCATCACCACAACCACCCTCTTCTACGTCCTATGCGGCTGCATCGGTTACGCGGCATTCGGGAATGACGCCCCGGGGAATTTCCTCACTGGGTTCGGATTCTACGAACCCTTCTGGCTGATCAATTTCGCCAACGTCTGCATCGCGGTCCACCTGGTCAGCGCGTACCAGGTGACCTATCCACTTTTTTGTCTCCGATCTTTCGTGCATTTTGAGAATTTACTTAAGGAAATGGGACGCCCGCGATCTTGTTCCGCAGGTGTTCGTCCAGCCGACGTTCGGGTTCGTTGAGCAGTGGTGTGCCAAGACGTGGCCCGAGAGCGGATTCATCACTCGGGAGATCCCAATGTTCAGGGACTACAATGTCAACTTATTCCGGCTCGTGTGGAGGACGGCGTACGTGATAGTGACCTCCGTCCTGGCCATGATATTCCCCTTCTTCAACGACTTCCTGGGACTCATCGGGGCGATCTCGTTCTGGCCGTTGACAGTATTCTTCCCCGTGGAGCTGTACATCGCCAGGTCTCACATGAAGAAGTTCTCTTCGAAGTGGATAGCATTGAAAGCGCTCAGCCTGGGGTGCCTGGCCATCTCGCTCGTGTCCGCGGCCGGCTCGGTCGAAGGGCTCGTGAAGGACCTCAAGACGTACAAGCCGTTCCAGTCCCGGTGAAATAAAGCCACACTACAGCAATTCCCGGTGATCATGTTTCTTTAATGTCCTCTGCTGAATCCAAGTATGTGGGCCTGAGGTTCAAAATAGGCCGGCCCAATATGGACCCATTTATCAGGGCCCATCCCAAACTATTTGATGGGCATGACTTTTTTTAGAGACCAAATTATCAAATTTATTCAAAACTTCGGTACTTTTTTTCTATTTATCTTATATTTTCAGAAATATCTATGTATAGCTCCAACTTCCTCGGTTATATAAAAAATATCGTCATGTCGTCTCGTGTTCGGATGCAGCTCGAGCTCGACATGACCCTAATTGTCCGGCTCGAGCTGCATCCTCTCTAGCCCTTACGGCCATGGGAATGTCACTGGAGTCTTCCCCCACCAAACCCAACCCTCTTGTTTTGTGCTCCCTCAATTTCATATGGAACACCTCCCACGTTTAGAGGGCAAAGGTTAAAGAAATTATTTCGACAGTTCTAATTTATATGGAGAATACGAGGGGATCGGCCGAGTTTTAGACGGTTGTCGTCATCTCTAGGGTGTCGCCTACATCCTCGTCCAAGCCCACAAGCGCCTCCTCTCCAACTTCATGGACAAGATCCATTCCTAGTTCGATGGTACTTCCCGTATAAATGCTAGGACTTCAAACTTCGGCCTTGCTGATGAGCTGACTCTGTCATTTGTTTCCCTAATCTCGCCAAGGCCCGCAGCAGTGGAGGTT
The DNA here is from genome assembly GCA_029817715.1 of Melastoma dodecandrum. Classification (NCBI taxonomy): domain Eukaryota; kingdom Viridiplantae; phylum Streptophyta; class Magnoliopsida; order Myrtales; family Melastomataceae; genus Melastoma; species Melastoma dodecandrum. The sequence continues at coordinate 50,261 of JARUPY010000055.1, read as the reverse complement.
CGAACTGGAGATTTTGTTTCTTCAATCTCACCAAGAGAAGGCTGACAACAGTGGAGGTACGAACTGGAGATCAAGAAGGGGATTCGAGAGGATGGCTATAACGACCTGCATTTTTTTGTACCAATTTCAGAAAATTCGTTCTTCATTGACCAGTCAATCCAGCGGAAGCCGACAAACTTTTATCCTCACCCGTGAATGTCTCTGTTCCGAATCCCAACTTCTCTGTGCCACGTGTACTCTTTCTTTGCTGCGCTGTAAAACTAGGGGAGTCAGCGATAAACGCCGAGTACGCCCCACCCATGCACACACGAAAACCGTGCGACCTCTAAACCATTCCTAGTACGCCTCTTTAAAAACAGTTATGCACCCATACGATTCAGAACCACAAAAGCTATACAAATATAGGTAAGCAGATATCAACAGCAGAAGTATAACAATTTATAATTAACGCGTATGAATAGTCGTAAGCAGCACAATAAACAGCAGATAAACAATGCGACTTCCCTGGTTCCTCCTCCCATATCAACACTTCCACCGGGTGTCAGGACCACCGCAGTGCGTCCCCACCCACTCCTCCGGGAGCGCCCTGGAAACGACAGCAGGTGCGACCGCGAGTGGCGCCACCTCCCCGTTCTCCTCCGACATCACAGTCGGGAACACACCTCATCAAACAATCCAGTAACCGTCCCAACAAATTCAGAGTCTCAACAGCAGATGATTGAAGTCATAATCTCGGGAAGGCAATCAGCCGACACATCATTACTCAATTACCTCACAACAACTCGAGGTACCGAAGCAATTCCCCTGTAAGACCCCAAGTATTTCTTTTTCCCAATAGTCTACTCGAGGTAGAGGAGCAATTCTCCTGTAAGACCCCAAGGTTTTCTCTCATTTGTTTACTCGGGGTACAGAGGCAATTCTTCGGTAAGACCCCAAGGCATTTTTCATTCACATCTCAACCACGAGCCCACACACGGTCTCAATGAATCCGAGGCCAATCAGTCCATTAACACCCACAACCAGTTTCTATATTTCAGAAGTCAACCGGTCAAGCGTCCCTGGAACTCGCAAGCCAAACCGACCATATCAACTACCCAATCAACCGAGGACCCAAGTGCACGAGCACACCACAACCAAGAAGGGTAACCCTCCCGTGGAGGTACTGCTGCCACACTTCATCGGCGAAGATTCCGTCTCCCGTGGGACGCCCGCAGTATAACCGTTCACGATGCTCCAGAGGATCACGCACCCACGGGAGTCTCGAGGTTCAGACGACATTCAGACCACAAGACGAACATCCAGCAAACCGTCGACTCAGACGAGACCGAACCAACCTACTCGACCCTCCCCTAGAACTCCTAACCCCACACATTCAGCAGGGAGGAACGATCAAGACAGAACCAAAAGGGGACGGGGGTGAGAACGTACAGTTCGGTTCCGACCCCTCCGCGTCGTGGGTCTCTTCCCTTGGCGATCTTCGGTTCTGCTCCGCGCCTTCTTCTTCGATTGATTTTGCTGTCCCTGTCTGCGGCGACGACGGCAGCCGGGGACCTTGACTCTCAAGATCGTGGAAAGGGGGAAAGAAAAGGGCAAGCCCCGGTTCTCCTCCATGAACTTCGTCCTCTCCTTTTTCTTCGAATGATGAAGTTCCGTGCTCAGGAAGAAAAGATATTCCCCCTCCGATTGTCCCTTCTGTTTTCTTTTTCATTATTGTTTTCTCTTCGTCCGATATTAGTTTCGTTTAACATTTCTACTAGCCTAGCGATGGGGGCGAATTGTCATGACGCTATTATATATATATATATATATTCTTTTGTTCCCTCATCTCCATTCTATGCTACTTTGTATTATTGTTATAATTATGTAATTATGAAATTTAATTTTAATTCACGACTCAAACTCAAAGTACTCGACGACGACGTCATAGTACGTGAACAAAATCGCTATTTAAATTCGATTACGTTTGGGTCAAGGTGTTCTTTTTTCCGTGTGACGTAATTGAATTCGCAGTCTCAAAATGTCTCGCTAATAATATCGATTGAATACAAAAATATTAAATTCTCGTGTTTACTATCAATTTTTTTTACTAAGTCCAACTGTTTGATCCGTAACGTTAAATTTTTTCGGATCGTTACAATTACGAGGCTTTCGGGGAATCTCTCTTGTGGGCGGGGGAAAGAGGGGGAGCGGCGATGATGGACGGACGAAAACAACAGAGACAAAAAGGTGTAAAAACGGACACGTGACATTTAACGGTGTAATTAACGGCGTCCGTTGCCACATTGTTGGCACATCATAAGCTGTTAATCACTTGCTAATGGATGATATTTTTTACATAACCGAGGAATTTAGGGATATATAAGGACATTTTTTAAACTATAAAATAAGTCGGAAAAAAATGTCTAAATTTATAATAAATTTAATAATTTGGCTTTTAAAAAAAATGGCTAAAAGGTGATTATTTTGTGCACTGAATTTTTTACTTATTTATTTTATATTAATGGGGAGGATGATTACGATGATCAAGTCGACATCGATTAGATAGGGGGCAAGCATAGCATCAATGCTCCCACCACTCTCACATATAAAAGTATCCGAAGCAATAATAGGGCACCAAATATTATGTAATATTGGAACGAGAAAAAGGCCAAACAAACACACACACACCCCACTCAAGCCCCTTTTTTTTTTGGGGGGGGGGGGGGGGGGGTCGAGAAACACGTGACATAAATCAACAAAAATGTTAGAGACCTAACTCATTAAATTATGCTTCTTACATATATAGGAATAACTCAAAATTTTAATTAACTCGGTGTTGTAAACTTTTCTTTTTGCCGTTCTCTCTCTCTCCTCCCTTCCAATTCTCCTTGTCTGATTTTTTAAGTCATTTTCGCCACTTGGTTTCTTATTTAAAAAAAAAAACACCTTTATTCTTTTAAAATAATAAAATATTGATTAGTTTATCTAAAAAAATCTTTAGAAAAACTCGGTCCAAAGTTCGATTGAATTTTCTCAAATTATGTCATTTGTGACTTTCTCGTATTTGTGCTTACTCTCTGGCCTTAAAGTTAATCGATTTTTTTTTAAGTTTAGTAATTCATCTTTCTAAATTGAACGGGTTGTAACGATGAATTCGAGACATTATTTGACAATTTTTTAAACTCTTATAAATTTTCTTGAAGCCTAATAATATAACAAATATTTAATTATTTTGCAGCAGCGACTAAATGTCCGTAAAATTGTTGATACGAAATTTAATAAAATATTCGACGAAATATGACATTAATTTTTAAATTAAAACATGAAGCTCGATTTATTAAGAAAATCAACATTTATAACAAGAAAAAATCGAAAAACTCAGCATTTTAAATACCGAATTTCCTCTAATATAGTAGAATTTGAAACTTCGAGTTATTCAATTTTTTTAATCCATATTTTGAAAGTAACGTTCGTGGAATATTTTTAAAATTGCTGTCCGGAGATGCCAAAAATCCAGAGGTGGGTTGTTTTGTAATCCTTGTGGTCGGGCCCCTAAAAAATTCTCAGATTCCATCCCCTCAAATTATTATTATTATTATTATTAAAAAATGGGATCAATTTAATCTTTTTTTTTTGTCTCATTATTAAATGCAATTGCGTTCTTAAGAAAGGAAATTCTCGTAAACTTATTTCTCTCTTCTTATTCATTGAATCCCACGACTAGGCCACCCCAAAAACCTCCGCCCTGACACCCTCCTCCGACCATCTCCCCCTGTTTTCACCCCGACCCAGAACGGAGTGATAGCCCTTCTCTGGACCCATTGAAGGATTTCCCGATCTGATTCGGTTTTCTTGGGAAAGGATTGTCCTTTCTTTGTGGGTTTAGAGTGGTGGGTTCGGGAGAGGAGGTAAGGAAAGGGATGATTCTTGCGGGGGAGAACGGCGTCGTGCCGTTTCAGCGTCATCAGCATCTCTGTAATTGTAATGGGAGCAATGATTTGGCGGAGGATGAAAGGGAAGCGGAGCAGTCGCGGGTGCGGGAATCATCGGACGTGGAAATGGAGGGAGGTGGGAGAAGCGGGGATGGAGGAGGGGAAGGGATTGGTGATGTGGATTTAAGGTTCCCGATTAGGCAGCCGTTGCAGAGGCGGTCGGTCGTGGTCGTCGGTCACGCCCTCACGAGTAAGAAAGTCGAGAGCTTCCTGCAGCCCAAGCTCGAGCGCGTGGCCAGGTAAATTGGCTTTTTTGGGGATCTGGTCACCTTGGTGTTGAGTGTTTGGTTGTGGTTGTCGGAACCCATTCTTTCTCTTTGATGTTATTGCCTGTTTGGTCAGTTGGATGGTATTTGTTGTGGTATTTTGATCAAGCGGACTAATTTTACGTGTGAATCTTTGATCAGCGACTGGATGGTAAATGCGTTACCGTCATGTTCCTCCCAGTAATTTGTTATAGCGAGCAGAGAATGATACCGAAGAAACCTTTAGGAATTTTTGGAGAGTCGTGTTTCCAATTATGGTGTTGGAGAAAGGGGTCTTGTTTTTCCTATGTCCGGTGGTTGGTATTAGGATTCTTCTTCTTATTTTCAAGCTGGTGTCTTGTGGTAGTTCCCTTGTCGTTTTTTTTTTCCTGACTTTTTTCTTTACTGTAATTGCTACCCTTTTTGTCTGTGGTAATGCTTTTACCACTTTAGTTCTAGCATGGTTGAGGGGACCATTTTATGGAGATGAGTTTCTTATGGCGTGATTCTTGTGATATTTCCAAATGTTGGTCATCATGATTTCGTGATGGGAACTACTTCCTTGGCATGTTGTTTCCTCTACTTTTGATGTCTTTTTCTATGTGCCAACAAAGTCTAGTTGTGTTAGATATAATTCCAAATGGATGGGTTCTATCCTCGAATCTAGGGGTTCCTCCCTGCTGGCGTGGAGTTTGGATTCTCTTTGTCTGTTCTCCATTGTGGTCGGCTGTGATCCTTCATTTACTATTTTCCTGTTAGAAATTGGGAATGCTTCTAGCGCACAATTTGTAATCACTGGCAGAAATAATAGAAAGCATAAATACAAATTTTGTGTTAATTTGCATAGACTAGGGATGGGGTATCTCTTTTTCGGGACCGAATCGAGCGGTTGATGCTTCGATGTCATTCTATGCAGACTCAAGGGAATAATGTTTGTCCCTGTAGATCACGATAAGCCACTTTCAGACCAAGGACCTTTTGACATAGTGTTGCATAAGGTAACGTCACTTGTCCTTTTTTTTCCTTTTCTTTTTCCTCTCTTCTTTTGTCGTGTTTGCTTTTTTGGACATGGTGTATCCCTTGCTTTTGCTGTTGAAAGCTCCATTTGCATTTTCGTCTCCATTTACCTTTCCAACCAGATTTCCACTGTGTTTGTGAAACAGAGGTTTCTGTTGATGATAATCCAGTGCTGCTTACGTATTGTTTCTAACTCTCTACAGTAAAAGGTAGTCACCTTTGTTGAACTTATGGCATATAACTTTTCTGTCTTATATGTGTTCCAGTTGTCAGGGAAGGAGTGGCGTCAGATTCTAGAGGTCAGCTTCTGTTCGCCTTGTGATTATAGGTTGAATGGATTGTTAATATATATTTTGTGTCTGAATATACTCTCTTTTATCATACTAAATGATTTTTTGGTGCTAACGGTTTGGGGTATACGACCACGGTAGATCTATTTTACTAAGCTCATTCAGTTTCAGATATGGCACAACTTGCAGAGTGCTTCTTTGCTCTTTAATCTGCACAAACCAGTAGTTAAATGCACTTTAAGGTCGAGGCCTTGAGACACGCAAAGGATGCTTCCCCTGCAATGCCCCACTGACTGATTTATTCGGGTTTTCTCAAGTTTCGGTTGTGTGATCTCAGTGCATTTGCATTAGGTCCACTTCCTGATATTTTAGTATCCTAGTTTTTGCATTCTTGAATGAGTGCTTCCAAAAATTACTGTCGATACTGCCTTGTCCATCTAAAGTTTAATACCCTAGAAGTGACTTTTTAAATGGATAAATGTATATGATAATAGATCAGATTACATATAAGGAGGACACCAAAGTTGATAACTTTTGTAAACCTTGTAGGTGGAATGATGACTCCGATCCATCATCTCCCTTCTTATCAATGTTTTGTTTTTGTCCTTTCTAGCTTTTCCATTGCCAAAGCCGTTAAGTTCACACCTTCTAGTTGAGAATGCACTTTTTTTTTTTGGTTGCCCGCCCGGTTTCCGGAGCTTCGCTCCGACTAATCCGGACTCGACCCGGGTAGGACACCTGGCTATGGTGGGTGAGTCTTCCAACAGGGGTGGCTGCGTACGGTAGGTTTCGAACCCGAGACCTCCTTAAGCGAATCCAAGCTCCTTACCACTTGGACCAACCCCATGAGAATGCACTTTGCTTGCAGAAATGTGGACAGTGGAACGTGCATGTAGTGCCAGAAAAATTGGTCTGATTTTTTCCTGCTCGTCCTATTTTATGCACTAATTATACACCAAAAGTGAGTCCACTGAAACGGTAGGCAGAACTTTACTGTCAACTGTTCGTGTTCTACCATATTTTGAGGGTTGCTTCTCTGCGAATATTTTCCTGGGGCGTCATAAAATGGTCTGGCTCAATTAATAATCTTTGCTTGAATGCTTGTGTATTTACAAATTTGCAGGATTACAGACAAACACATCCTGAGGTAACTGTGCTAGATCCTCCTGATGCCATACAGCGTTTGCGTAATCGTCAGTGCATGCTTCAGGAAGTCGTTGATATGAACTTTTCTAATCCTTTTGGTAATTCTTCCATGATTGGTACTATTAAGTTAGTTTTTGGGTAATCTGCTCCCTCCGAAAGGACTCAGTTTGGGCATCTTTATAAGTAATACTGTGTTTTTGCAGGTAAAGTATGCGTTCCTAGGCAGATAGAAATTAAAAAAGATGCCTCCTTGATTCCCGATTCTGTGGAAAAAGCCGGGCTTAGGTTTCCTATTGGTATGAGCTTTGGGGACTGTTTTTGGTCTCCAATATAGGAGTGTATTATATCGTTAAACATGTTAACTGAGAGAAGGGCATTGAATTTTCTTCTTTTGGGTTACAGTGGCAAAGCCCTTGATTGCTGATGGAAGTGCAAAGTCTCATGAATTGTCACTCGCTTACGATCGGTTGTCCCTTGAGAAACTCGAACCTCCGCTCGTACTTCAAGAGTTTGTCAATCACGGTATGGGCCATCTTCACATTGAATGATTTCTAGTTCCTGTTGTCGTGAGCCATAATTGATATATAGTTGTCTCTCCAGGTGGTGTTCTGTTCAAGGTTTATGTAGTCGGGGATACCATAAAGGTGGTCAGGCGCTTCTCTTTGCCCGATGTGAGTAAGAGGGAGCTATCAAAAAATGAGGGGGTGTTCCGATTTCCTCGGGTTTCATGCGCTGCAGCTTCAGCCGACGATGCAGATCTGGATCCCAGCATTGCAGGTTGGCTATTTTTCACCTCCAATCATTGACTCGTAGTTTATGCGACTCAATTCATCATGTTCAAGAGAGATTTTCGTTTAACCTCGTTCCCTTTTCAGAGCATCCACCAAGAGCATTACTGGAGAGATTCGCGAGTGAGCTTCGGCAAAGATTGGTACCACACTTCTTCACTATATTCGACACATTTCCTATCGATCTCTCCCCAGATGATTGAATCCATTCCATTTTTAGGGTCTTCGCCTTTTCAACCTAGACATTATCCGAGAACATGGGACAAGGGACCGGTTCTATGTCATCGACATCAACTATTTCCCAGGCGAGTTATCCCCTGGTTTGCCCCTCTCCCTCTCATCTTAACCCCCCGTATTCAACCATCATAACTCTAATCTGTTACTGTCGCAGGTTACGGGAAGATGCCGGATTATGAGCACATATTCACGGATTTCATCCTAAGGCTGATGCAGAACAAGGGGCGGAAGAGATCGTCAATCGGCTGCTGCTGCTGAGTCGGTTCCATTTCCTGTCCCAGCCTTCCACGATGTAAAAATTACATTCTTCATTTTGTACAGTCTAATATGTCTGTGTGTGTGTTATCTTATGCTAATCGGCTGAATGAAATTCTCTTGGAACTCGAAATGGCATCCTATGCCTATCTCGGACGTCGTGGCATCCACCCAATGTGGCGGCCACGGCCGATACGAAACGAAGAGGAGAAATGGGTGGCCGGGTATAAATTAGTCGATTCTATCCGCAAAGCAGGGAAAATTAGCCGTTTCTATCCGCACTGCGACGAGCTTTTTCTGAAGAAAATGTTGTCCTTGTCTGCCAAAGATCTTGGCCTTTCTCTCTAGCTGTCGCCCGACAGTGTCCTGCGTTTCTGGATGATGTGCATATCGGATGCGCGATTCGAATTGTTTCGGCCGATTTGGCAGGACTAATGAATTTTTGTAGTAGTCATTTCGGAGGAACCCGAGTTCTTCGGCCCTGTGATTAGTGTCTCGCTTTGCCTTTAGAGGTTTCGAACTTGTGCTGCGGAGTGCTTGCTTCGCCATTACCAAGGATCCATGTTTCGAGGTTATCTTAACCCCATGGCACACTGAAATAAAATTGCAGCTACTTTGTTTGGAATAAATTGTCTTTTGGTATTGATGAGATTATGAGCCATGTGCTCTTCCGGGAGGATTACGCCAGGCCGTTGCCAACGCCGAGCTTCTCCTGGCTTCTGACATTATATCCCTTGCAAGAGGTCAGGTTTTCAGAAGGACCCATAAGCTTGTCTATCCCTTACTAGCGAGCGCATCCGGCTCTGATACGATGGGGTGAAGACCGATGATGGCTGTAAAAAGACCAAGACGAAGACACTTAACCTGCCCATTTCTTAAATGGCAAACATTATTTCCAGAAACTGCAGATACATTTTCACAATTGCTTATCTGCAACTACCAGACTTTCACATAATTCAACAGACTAATTGCGGTGCTATGGCAAGACGAGGAAAGGCCTAAACTGGAAACTCAATCTGGACTCTTTGAGCTTTGCTCGTCGGTCCATTTTATTCTTCGATTTCGCCTCTTCAATATATTATGGGACTGGGGAGCAATCCTCTGTTGCTAAAGTTCCAAACATCAGCCTCTTTGTTGGACCTGGGCACCGTCATGCAGTAGAGTGAGAACTTGCATCAGATGCAGCGTTCCCCTTTTGCTGGTCCTGTAAGAATCCTTTGCCCTGGTCCTCCCTTAACTTGCCCTTGCTTTCGTCTTCCTCCGTGGCCGAACTTGCATCCTCGGAAAGAGAAGCCCATTCCTCGGTCTCCTTGTCCTCCTTGTCACCGAAATCCTCTGCCAGCTCATCTGCAATATCTCCCTCCTCTGCTGCTTCTTGATCACTCCCATCGATCTCATCATCCCCAACACCCCGACCTTCGACCTCCATCTCTTCGAATCCATCCCCAGGTTCGTCCTCCTCCTCTTCTCGACTCCTGTTCTCTGTGTTCCCCATCTCCTGCCGCAGCCGCAGCTCTTTCCTCCCAAACTTCATCCTCTCTCCCTCGGTCGTCTCCCCCTGGGGATCAACTCCCTGTGGATCCTCCCCCTCCTGCTTCCCGTACCTGACCTGGTAAAGCAGCCACGTACAGATGGCAAGGAGGAGGAAAACCTGAAGGGCGTGTTTCACTTTGAATCCATTGACCGTCCTATGGTTCCGACTCGGTGATTGCCTCAACATCAGTTAGTCCTCAGATTCCTATCCAAATCCTACCCCACAAAAAATCTTATCACTTGAAGATCAACAGCATCATCATCATCATCGTCGTCGTCATCGTCTTCATCTGCATCAAGTCCAAACCAGAGAACTGATAGGAGAAAACAGATCGCCTTACCCGAGCTAGAAGGAGAACGAGGAGATGATCCCAGACTCCCGCAACAGGACGAAAAGATAAAAAATGATGATTGTAAGTGTTGTCAGTCAAGCCATACTGTTGTTCCTCCCCTCGTGTTGTCCAGATTCAAAAGATTTATATGTAATTTGACTGGTAGCGAGGATGGAGTTTTTGCCGGGACCAGTCCATATTTCAAGGACAGATACAAAATGGTGGTCCTGCCATCCCGGATTTCTCGACGTCGAGAGTCGAACATGCGATGTCAACAAAATCGATCGTAATCGAGGTCTCTTCCTTGGATTCATTCTTGAGATGAAAATATTTGTACCCAACAAGAGCTTCTTGAACGAATCCCCTTGTCTTTTTCGTAATGGTGTACAAACATGCACAGCAGCTTTTGCCGACCCCGATCTATATGGCTTCGAGATGATCGACCTTTGAAGGGTTGCCTTTGCCTAGCCGTATACCAATTTTCGGACTAAGGAACTAGAGGTTGTGTGATACTCTGGGCTGAGTTCACAATACAAAATTGTCGATCATGTGCTGTATCACATCGGCGCCGTCCGAGTTGATGCAGTTTCGATTTACCTGAAAGATGGATAGATAATAGAATGTTAGGTATCGATGTTACGGTGGGATTCACGAGTGCTTGGAAAGAGTTTTTCCTCATCGTACGGAATTTATCCTATGGAGGTCAACTTACATGCAAAGAACTTGCCTGAATGGTACTGTGCGCAAACAAGCACTGTTTGCTTCCGCTAAATCTCACATCAATCCTTTCCCATGGCAAAGAAGCCAGACTATTGAGCATCTCCTCTGCTCTTGACACAAGATTTTAACTGAATCAGAAGCGTGTCGGAAGCTCAGAAATGACAATTCAATTTAAACAACAAGCTTTGTGCGCAATTGTTATATCAGGAACCCCTTTCTTTCGGTCAGCATTCAGTCATACTCCAAAAGCATCCATGACCTATAATTCTCGCACCCAAATTTGAAAGAGAACTGGACAACATGTAAATCGTAATGGGAACAAACCTTCCAGAACAATTGCCTTTCGTCCACCAACTGGCCGCTTCGTTGAAACTTCTGGTTGAGGACTAACAGCTTTTGCTGGTTCCACATTCACAACATATCGGTATTTTTCATTTTTTGACAGTTGTTGCTGACACAGGAAGGAACGATGATTGATTCAGCACTCAAGAGAAAATGATGAACTCGAAGGGGCAGATGTCAAACAACATTCAATTACCTTAGGGAGCTCGTGTCGCCGCCTGAGTGAGGATGTGCTCCATCCTACTAGGTCTATGAAAGGTCAAGGTACAGCAAGACAGCACAAAAGATATCTTAGTAAATGGATAGAATTATTAGTCTTGCTGGAACATTTAATCAATACAAGGATACTGTCGAACTTTGAATTTGCATAAGCAACTCGACGCTTGAAGGATCTTAGAGCAGACCTATAACAAAATTCCCAGAAAACATGTTTCATTATTAGCCGATACGAAGCATCCCCTTCCATGTACAAGCGAAAGCAGCAGAAGTCAAACAACAAAAACAAGAAGCTGGCCATTAACTTACATAAACTTAAGATCATCTGTGTCATGGACCATTTGTAAAAGAAGCGGAGGTCGGCCCTTCCCGCCATCAGTCAAAAACAAATGTCTGCCTGTTCTTCCGAGGAACCAAGATGAGCGAACTGCCAATCTTTCCAGGGGGTAAATTCCACAAAGCATGGGAACCTGAAAGTAGCCCATGGGTGATGCACATACACATGGCCTATGAGAATATTACAGGAGATTGAAGAAATGCACCTGTTTAGGACCCCTTGAACCGAGATGTGGCGTGGCAGAAGTTATAAAGTTTACTGGCTCCAATCCTGCGACTCTATCTATTAACATTTCATTTGAAGCATCTTTTCCGGCTTCGTCTCCCTGAGGAACCCCAATCTCTTTGACCGATTCATGGACTGGAACCCGCCCATACAGCTTGGCCACAGCATACCTTATAACAAGACCACCCAACGAATGGCCAATGAATGAAATTTTCCTTATTGAAGGATACCGCTTTATCACTGCAAGAACCTGAAATTAACAAATACTTAAGGTCCTTGGGACAAACATATAAATATACAAAAGCTAATTCAGCCAAGAAACAGAAACAAGTTTGTCCTAACGAAACTAGACTCACCTCTTCCGCTACTCTATTTCCCATAACATCAACACCATCAAACGTCGACAATGGAGGATTACACTCGCAGCCTGCACTGACCGTGATGCAACACAGTTCGTCAAGCAATGTATGGGGAGAAGACTATTGATGAACTATAACAACATATTTCATTCAAAGCTGTGAAGAAACTGTTTATTCGATGAATCCTCCACGAGCTTGCAAGAGAGGATACATACGTAGACAGTACAGCTCCAGGAGACCACATGGCCACAGGCCAAAGAATGACCCAAGTAAATCCAACAATGACATCCAGAAAAGAGAGAAGCTCACAGTGTACAACAACATCTCGTGGAAACTTCTTCACAAACTGCTGAGCGGCATATCTCCAATTGTCGGCGCTGCACGATATTCAACCAGACCAAAGTGAAACGCGAGTAGCCTTTAGACAATCAGGTCGTTCATAAGACAGTCCATCTATATATCATAGTTAAACAACGCCTCCAACTAGCAGACCTTCAAGCCTAGTATCATATTTTAATTCAGTAATCACGATCAACTATCTACCCAAGTCCAAGAGTCAATGGAATCTGGACTAGAACAAAAGCATTCCGTTCCTTCCCTAACTTTCAAATCACGCTTCCTCTCAAGGGACAGGAGGAGAATCTTCAGCAACTATAAAAGGAAACCCAGAAACACCGAAAGCACACAACTATTAGGAAAACTAGAAAAGAGTGACTTTGATCAAGAAACGGAGAAAGGGACAAACTTCAAAGTAGACCCAGAACAAAAACAAACAAACAAAACCCAACAGAGGAAGAGGAAAGGCAATTTGAGAAAAAAATACAAAAAGGAAGAGTGGGGGAGGGGGGGGGGGACCTGCCGACGAGACCATTGACCGTGATGACCAAATGGGAAGGCTGCTGTTGCTGCTCATCGACCCCTCCTCCATTCTCCTTCGCCGCCGGTCTTGACTCAACGACGTCGAATCCTCTGCCTTCCTCCTCCTCCACCACCACCACCCGCATGCAAAGAAGCACCCTGAGATTAGGCATCCTCATCTTTCTCCTCCTACTCCTACTCCTCCCCTCCTCATCATCGTGGTTGTTCTTGCCGCCATTGCCAGACCCTCTTCCGTAGATCAGGACAACCTCGGCAGCACCCCCTCCTCCCGGAGAAGCCCCGGTCGCTTCCTCTGATTGGTTGGCCATTCCCCAGCTGACCCAAATCCCAAAAATGTCTTCGACCCCTTCTCTAAAATAATTATTTGGTGACAACACTGGACTAATCTCGAACTTCTTTTTCTTTGTTCTTTTCTAATCAAAGTAATGCGACCCTTTTCTCCTCAATGAGAAATTAATTCTCCCTTTCTTTCCTTAGAGAAGAATTATGATTTATGACTGACCAAATAGAAGATTCTAATCTTAGGTACGGATTTTATACATATGTTTGGTAATGATAAAACGAGACACGTGCCGGCCTACAAATTCTTGCATTATAATCGAAGTTTTTATGAACAAAAGTATCACACGAAAAACACTTGGCTTGCTTCAACAATCTAACTTACGACCCCCACTCGCCTTTTGAATGTTTCACGGTTTCTGTTCGTTTTGGCGGTTTGCGGATTCAGGACAAGAACCGAAGGTTGTGTATTGACATGCTTTTTGACAACGGCCGCTCACTGCAATGGCCGTAACTGTTAAATGTAATTAATTTGTAATCTCACTCAGTAGGTGTGTTAGTGGGGTGGTGTTAATGACTTAGTAATGGGGTGTAGTTAATGACCTAATAACTAAGGTAGAGTAAATACTTTCTCTAGATATATCACAGGACACTATAAAAGGAGAAGCAATCTTCAAATGTTGTAAGAGAGAAAAAGTAGTGTAAGAGAAACACTCTGGTCGTAAGAAAGGTAAAAGGCACCGCAGTTAGCCAAAGTATTCTCTCAAAATTTTCTTGTTCCTTATTTCTAGAAACACTTCAATGTGTCGTAGCAGTTCCGCAAACCCCTTCCTGTGATACAGCAAAGCACCGCTTTCCAAACACCCCAACAAATTTTGGTATCAGAGCGCAGCATATCATGGCTACGTCTTCCAGCAACATGTTCTTTTCCTACTCGCGCAACCAAATCTCGATCTTTGATGGAGAGCACTATGATTATTGGAGTTCGCAAATGGAGACTATCTTTCTCTCACAAGATTTGTGGAGGATTATTGATGAAGGCTTTGAAGAAGACGATAAATTGTCAAGTGAAGAAGAAGGTGCTGGAGAACAAGAAAAGAAGGTAAAAGAAAACGTGATGAAGAATGAGATGGCGTAGCAGATCTTGCAACAATCCGTAAGCAATACGATTTATCCGAGGCTTTATGGTCTCAAGAAGGCGAAAGAAGCATGGAGCGTGCTAAAGAAAGAATTTCAAGGCTTGGAGAAAGTAATTTCCATCAAGCTTCAAGGCTTGTAGAGGGATTTTGACAACTTGGCCATGAAGGAGTCCGAAATGGTGAAAGATTTCTTCTCGAGAGTGGTTGAAATCATGAATCAAATTAAGTGTTGCGGTGATGAAGTTCTCGAAAAGAGGTTGTAGAGAAAGTATTGAGAAGCCTGCCGTAGAAATTTGAGCACGTTGTTATTGTGATTGAGGAAGCGAAGAATCTGTGAGAAATTTCTGTGTATGAGCTAATGGGTTCTCTTGTAGCACACGAAAGAAGAGTAGGTAAGTACTCAACTCCCGTTGAACAAGCTTTTCAAATGAAGTTAAATGTTTCAGAAAAGAAGTCGGAGCAGAAGGAGAATACTGTGAACAACAACAGAGAGTTTTATGGTCGTGGATGTGGAGGCCGTTTTCGAGGAAGAGGCAGAGGATGTACAGCAAGCCAGTTCCGCAGTAGAGAAGACCATTCCTAGAGTAGATATGAAAATTCAGAAGGTAGTTGCTATATTTGTAGAAAAGCTGAACATGAGTCAAAGGATTGCTATTTCATATGCAAGAGATGCCGATTTCCAAATCATTCAGAACGAGATTGTTATTTTAAAGAAAAGCAGTAGTAGCAGCAGCCACATCAACATGTTTCTCAAAATTCGGTAAATTTTTCAAAAGAAGAAGAATTAAAGCAAGCATTCTATTCTTGTTTCAATGCAATGCAAGATATGAATGAAGTGTGGTTTTTGGATAGTTGCTGTAGCAATCATGTGACAGGAAATAAAGAAAACTTTGTGGATATCGACAACAGCTATAACTCGCTGTTAGAACTTGGAGACAGCAAAAAGATAAAGATTGAAGGAAAGGGAATCGTTGTTGTGAGAGCAGCAAATGGTGAAGAAAAGTGGATTAATGATGTGTTTTATTCTCCAGGCATTGCTCAGAATCTTTTGAGCGTGGGACAAATAATGAAGAGAGGTTATAAGGTTACCTTTGTTGATGGTCAATGTGAGACCATTGACAAAATAAAGAAGATGATCGCTGTAGTGAATCTAACGGCGAATAACTTGTTTTCGCTGAAGATGAATTCGTCCTTGAATGTTGCATTGAAGTGGACATTTGAATCATAAGGGCCTAATGTTGTTGAGAGAGAGGAATATGGTCACGGGTCTTCCAAAAATCCAGCCAACAGTAACATGCGTCTGTGAAGGATGTGTGTATGGGAAGCAACATCGTCTTCCTTTTCCTAATACCCCTTGGAGAGCTAATAAAACGTCCTACAAAATTTTCCAAACTTCATCAGAGTAGTTCCCCGTCATTTGACGGTCAAACAGCGGAAAACGATATCTTTACCTTCACCGTGGCATCCTCTACTGTTTTATTTCGTGAGTCCGAGCCACTGTACTCTGTACCATCTTATTCCTGCGTCACACTAAAAAAAATAGTCCCCAATTGGGGTCAGCGATAAATCGCCGAGTACGCCCATAATGCAGCTTTGTAAAAGATGAGACTCTAACCATCCTATCGTGGGCTTGAAGACTGTTTAGCGTAATTAACATGACAACCAAAAATCTCTTTATGCAACACACATATTAACAACAGTAGTCCCAAATCCAACAACAATAGTCATAGGCAATTATAATGATATCATATCACAATTCAACCCACATGTCGATAAGCATCAATCTAAAACATAAGTATATAAGCGACTCCCATGAATCAACATCCTCTCATCTCATATCATATCAATCCTCCCCAAGGTGCCAGGACCACCGCAGTGCGTCCTCACCTACTCCTCCGGGAGTGCCCGGGAAACGGCCAGCAGGCACGACCGCGAGTGGTCGTCGCCTCCCCGTACTCCTCCGACCCACAGTCGGGAAATCACTACATAATTTCCATTCCAATCTCATATCCGTATGGCTTACTCTCGCAGAGCCTCGATTCATGCATAGAATTGAATCCTTACACACTCAAGTAATAATCTTATTCAGCGTAGTTGGTCCAGGTTACTTGGCGACAACCAGATTCCTCTCGCAGCGCGACAACCACTTGGTAACTAACCGGACCCCAGCAACCGTCGACCGAAGTCGTACGAAGCCAGTCCAATCCGGAGATTAACGGATTCCCCTGGTGAAGGAACTGGCCGCCCTCCCAGTAACCCCCAACTACCGCTCGCATTTCCACATAATAATAACATGAGGCCCTGAATGTCCATCAATTCGTAATTAACCATCATTATCAATATCCACACAATTTTCAGCCCTCCCGTATCCAAGACTTTCAAAAAGCTTCCAGCTAAACAACCACTCCAAGCATGGGCATTCCATATTCTACAGAAAATTCTTAATTGACCAACACCCTAAGCACAGACGAGCATCATTGCAGTGATAATATTAGCCAGAAGCAAGCTCGACATACTGGGAATCATTTTATATAGATAATTTCAGCCAACAAAGGTTTCGAGTACAACGGCATAAACCTACAAAGGGTCTGGACAACAGCAACTCCAAGGATTAATGCACGTACCTCCTTTAGTTTCAAACACATCAGTCCACAACCAACCATTCGAGCCGCAATTACAGAAACAATATGCATCCACTGACCTCCAGCTCACTACACAACATGATGGCAGCCCAGACATCCAGAACGCACGATTACGAGGAAATCAAGATCACCACCAAGCTTCACTTACCAACCTCGTATCACGCCAGCTTCGAGCTTCGCTCGAACTCCCTATGTGGAATCCATTTGCAAAACACTTGCCAAAGAAATTTTTACTTTCCTTGACAGCTTACTAGTGTCGAGACACGAGCAGGGGCATTCTCAAACCCCGTATAAACGGAACGTCGGAGAAACTACAGGGGAGGCTCCACTGACCTCCCCGCGACCCAGTGTTCGTACTTTGAGCCTTCCCCCGTAACTAGAACGCAACTCGCTAGACCACTCCACACACCCACGCGTTTACAATCGACACGGCAAAATAAGGAAACAGGGGGAAGGGGGAGTACTTCGTTCCCACGTTCGAGCCTTTCAGAGGGGATCTTCTGAGCCCGTCCTCCTCGCTCTCCCTCCTTGGAGCTGTCGCGATCTTCTTCGAGGTTCCCCAATCCTCACCTCGCCTTCCTCTCTTATCTTGCTACGAAAGCTTCCCCCCCTTTTGTCCTATTCACCTCCTCCAGATAACGTATCTGTGGTGGGGAAGGTTTCTTTATTTTATCTCATTTTAATCCAATTGTAGTCTAACGATAGCACTTGTGAGATGGAAAATGGTTTTTCTGAATTCCCTTATCCAGATCCATCCTTCGTCAGATAAAACCGTGGTACAATAATTCTAGTTCATCGTTGGAGTTATTAACCTCGCCATTAGGTTGTTCATTTACCACACTAAACTTTTCTCAATCAAACTCCGCGATGTTAAACGAATATTATCGACATCCTAATTCGATTTCGTTTAGGTCCAGACGTCCCCTTTCCCGTGTGACGTAATCACAAGAAATCGAATTAGTAATCTCGTTAATATTCGATATTAACGTTCACTGACAACGAAAGTATTAAACTCTCGTGCCATGTCGGATTTTGACTCGGTCAAACGTTCTAGCTCTAGTCAACATTCTAATCCAAATAATATATTTCCATTTCCGAAATTCCGGGTCGTTACAATCTATCCACCTTAATTTAAATTTCGTCCCCGAAATTTCATTGTACATATCACTTTCACTCAAATAAGTACGGATACATCTCTTTCATCTTGGATTCTGTTTCCCAAGTGAGCTCCTCAATATTTCCATGTAACCAACGAACTTGCACCATAGGAACCACTCGATGACGGAGCTGTTTCTCCATCCTATCAACTATCTCCACGGGCTCCGTAGTAACCTGTAAGTTTGGAGCCACTTCAATCTGCTCATCATGTAGCACATGTCGAGGATCTGGGACGTACTTCCTAAGCAGAGATACATGGAAGACGTTATGGATATCGGCCAATCTGAGGGGTAAGGCTAATCTGTAGGCCACATTCCCGATCCTCTCCAAGATCTCGTAAGGTCCAATATATCTCGGGCTTAATTTGCCTTTAAGCCCAAATCTGAGATTCAGCTTAGTAGGAGATACTTTCAGAAAGACGTAATCTCCCACCTCGAACTCAAGAGGCCTGCGCCGCCTGTCTGCATAACTCTTTTGTCTGCTCTGTGCGGCGCGAAAACGATCACGAATAAGTCTGATCATCTCTGTAGTCCCACGGACCATCTCAGGTCCTAATTCTGCCTGTTCTCCACTCTCGTTCCAACATAAAGGGGTTCTGCACGGGCGACCATACAGAGCTTCAAAGGGAGCCATCTGAATACTCTGTTGGTAACTGTTGTTGTACGAGAACTCCACCAATGGTAGCTGATCTACCCACGAGCCTTCCAGATCTAAAGCACAAGCTCTCAACATATCCTCAAGTATCTGGATGATGCGCTCGGTCTGACCATCTGTCTGAGGGTGGAAGGCAGTGCTCATATTCAATCTCGTGCCCAATGACCGCTGTATATTGCTCCAGAACCGAGAAGTAAACCTCGCATCCCTGTCAGAAACTATAACGCTGGGAACACCGTGAAGGCGAATGACTTCCTTCACATACAGCTTGGCCAATTTGGCAACTGAGTATGTCACACTAATGGGGATGAAGTGAGCAGATTTAGTCAATCTATCCACTATCACCCAAACAGAATGAAAACCCTGCGCTGTCTTGGGCAGGTTATCACAAAATCCATTACGATATCATCCCATTTCCATTCGGGAATTGGCAATGGCTGAAGTTCTCCACCCGGTCTGCGATGCTCAATCTTGACCCGCTGACAGGTAAAGCAGCGGCTCACGTACTGAGCCACATCTCTTTTCATACCTGACCACCAGTACTGTTTCCGTAGATTCTGGTACATTTTGGTGACCCCGGGGTGGATACTATACGCACTCAAATGAGCCTCATCCATGATCAGCTTTCGTAGATCCTCCTGAGCAGGTATGCAGATACGTCCCTGGTACCGCAACAAATTATCATCAGACACACTAAACTCAGTATCTGCCGGATCTTGCAACTTGGATCGTTCCTCCGTCAGGTATGGATCTTGGAGTTGGGCCGCTCGAATCAAATCCATTAACTGAGACCCAATGATCATGGTAGCGAGTAGAGGACCACTGCCACTAAATCCCACTCTAACACCGATCTCATTTACCTGCTCGCGTAGTCGCCATTCTTCTACCTCAATGCTGGCTAAGGAGGCAGTCTTTCGGCTCAATGCATCGGCAACCACGTTTGCTCTGCCTGGATGGTAAGAGATCGTGCAGTCGTAATCTTTGATCAGTTCCATCCACCGCCTTTGCCTCATGTTCAACTCATCCTGAGAGAACAAATACTTTAAGCTCTTATGGTCGGTGAATATCTCGAAGGTCTCGCCATACAGATAATGGCGCCAGATTTTCAATGCGAAAACTACTGCAGCAAGCTCCAAGTCGTGGGTAGGGTAGTTCTGTTCATGAACTTTAAGTTGTCTAGAAGCGTAAGCTACTACCCTGCCGTGTTGCATCAGCACAGCACGCAATCCGAAATAAGAAGCATCACAGTAGACTGTGAATCCTCCACTGCCACTGGGCAATACCAACACTGGTGCAGAAGTTAATCTGTTTCTTAACTCGAGGAAGCTCTCCTCACACTCATGAGTTCACTCGAACGCGATACACTTTTTCAGTAGCTGGGTCAGAGGTCTAGCAATCCGAGAGAATCCCTCAATGAAGCGCCTGTAATACCCAGCTAAGCCGAGGAAACACCGCATCTCAGTCACTGTAGTAGGGCGAGGCCAGTTCAGAACAGCTTCGACTTTGGATGGATCCACCGCAATACCCTCTGCGGATACGATACGGCCAAAGAAGCTCACGCTGCTCATCCAGAACTCGCACTTACTTAGCTTGGCATACAACTGATTCTGTCGTAAAACTTCTAAAACCAATCTCACATGATCCGCGTGTTCCTCCATACTTTTAGAATATACCAGAATATCATCTATGAACACCACTACAAACTGGTCAAGGTAGGGTCTGAAAATGCGGTTCATCAACTCCATGAAAGCTGCTGGAGCGTTAGTCAGTCCAAAAGACATCACCAGGAATTCGTAGTGTCCATATCTGGTGCGAAAGGCTGTTTTCATAACATCAGAATCCTGCACCCTGATCTGATGATACCCTGATCTTAAATCGATTTTAGAGTAAACCACGGATCCCTGAAGCTGATCAAACAGATCATCAATACGTGGCAAAGGATACCGGTTCTTGATGGTGGCTTTATTCAACATACGATAGTCAATACACATTCTCATCGTACCGTCTTTCTTTTTCACAAACAACACAGGTGCACCCCACGGAGACACACTGGGGCGTATAAACCCCTTATCTAATAACTCCTGGAGTTGCACCTTCAACTCTCTTAACTCAACAAACCCCATACGATACGGGGCTCGGGAAATAGGTTCCGTACCTGGAACAACATCAATTACAAAATCCACTTCTCTTGACGGTGGTAATCCAGGAAGTTCCTCCGGGAACACATCCTCGTAATCCCGCACTACGGGAATGTCCTGCAAACTCGGAAGTTCCTCCTTCAGATTCAGCACCACTGCCAGAAAAGCTTCGCCACCATCACGGAAGATCCGCTGGGCCTCCATCGCCGCTATCAAGGGAATCCCGTCACACTGGTACTCCTGTCCGGAGTATGCACAGACTGGCTGTCCTGGAACTTTGAATAAAATCTCTCGTCTGACGCAATCCACCATGGCATGGCACGTCATCAGCCAGTCCATTCCCAGTATGACATCAAACTCCCTGATCTGAAAGACAACCAAATCAATACGTGACTGGAGAAAGTTCACCGTTATCTCGCAATTCCTGCATACTGATCGCATCGGCATGCTCTCCCCATTGGGCATGCATACCCGTAGAGGACTACCTCCCAAATCCATAACGAAGCCGTATCTATCCATGAAACTCTGAGAGATGAAGGAATGGGTGGCGCCCGTATCAAAAAGTGTCGTGGCATCCCACCCATTGACAAGAATCATACCTGACATAGCGTTGCTGGAGGGACCCACTAGGTTTGGAGATCCCACTAGAACTGGGTCTCCTGCTTCCCCCAAAGAAACGGCTCACTCCCCTAAAGAGTCCTACGGATTTCCTTGATGGTCCAGCCTCCTCTTTCCCTTTACGTGCTTTCAGTGCATCTTTATCCTTCAACGCTCTCTCTATGGCCTGAGCTCGATGGTAGAGTTCCTCAAAGGTCTGTGACGAAAGCGGCACCAGCTTGGAACGGATCCTTGGATGCAGGCTCATCAGATACCTATGAGCCCTCTGTTCCGGCGTAGCTACCTGGCCTGGAGCGTACCTAGCAATCTCAGTGAACTTGCGCTCGTGTTCGTCAACCGTCATGTCCCCTTGCTCGAGCAACTCGAACTCTCTGACCTTATCAAGCCTCAGGGTGGCTGGGAAGTACTTATCCAGGAAGGCCTGACGGAATTGTTGCCACACCGTGCCCTGGTAGTGCGCACGAACGGCCACCATGGAAGAGGCCCACCACAGATCGGCACCCTCTCGTAAATAGTACTCGACCACTGCCAGTTTCTCGGCATCAGTATACTCCAAATACTTGAAGATCTTGTCCCAGCCCTGGAGGAAGGACTAGGCCTTTTCGGGCCCTTCGTTACCCTCAAACGTAGGTGGGTTCATTTTCCCTACCTCCTTAATGATCCTCAGCCGGCGGCGATTAGTTGGTGCCGCTCCTGGTGCACTAGAACTCCCCGCAGCGTTGCTTGCAACGTCGTCGGCCATCTGGAATTTCACAGAGAGAATTGAGTAGAAAGTTGGGAAATACAAGAAGTTCGAATGAGAGATTTAGTATTTGAGATTTGCGTGGTTCAAACTACTGAACCCATAGCCTTTTATAGTACCAAGATTCAAGGTCCAATAATTCACGATTTATTAAAACTGACACTCATACATGCAGGGTTACTATTCGCCTGCAAATTGTCGATCACATGGTAACAGTACCAGAATGACCATTCACATACTCTGACAAGATTCTCACTCACACACGACGGTTACACTCAGTTCACACACAAGTCTGAGTTCAATTCTGGGGACCACGCGCGTAGTCAGTTACTACAACCTCAAGCTCCCTACGGGTAGCCTCAATGAGTCCTAGATGGAAGTCCTCTACACGTCGGTCCAGTCCGGGGATACTATTCACAAGATCCCGAAATTGTCGGCATTTCGCAAGACGGTAGATGTGAACGTCCTCATCCTCAATCGCTGCAAGGTCTGCTATCAGACGCCTCAACAGTGGGGTGGTAAGCTCTGGGCACGAATGATGGTCTAAGTCGGTCAAGAATCCTGTGAGAAGGTTCAGGCACTCCATAACAGTGACAAAGAGCGGTTGGAACTCATCACCCAGGGCCAAGTTCGGAGCGTTTTCGGCTTCTGGAACCTCTGGAGCTTCACCATTTGGATCACCACTGGGGCCTGTCTTGCCCTTGTGTAGTTCAGGCATGCGTCCTGGGTGTCGGCCTTCGCCGCGATTTGCCATACTAACTGGTTTCCCTAGAGGGTATTACTTGTGATCTTTCTGGCTAGGATGTGATTTTTCACTGACTGCTCCTCAGCCGTATTTATAATAAGTTTTCGTTTGTCACCTAGCCATACGTGTAGTCTTTTCAACTCACGGGCACGCCTACTGTACCCTGTCAAGTCTATTCGCACTCAGAAAGATTCCTCCGACAAAGGTGAGTGCACCTGTGTCTATCTTTTATTTTACTTTGCCAGACTCTGTCAACTCATATCATTCACGGGTAAGTTTACTATTTTTTTTTTCATTTAAACTAAAAGCGCATACTAATGTACCTTATTACTCCAACTAACAGCACTCTGATACCAACTGAAACGTCCTACAAAATTTTCCAAACTTCATCAGAGTAGTTCCCCGTCATTTGACTGTCAAACAGCGGAAAACGATATCTTTACCTCCACCGTGGCATCTTCTACTGTTTTATCTCGTGAGTCCGAGCCACGTGTACTCTGTACCATCTTATTCCTGCGTCACACTAAAAAAAATAGTCTCCTATTGGGATCAGCGATAAATCGCCGAGTACGCCCATGATGCAGTTTTGTAAAAGATGAGACTCTAACCATCCTATCGTGGGCTTGAAGACTGTTTAGCGTAATTAACATGACAACCGAAAATCTCTTTATGCAACACACATATTAACAGCAGTAGTCACAAATCCAACAACAATAGTCATAGGCAATTATAATGACATCATATCACAATTCAACCCACATGTCGATAAGCATCAATCTAAAGCATAAGTATATAAGCGACTCCCATGAATTAACATCCTCTCATCTCATATCATATCAATCCTCCCCAAGGTGCCAGGACCACCGCAGTGCGTCCTCACCTACTCCTCCGGGAGCGCCCGAGAAACGGCCAGCAGGCACGACCGCGAGTGGTCGTCGCCTCCCCGTACTCCTCCGACCCACAGTCGGGAAATCACTACATAATTTCCATTCTAATCTCATATCCGTATGGCTTACTCTCGCAGAGCCTCGATTCTTGCAGAGAATTGAATCCTTACACACTCAAGTAATAATCTTATTCAGCGTAGTTGGTCCAGGTTACTTGGCGACAACCAGATTCCTCTCGCAGCGCGACAACCACTTGGTAACTAACCGGACCCCAGCAACCGTCGACCGAAGTCGTACGAAGCCAGTCCAATCCGGAGATTAATGGATTCCCCTGGTGAAGGAACTGGCCGCCCTCCCAGTAACCCCCAACTACCGCTCGCATTTCCACATAATAATAACATGAGGCCCTGAATGTCCATCAATTCATAATTAACCATCATTATCAATATCCACACAATTTTCAGCCCGTCCCGTATCCAAGACTTTCAAAAAGCTTCCAGTTAAACAACCACTCCAAGCATGGGCATTCCATATTCTACAGAAAATTCTTAATTGACCAACACCCCAAGCACAGACGAGCATCATTACAGTGATAATATTAGCCAGAAGCAAGCTCGACATACTGGCAATCATTTTATATAGATAATTTCAGCCAACAAAGGTTTCGAGTACAACGGCATAAACCTACAAAGGGTCCGGACAACAACAACTCCAAGGATTAATGCACGTACCTCCGTTGGTTTCAAACACATCAGTCCACAACCAACCATTCGAGCCGCAATTACAGAAACAGTACGCATCCACTGACCTCCAGCTCACTACGCAACATGATGGCAGCCCAGACATCCAGAACGCACGATTGCGAGGAAATCAAGATCACCACCAAGCTTCACTTACCAACCTCGTATCACGCCCTTCGAGCTTCGCTCGAACTCCCTATGTGGAATCCATTTGCAAAACACTTGCCAAAGAAATTTTTACTTTCCTTGACAGCTTACTAGTGTCGAGACACGAGCAGGGGCATTCTCAAATCCCGTATAAACGGAACGTCGGAGAAACTACAAGGGAGGCTCCACCGACCTCCCCGCGACCCAGTGTTCGTACTTTGAGCCTTCCCCCGTGACTAGAACGCAACTCGCTAGACCACTCCACACACCCACGCGTTCACAATCGACACGACAAAACAAGGAAACAGAGGGAAGGGGGCGTACTTCGTTCCCACGTTCAAGCCTTTCAGAGGGGATCTTCCAAGCCCGTCCTCCTCGCTCTCCCTCCTTGGAGCTGTCGCGATCTTCTTCGAGGTTCCTCAATCCTCACCTCGCCTTACTCTCTTATCTTGCTACGAAAGCTTCCCCCCCTTTTGTCCTATTCACCTCCTCTAGATAACGTATCTGTGGTGGGGAAGGTTTCTTTATTTTATCTCATTTTAATCCAATTGTAGTCTAACGATAGCACTTGTGAGATAGAAAATGGTTTTTCTGAATTCCCTTATCCAAATCCATCCTTCGTCAGATAAAACCGTGGTACAATAATTCTAGTTCATCGTTGGAGTTATTAACCGCGCCATTAGGTTGTTCATTTACCACACTAAACTTTTCTCAATCAAACTCCGCGACGTTAAACGAATATTATCGACATCCTAATTCGATTTCATTTAGGTCCAGGCGTCCCCTTTCCCGTGTGACGTAATCACACGAAATCGAATTAGTAATCTCGTTAATATTCGATATTAACGTTCACTGACAACGAAAGTATTAAACTCTCGTGCCACGTCGGATTTTGACTCGGTCAAACGTTCTAGCTCTAGTCAACATTCTAATCAAAATAATATATTTCCATTTCCGAAATTCCGGGTCGTTACAATCTATCCCCCTTAATTTAAATTTCGTCCCCGAAATTTCATTGTACATATCACTTTCACTCAAATAGGTACGGATACATCTCTTTCATCTTGGATTCTGTTTCCCAAGTGAACTCCTCAATATTTCCATGTAACCAACGAACTTGCACCATAGGAACCACTCGATGACGGAGCTGTTTCTCCATCCTATCAACTATCTCCACGGGCTCCGTAGTAACCTGTAAGTTTGGAGCCACTTCAATCTGCTCATCATGCAGCACATGTCGAGGATCTAGGACGTACTTCCTAAGCAATAGATACGTGGAAGACGTTATGGATATCGGCCAATCTGGGGGGTAAGGCTAATCTGTAAGCCACATTCCCGATCCTCTCCAAGATCTCGTAAGGTCAAATATATCTCGGGCTTAATTTGCCTTTAAGCCCAAATCTGAGATTCAGCTTAGTAGGAGATACTTTCAGAAAGACGTAATCTCCCACCTCGAACTCAAGAGGCCTGCGCCGCCTGTCTGCATAACTCTTTTGTCTACTATGTGCGGCGCGAAGATGATCCCGAATAAGTCTAATCATCTCTGTAGTCTCACGGACCATCTCAGGTCCTAATTCTGCCTGTTCTCCACTCTCGTTCCAACATAAAGGGGTTCTGCACGGGCGACCATACAGAGCTTCAAAGGGAGCCATCTGAATACTCTGTTGGTAACTGTTGTTGTACGAGAACTCCACCAATGGTAGCTGATCTACCCACGAGCCTTCCAGATCTAAAGCACAAGCTCTCAACATATCCTCAAGTATCTGGATGATGCGCTCGGTCTGACCATCTGTCTGAGGGTGGAAGGCAGTGCTCATATTCAATCTCGTGCCCAATGACCGCTGTATATTGCTCCAGAACCGAGAAGTAAACCGAAGTATGCCCAAAGGCAAGGGTCTTCCGAATTCAATTTGAGCTGAAGTTGTGAACACAACAGCTTACACCGACGAAAGCAGTTCAAAACAAGACGCCTTATGAAGCATGGCAAAAAAGGAAACCCGTGGTTGATCACTTGAAGGTACTTGGATGTGTTGCATATGCTCTTTTGACGAAGAAGAACGAGAAGTTTGATGAGAAGAGTGAGAAGCTAATCTTTATCGGTTACAATGAAGAATCTAAAGGTTATCGTTTGTTTGACCCAAAGACTAACAATCTTGTAATTTCAAGAGATGTTATTTTCGATGAGAATGCAATGTGGAAGTGGGAGAACGAGTATTCTCAGACTCAGCCAATGTTTTCTTATCTATAAGCACCAGCAATAGTGCCTTCCTCAAATCTCATTTGTACAGCAGCAACTAGTACCTCAAGAGTAAATTCAGAGAATGAAGATTATGCTAATGATATGCAACCAAGGATGTATCACTTATTAACTGAAGTTTACGATCAAGCTAACTTTGCACTTACTACATTTGAGCCGTAGAATTTCGAAGAGGCCACAAAAGAAGAAAAATGGAGAAATACAATAAAAGAAGAGATGTTTAGTATCGAGAAGAATGATACTTGGTCCCTAGTAGACCTTCCCAAAGGAAAAGAAGCAATTGGCTTGAAATGGGTATTCAAAACAAAGTTCAATGAGGATGGAAGTGTGCATAAGCACAAAGCTCGTCTCGTAGCAAAAGGTTACTCAGAACAGCTCGGAGTTGATTTCACTGAGAAGTTCACTGTAGCGTTATCATCAGCTGAAGCAGAATACATTGCAGCAAATGAAGTAATTCGTGAAGCAGTATGGCTAAGAACGTTATTGCTGGAGTTATAGCAGAAGATTGCTCATCCAACAACAGTATTCTGTGATAATCAGTCATCCATTGCTATGACGAAGAACCATGTGTTTCATGCAAGGTTAAAGCATATTGAATTACGCCACCACTTTATCAGAGAAATGGTGATGAAGAAGAAGATAATTATGGAGTTTATTCATACCCAGGATCGACCTGCTGATATTCTAATAAAGGCTGTGAATTTCGAGAAGCTCGAGTTGTTCAAGAAGTTTCTGAAGATTACAAATTAAGAGGGGGTGTTAAATGTCATGTTAAATGTCATTAATTTGTAATCTCATTTAGTGTCATTAAGTGTGTGTTAGTGGAGTGGTGTTAATGCCTTGGTAGTGGGGTGTAGTTAATGACCTAATAACTAGGGTAGAGTAAATGCTTTCTCTAGATCTATCCTAGGACCCTATAAAAGGAGGAGCAATCTCCAAATGTTGTAAGAGAGAAAAATGATTGTAAGTGAAGCACTCTGGTCGTAAGAAAGGTGAAAGGCTCCGTAGTTAGCCAAAGTATTCTCTCAAAATTTCCCTGTTCCTTATTTTCAGAATCAATTCGCTGTGTCGTAATAGTTCCACAAACCCCTTCATGTGATACAGCAAAGCACCGCTTTCAAAACAACCCCAACAAGAACGATAACGACAACATCATCCTCAATCCTAGGTTCGAGGATGGCTTGAAAGGCTGGGCCGGCTGCGGCCACAAGATAGTCCTCCACGATTCCTCCACTGACAAGAGGATCGTCTAGGAGACCAAGCGGCACTTCATGGCTGCCGCCAGACAGGACGCTGACTTGGAACGGTGTCAAGGAAGAGATCACGGGTAGGGTAAAGCAGAAGTCGAGGAGTCTAAGATCGAGAACACCAGTAGGTCGAGTTCATGACGTCTTCAACGATTCGAGTTCGAAGGCCTAGTTTTCAAGTTTTATCCCTAACCTCTGGCAATTTTCTCCACGAAGTCTTTATTGTTAGGCCAAATTGGCAAATCAATCATGTAGTATGCCAATTTTTTCTGATCTATCCCATCTCGAAACATTATATGGACTTACTCAGTTATATCAAATCCATCATCCGTTAGTGTTGCATCCCTGTTAGTATAAACGGTGTTAATACACCTCCGTTTATACGACAAGACAGAAACAACACACGTGAAACCGAATATGATGTGGAGCCAGGGTGTCAAAAGTAGGTCACTCCCCTTATTACCCCTTTATGTGTATCACGTAGGACGCCATTATTTGTAACACTAACTGAGGATATATTTAATACGACGAAATAAGTAGATATAACGGAGTAAGAACTATGATAAAAAATGAGTATAATACATGATAGATTTACTAATTTAGCCTTGAACTATGATAAAAAATGAGTATAATACATGATAGATTTACTAATTTAGCCTTACAGTTAAGTATGAGATAGAGATCACGAGCGCACGTAAGAAGATGGGTTGGAAGATCGTCATTGAGAAGGGTGACTCCCCGTTAAAGGTCTACATCGACATGTGATCATAAAGCGTAAGATCAGCATACTAAAATCATTCAAAGATCAAATCATACGGGCCTTCTTGCGTACACAACCTCCAGTAAGCAATATATAAGTAAGTACTCGGTAATATAAACGCCGCCGGCCCGAGATCAAACCCTAGCAAACTCAGTCGACCTCGATGCGGGAGTCTTCACGGCCCCTGTCTATTGGTTGGAGACAATGGCGATGGGAAACTGGTTTTGCAAGAAGGGCAGATGCAGACGGGCGAAGTCGAAGGCTCCTCCGTGTCATATTTCAGCCTCCAAAGCTCCATCTTCAACCTCGCGTTGTCTTCCTTTAGGGTTTCGCAACATTTCCTCAGCATCTGGCAGTCCACCTCCGTCTGCTTCAGCTTCGTCCTACGTTTATATAAAAAGAAGAAGAAAGAAAGAAAGGAAATCAATACGGGTTTCGAGGACCAACCGAATCACTCAGAGATCGAACCGACCTTGCTCTTCTGTTCTGAAACCACACTTCAACTTGACGAGGACGGAGATTCAGCTTCTCGGCCAGTTCTTGCTTTTGCCTCTGCTTCACATTCAACCGCCACGGTAATTAGTTTCAATCGAATACCGATCAGTTATGCTCAGGAAACAAAGGAAAACGCGATCACTTACACCGTTAAGGGTAGCGTTCGAGTCGAAGTACTCCTCCAGGACCGAGGTCTGCTGCTTTGACAGCTTAAGCTTCTTCCTCGGACTCCCCCCGTCGGCCCCTTCGCCTTCGTCCCCCTTATGTTCCCTCACCAAGGAGTCCGAGAACGACGGCGACGCGCTCCATCGAGGGCTCCCGTCGCCGAATCCTCCCGAATCCGCCCGAGGGACGGAGTCCGGCAACCCAAGGGTGAGGCGAGGAAGGCGAGGGTCGTCCTCGTCCGGCCGCGAAACCCCGTCGGCCATCTCACGACCTCGTCCGCAACCATCCAGACGTGGCGAACTTGCGTAACCCCCGTAACAGAGGAGGCTCAGGTCGAGACTGGGGAACGAGAAATCGTCGATCATGACGATCAAGAAGGGGAAAAAGCACAGGGAATATGGAAATTAAAAAAGACGGATGGGATGTGGTTAGACTTTTATATGTGTAGTAAACCTAAAAATAATAATAAAAAAATATATATCCAAGATGACAATTAAAAGGCAACTTCGGAAGACTAATGAATTATATGGAAATTAAATATCTTAAAAACAACAACAGCAATATTTAACCGACACAATAACTCAATCATTACCAAACTTTCGAGATGTCAAATAATTATAAGTGATAATTATTCATAGGTTATATTTTTCTACGCATGCAGTCCCACGCAATATCGAGCACAATAATTCAATGGGATTGGGTGGTATGACGAGGCCACGCCCACCCCCCTGCCTAGCTATTCTCTAAACCCCGAATGAACAAACAACTCACTCATGCATGACATGATCATCCTTTTTTTGTTTTTTAACCCACCTCGGCCGATGATTTACACGTGACACTAACCATCGAAACAAATGACCAAAGTTTAATAATATTATCCTAACCCTCAGAGATTGACATTTGTATCGATCGTTTTAGTTATTTTAGTACATGCGTCTTGGATATTCTTTTCTTAATATAAAAAGAAGGTGTTTCGAATGGAGAAGAAGAGGGTTTGGTGAGAAGAAGAAGTGGGAGTGATTGAGATGATCATGTATATATATATATTTGGTGAGACGAAGAAGTGGGAGTGATTGAGATGATCATGTATATATATATATTTGGTGAGAAGAAGAAGTGGGAGTGATTGAGATGATCATGTATATATATATATATATATATTGCCAAATTTGTATGTATTAGGTTACCCATCGTCTTCTTCCGCCGACCAATTCCAATCCTTGGACAATTCATCATTGGCCGAGGACAAAAACACTTTTTCCATCTGAATTGACTGGTACATGGAATTCCATATTCAAATTATTATATGAACTACTTATGTTGTATATGTTTGTTCAAATGATGTACTAATGAAGGTTAGGGTTAAATAAGTATTTATCGACTGTTGGAAATTAGTGAAGGGAGATCGGGGGGGACAAGGTGGATTACATATGCAATGATGATAAATCATGCTAATATAATTGGGAGATTTAAATATGTTGAAGTTGGTACTTACAAGACCCTGAAAAGGTCCACCTACGAATCATTTGGAAGTCGATCGATCACACCCCAAATGTAGTAGTAGTAGTAGTCTTTTCTTGGTTTGCCTGCGTCATGCAATTTTTTCTTAGTTTCGTATTATTATTATTATTTTTTGGTTATCTCATCATTCGTTGACGAACATGGTGGGTACATCGAGAATGGCACAGCTGCATGGATAATACAATCGTGCCACCACCCGTAAGCGCCGTAGACGAGGCTGAGCTTGTCAGTGTTCCGGGGAATTTTTTGTCAAAATATCAATTTATGGCGTCAAGTTTGAATCAACTTTCTGTTTTGTCATTAACTTAGTTTGTTATATAATTTTGTCACCAACTTTTATTTTGATTTTGATTTTGACCAATCTTGAATTTTATCGTGCATAAGCCAAACAGACCTTAATAGACAATTTTCATTTATCGACTAAAAAGTAAAAAAAAAATAAAAAAATGGGAAATAATATTTGTTTATAAAATTTTGATGGACAAATCAATTGAATTGGAAGCCGAAGTTAACGCTAATTACTGATGTTGTCAAAAAATATGAAAAATCGATGAAGGTCGGATGATGTTTAATTAAGGAGAGACTACTACGGATAAAGTGGATTATGAGATGAATGAATGATAGATTGAAACTCCACTATTATAGGACACGGGTCACACTATATTAAGGCCTTATTTGGCTTTCGCTAGAAGAAATTCATGATTTGTCAAAATTAAAATAAAAACAAAAGTTGGTGACAAAATTATATTATAACAAACTAAGTTAATGACAAAATAAAAAGTTGGCTCAAAGTTGATGCTCCATGAGTTTAAGAATATTTTGGAATGATTTACGGTTGGTGTTGGGCGTATTAAATATGGGTCAGATTTTAAGAGAACCATAAAACATAATGGGCCGGTCCAACGGAGGCAATGAACATCGTCTCGATCAAATAAGAATGATTTCCCAATAAGTGAAGGAAAGCAATATCACATCCATGGTTAATAATAATAATAAAATGAGTAGGGCAGAGGAGGAGAGGGGTGGGGGATGGAATTTCTTGGTGGTAGTGATAGTCAGTTCTCTTATGACTGTCAGATATTCATTTATGTTATATTATGAGGAAAACTTATCTTATTATCTTTTATTTGAATTAAATTTGATAACCAGCACTATTATTTAGTAAACTCGTAATTTTATCTACGGAAAACTCATTTCTCACATCCGAATTATCTCTTTTAAATGAGGCAGGCAGCAAACAATTTGATTCCATCAAGTCACTCTTTGGTTTCCTTTTTATAAACCGACCAGAAAAGATCAAATCCTAATCCGAAATTATTATTGAGCTCTCTGGACTTTCGAGTTTTGGTGTCTTGCCATTGAGATTTATGCGGCCGGTTTCTTGCAGGCGAAGGGATATTCTCCCATGTGTGTCGGGACACGTTATTATTCTCCTGTTTCCCGCTAATCTAATCCTCATCATTCATTATATATATATTCGACCTGAACCAAGAACAACTGTTGGTGGGAATGGGAACCATAGCGTCTGTTTTGGTAGGAAGGAAAACCTCCGGTTTTCGAAATTTATAATGTATACGTGACAAAATATACTTTTACGTCTACGAGTTAACTTTCTTTTTTAATATTTTAACTTAATTTATTATATAATTTTTTTATTAATTTCTGTTTTAATATTAATTTTAGTCAATTTTTAATTTAATCATATGAAAGCCAAATAATACATTAATATAATATGATATGTATCTTATAATAATGAATCTCTAACTTCTCGTTTTCGTATTTCTCCGTCTCATCATTCACCTTATTCGTAACAGCAGCTCCAGAATAGACACATTATTCAGCCTCCACCAATTTTATGTATTCTTAACAGCATCAGAAACTATAGTACAATTTCTACTTTCAACCTACTTAATTTTACTATCAAAATTCTAAAATAAAATCATAATTTTTTTTACTGGTCGATAAATGAAAACCGTACACGCACGGTTATTGCCTTTGAAAAGTAAAATGTTTGGCGGAGAAAACGTAGCCATTTATTCATTCACACGTCAAACCGAAAACCCAACCAAATCTCGAGGAAAAACCTGCCTCCCGTCATTACACCCCCCCCCCCCCCCTACATTAAATGTTGTCTTGACAGGACAACTCTCACATGGGGGGGGTGGGGGGAGTTGGTGTTCGCTTAGGGTTTGAAAATATATATGTACATGCAGTCCCCTCCCAAGTTGCTAATACTTAGCATCATGTCAAGACGACACGTGTTTCTCACAAATAATTGTTGCCATATCTAAACTATCGAGGAATTATTGTTTGCTACATTATCGTGGTTAGGGTAAGCGACGCATGTGATGTTTGTTTTTTTATCAAAATTATTTGAACTAACTCCTCACTATGACGAGAACGTAACAAATTAAAAGGGCAAGAAGTGTTAGGAGAGAAGGAAAGAAAAAGGGCTTGTAAGAAGAGGAACAAGTTCTAGGTACATATATGTCTCTACCTGCCTCGTTTAACTAATTTATATTCCACCTAATCATTAGCAAAAACCTGCGGCCAATGGGGGGATGACTACGTGGGTAATGACAGAGATTACATGGGGTTTGAGAGATGCTTAAGATTTTGCAAGAGAGAGTAGGGTTTTTTTTCAGTTTGTTCACTAAGATGTGAAGAGTTCAGCTTAGGATGAGAGGAAATGCATGCTTCTTCTTCTTTTATTACAACCCAACGACACCCATTGTACGTGTGATGTAGATGTGAAATATGTTCAATCATGTCCATGCGTCGGATGATGATCTTACCTGCGTTAACTGAGGTGTGTGCTCATCTAGTCCCGTCCGACGGCCCCCCGCGTCCGCCATAAACCCCCGTGAGTAGTCCTGCACTGTCGCGCACGATCGTTTCGTCGTACCCTAGTAGGAACTCCAGCCCTTCGAGCCCTTCTTTGGAGTACCCGTTGTTGGCATTGAGTCCCAGAGTGAAATGGCTATCGCTCTGCAGAAGATGAGACATTGGAATTGGAGAGGCGGCACGGTCATTCACCAGTTGCTCGTGACCGGGGTTTCCTGACGACGAACCATCGGTGATGTCCGGAAAACGATCGGAGACGGCATGATGATCATTTTCGTCGTAAAACCTTCCCCCAAGCTTGACGAGTAGTTTCCGGTCGAAGTTCGAGGGATGGGGCAGCTCATGGTTGTTGTACTGCATAGGTTGTCGTAACATTGTCGACACTGGCAAGGCCATTGCGGGGCAATAAGACTTCCGCTGGCTGCTGCTACCACAATTCCCGATGTCCATATTATCCGTCATGAGATAATTAAATCCTGCGACGACCCTCTTTTCCATCTCTCGATTCGGATTGTTTCCCTTCCCCTTTTTGTCCACTCGCCCTTTCTTTTGATCGCCGAGGAGCTTCTTCTTCAACTTAGTGTTCCAATAGTTCTTTATGTCGTTGTCCGTCCGTCCCGGCAACTGCGCTGCTATTATGGACCACCTATGCACACATATAGAAGAATCAAAATCTCGGAACTGTACCGATTTATGAAAACCCGATCCATAACTTTCCGTATGATCTCTCAACATGGGTTTCGGAGCAATTCATCACATCACCTGCTGCCGATGCTTATGTACAGGCTGCAAATGAGGTTATCCTCTTCCTTGGAGAAGTCGCCGTGCTTAATATTGGGACGGAGGTAATTCAACCAACGGAGGCGGCAGCTCTTCCCGCATCTCCTGAGCCCTTCTCAGTCACATCCGAAAGAGGGTGTGCGATCTTAGCAAATGATCATAAACCCTACTTGCAAACACACAAAGGGTTTAGAAGAAAAGAACTAGGGATCAACGAGAGCAGATATATACCGATCTTTTGAGGCAAGGCGATCCAATTGCCACCAGTGCCGTGCTTCAAGATGTAGGACTTGAGCTTGGCATCCTCCTCGAGAGACCACGGCCCCTTCTTCACGTTCGCCTTGTCGCAGCAAGGAGCTCGCCCCATCGAATCCCTCCCAACAACTCTTCTGGGACAGGGACTCGAAAGAGGGATGAAGATAGGCAAAGTGGGACTTTTCTTTGTGAGAAAATTAATGTAACGTGGACGGTGACAGGGGGAGTGACTAAACTGTGGGGTCGTCCGTTTCTCCCTTGTCATTTTGTCATTTCTAAGAATCATAAAAAGTCCTTTCTGTTTATGATGTCGGGGACCATTTTTTTCTTGCCCTAGCCGAACGCACAAAGTCCAACTTACTAATAAGCCGTGAGCACATTCACAGGTTGATGTTGCCGTAGGCCCAAAACAACGCTTCCGAGGAAAAGCCCGTAACAAGTGGGATCATAATAAGAAGGTATTTCAGCTTCTGAATCGTTAGCTAGTCACTGTTCTGTATCCCTCGACACGAATGCGGTGTCGTTGTAACATGTACAGATGACGTGATTCTAATACCCTTTCTGCGCTAAGTAACAAAACTTTTCTGGGGAGGCTGCAAATGGAGTCCTCTGAGCAGCAGCATGCAGTTAAAAAACACTGCGTCTGACTCTTCTACTTGTTTACCAGACTGGAGAACTTGGCATAAGGCTCTCTCTCCAATTTGTGGGGCAGTGATTCACTGTCGATGAATGGGTCCACTATGCCCAAGCTCGTGCCTGAGGGAGAGAGCACGCAGTCACACGGTCGCAGTCGACATGTCAACATAAGCCTGGGCTAGACAGGAGGGCGAAGCAAAACAAATGTGTAAGGTGTTGACCTGGTGTTGAGGAAGAGTTACGCTGGCTGCTATCTCTGCTAGTAGGGGTGTTATACCCAGACGGACGGAACTTGTGGGAGCTGACCGTCAGTTGGCAGTAGGCAGATGGAAGCTGCTGGTGAATCTCTTGTAACCTCCCGCACCGTTCGTCCTCCTGATCTAAATCAATTAGAACCTTCAAGAACAAGGACGATCATAAGATTCTGTGGCGGGATGAAAATGTTCTTGTATTTATCTGGGGACGTGAATAGGGAGATTCGCTGTAAAAGGGTTACCTGCGCAGCTGTGTTCTTGAATATCGGAGAAAATCTCTTCCGGCAGTACTCATTGAACAAAAGAGTCAATATAATCAATGGAATCATGAAGCCTGCGCCTACGGTGGACAGCTTCAGTCCAAAAACCCCCAGACCTATAATTTGTGTCAATACCAATGAAAAGATTGTGCAGTTATGAACAGCCGGCCAAATCTGTCCACCGCCTTCATACTTGGTGATGTATACATTGAGAATCTGAAACACGGGGAAAGGAGAATCACACTTAAAGTAAGATACTGTGAGAGTGCAAACAGGGTTCAGTATGTCTGAGCCCCCCCCCACCCCACCTGGTTTCTGTACACCAGTAGGGCGAATAAGAAGTAACTGAGCAGAAAAGGCAACATTAATGGTGCCAGAATGGAGAAGGTGAATCCGAGATGTCCGAAAAGGAGAACTCGGGGAACTTCTGTGTGATATGGGAAAGAGTAGGACCAATTGCATGCTTCATCTTTCCTTCTCAAGATATGTCTGGTAATCAAATTGTAGATGAGAGGCAAAGGTTGGATTAGTTCTATTGACAATCCCGCCCAACCCGATGTGAAGATATATGTCATGAAAAAGCTAGCCTGCAACAATTTGAATAGTTGTCGGATCAGCAACTAGAGGGAAAAAGAAAGGTGCACAACCCAACCATCTTTCATGTAAATGCAGATTAAACCACGCAATCCAGAATTACAACTTATTACGTGTTGGAAGAAGAGAAGTAACCTGAGTCGGCACCGCCTTTGCAAGCTGTGTCGGAATGCTCTTCGGGCTGGAGAATACACTGATTTGGCTAATGACAGAACCGGAGAGTACGTTGACGAAGAAAACGTTCCAAATTACAAAATACAAGACCTTGCAACAGGCACTTTTCTTCCTCCCACTACGAGAAACCGACCCTTCCACGGAAGAAAACGCCATCATTATTGGCGGGACGGCTAACAAAAATAACAGCAATATCACACTTGGCAGGTACCCCGTGACGACCTGATTAATGAATTTCCTGATAATACAAGAAACTGTACATTAGGATAACCCAGAAAAATATACTGAGCTGACGAATCACGTTCCATTAAAGGGTCCTCAAATTCAAAACGATGACTCACTTTTCCAGAATATTTTTGAGAAATGGAAAAGCTTGTTGTAGCTGTTCTAAGTGAGTAAGCCCTTGAACAAAAGTAACAGGTATGAGAAAGAGAAACATGAGGACAGCAGTAGTCAGCAAAGTCACAATTTTTCCGGATCCAAATCTGCCTGTAGGGGATGCACAAGTTTGACCAGTAGATGTCATGTGGTTCTGGAGCGAAGTCAGTCACCCACAACATAGGATTCGATGATTGAAGAGTCTCTGCTGCTACACAGGCAGCAAACCGTGTCCGGAAGAAGACAAAAGCTGCGGGGACTTCCTGTTTAAAGAGCAGTGGCTACGGATAATCATGTGTTTTGGAAAAGAAACACATGTATCAGATCATGTCCAGAAATAGGTGAGAGACCAGGGTAACTAAACTATTAACTATTTATTGAGTCAATAATTTGACTGAATGATGATCAGAACAGATATAGACTAGAAGGAGCAAAGCCACAACCCAAATTTAGTTTCAGGCACCTTCAAATCTCACAAAACATACTTCATCGAAGATTTCATGAATATGTAATCATGATGCAGTTTCTTATGCCCAAAGTCTGAGAAATATGTACCTTCTCCTTTATAGTGGCATCCAAGTCACGATAAAACACGTTGTCTTTAACAGATTCAGATTCTTTTGAAAGAACCCGAAATGTTTTTGCGCTTCCACCACAGAAACCACAATTCAATAGATGCTTGCATTTATTAGAAAAATCTTCAGAGCTTACCCCACTACATATCTTCTGAGCATCAGTCTGCACAAGAAGAGACCAGTCATTCTCAATTGTGGGTATCGACATGCATAAGCATGTTTCTGTAATTCCAGTCTGGAAATTGCATCGGGCATTCAGTAACCATGAAAATTTTCAAAAACAAAGCAACTCTACATTGCATACTTAGCAACTTAAGGACAATCAATATATAATGAACAGCAGCAATGACAGTTTCTTCTAACTCAGCAAAAGAATTCCCAACCAAACTAAGAAAGCATTTGCAGATAAAAAATCACCCCGAAATAATATGAAGGTCACCATTATTGAACATGTTAGGAGGATCCATACCACTAGTTTTCTTATTGTACCACACCAGTATACCATCTGGTGACCCAAATAGCTGTTTCCATGATATTTTGAGAAGAAAGCAAACACGGAATCACTGTATGACTTTTGTTCCGACCATGGTATAGAGCGGACGAGAACTGTGAACTGACTTGGGTTTGGGGAAGAAGCTTTTATATATTCCAGCCGCATGGTAGATATGTTTTTGCACTCCTGTTGACATTACGGAGCTCACACGGAGTCACAAAATAAACTTCCTGATAAGTAACTGAAAACAAAAACAAGGGAGAAGCTGCACGAATGGTACTCACAACGTAGAGGAGGAGGCAGGCAGAGCAAGTTATGATATATAGTGCAAGACAATGAGCCCATAACCTGAAAAATAAACCCGCTATGACCAATTAATAGGGACTTTTGAAAATGCCAAGTCCATTAAACTATTCAATATTTGAATACTGAGATATTGTAAATAGTACCATCTCGAGCCTTCTTTTACATTTTCAATTGTGAAAACTTCAAGCGACTCTGATGGTATCTGTTTGTGATGCATCTCTTGTCCATAATAATTTATCGGAAGTACCAGAAAAACACATACAAAAGTAGCAACGGAGAACACCCGCAGACTGCAGCAGAATAAGGAACAAAATATAAGAAAATTTACACCAATTGATGCAGTATATGCATAAGACACTGAGTATTAAGAATCAAAATTCACTCTACATCCAATCAAATAAGCACCAAAAAGGAAAAAACAAAGGCAGGATCTGTTTTTTTGCTAGCTTTGTAAATCTCCGGCCAAAATAAGAAAACTGTTGCCACAGTGATAAATCCCAATTGGCAACCTCTTTACCATATTTTAAATTCACCTGAAAATGATAATCCTGAGGAAAACTACAGCATCCAAGCCACCAATGGCCAATATTTCTTCTTCAGGTGTTTCCCA
This sequence comes from Melastoma dodecandrum, assembly GCA_029817715.1. NCBI lineage: Eukaryota > Viridiplantae > Streptophyta > Magnoliopsida > Myrtales > Melastomataceae > Melastoma > Melastoma dodecandrum. The sequence goes on along the minus strand of JARUPY010000055.1, from coordinate 10,876 downwards.
AGCTTTCAATATCCAACTGGGAGTAGGTATGAATCTCTCAAAGCAGGGAGGATCATGGCGTCTCGGGAGCGCTTGATGTAGCCGCCGACCAAAATACACTCTCAAGTTGCTGGGCTGCTTCCTAAGCACGGAATATAGTGACAGAAGCAGCACGCACACGCCAATGTTAATAGCAGCAGAAGTCAAAAGAGCGGAAACGTTCATCTCCTCCTCCTCCTAATGACCATAGGCTATCTCCGCTTCTCTGAGTTCGTAAATGCAGGAGAGGAAGGACACCTCCTTGCAGCGATAAGGAGATAACTCCTCGGAAGAAACACTTATAGCCAAATTCACCACTGGAAAAGCTTCTTCACCTATGAGATACTAATGAAAAACGTGCTTCTTCCCGAAAATTTAAGACTTCACCTGCCAATAGTCATCGATTAGCTATCAAATGTTAGCGAAACAAACAGGGGATAAAAGGTCTGAATACTTCATACTAAAAGAAGAAACATGGCCCGGGGCTTACTCTCAACCAGAAAAAAACATCAACAAAGAAACAAAAAGGAGGAATCCACCAAAAAAAGATTTATGGTATCAAAGAAACAAATTACTTCGTCTTTAAGTGAGTCATGAGACTCTCCCGAACAAGGACAGACCACTCCGACAATTCTTTCCTATGATGGTAAAGATGATAAAAACACCAACCTTTCATCGAAAAACCGGAACACAAAGAGTTCAATCAAACATATACAGACCCCTGATCAACCAATCAAGAATGGAGAAGCACTAACAGAATCAGGGAACACAGCACCCCAATATCGTCATAATAAAGAGGAAAGCTCCACTTATCAAAAAACAAAAGAGAGAGAGAGAGAGGGGGGGAAAGCTCCAACACCCTTCCCTCTCCTCACAGAAATCCTTGGAGAAAACAACTCAGGAACAGGACTAACGAGTAGAAGCAAAGTCTCAAGGCTAAACGACAACCGTCCTCCTCCTTACACGAAACCCAATAAGTCACCCCAAAATCGTTGCTTAGACGACACCCAGAATCCCAATTTTCTTCCCAAACAGGATGGAATCTCAAACCAGTAGGAAAAGGGAGAGTTTTGAACCTGCGACGACAATGTCCGACCGAGATCATCCACGAAGATGAAAGAAAGAAGGAGAAGGAGAAGAAACCGCTGCCGTTGTAACGTCTCTTCACCCGCTCCTCTCTATAATCTCTCTGGGGATTGGGAAGGGGACGGGGGGGGGGTTGGATTTCATCCGCTTCTATCGAATCTTCATCATCATCATCATCATCATCAACAACAACAGCGAATATAAATATTTCTGGTTTCTTTCGGGAAATAAAAAATCCCAACGAACATGTCCGCCTTTCCCCTCGCGACAAAGGATGTGCCACGTCATCACCGGGGGGGGCTATAAGAGGCGGAAGTCCCCCCCACCAGTTCAAACAGAATATCAACCACGTGATTCTCTTACAAAAAGAAATTCCACTGGAGAATGTAATGTATCTTTACTTGTGGGGGTTCTGCTATTTCGACGACACGTGGCATCGGATTCCGAGGGGACGTAACCTCCTGAATATATTTATTGTTTTACGACAATACGAGATCGTCTTCCCGCCATGCAGTTTGGTAGCAAATGTACAGCCGGACAATATTTTTTTATTCAAATTCTAACATTTTTGTCCCAGTTATCCTTTTCTTGTTTTCGTGTGTCCGAGGGAGAGCGCCCCTGAAGCCACGTGGAGGGCGCGGCGCGGAGACAGAAGGGCGGTTCTTTGGAAGTTGCGAACCGGTGTCGTTTCCCCCTCGTGGAGAAGTTTTGAGGTGGTTCTGGTCCCCCTGGTTACGGGCCGGCCCATTATAATGTCAGGCCCATTTTCACGGCTCGTAATTTTGACCGTTGAATTGGAAACAACATATTATTCGTCTGGGAATCGAGTGGGAACACGTTGCTAACAAGAAAAACTGCCTCGGCTACGTCCTTTCCATGCAGCTCGAACCGACGCTGTCGCCGCGGGGGGTGGTGGTTACCTGAGCACCTTGCCCGCCGCCCGCTCCTGGCCACGGATTGAATCTGCAAACGATTTGATCCGATCCATCGCCACCTCCATGGTCCATTCGTCCATGTTTGCGAAGCAAATCCTGAACCACCCTGGCTCCGAGCAATGGCAGGACGAACCGGCACAAACATTCAGCCCCACTTCATGAATCAGCCTTGTCCATAACCTCTTCTCGCTCCCGAACGACGGCCCCGACTCGTCGAGTAATCCCCTCATGTCGACCCAACAGAAAAGCCCCGCGTTACTCTCGAGGCACGGTATTCCTACCTCATGCAACCGCGACACCATGAGTTGTTTCCTCTCCCTGATTCTCTTCCTGTTTTCCTCTATGTATGAATGAACAAAGCTTTCGTCCGATAACATGTTGGCGAGCAGGTATTGAGTTTGGGCAGAAACCAGCCCGAAGCTGGACATTTTGGTCGCTGCCGAGACTAAGGATGGGTTGTTCGAGTATATCAGCCCAACTCGAAACCCCGGCATGCCCATGTCCTTGGAAAGGCTATAGACGAGGTGAATCCTCTGTGACAACGAATGGTTCCCACAGTGGAGAGCCTCGGCCACACTGATGAAGCCATCTGGAGAGTTATTGAACACTGTCCCGGCATAGATTTCATCACTAATGAGGTGTATGTTTTTCGAGTCGACAAACCGGATCAACTGGTTGAACTCGGACCTAGTTATGGTTGTGCCGAGAGGGTTAGAAGGATTGGTTATGAGGACCCCTTTGACGGTCATGCCAAGGGTTTGGGCATGTCGGAAGGCTTGTTCTAACGAGGATTTTGTGATCCTAAAGTTGTTCGAACTCGAGGTGTGTATCGGGATGATCTCTACTCCTGTCCTCCACTTCAGATCCCTGTCAAATCTGAAAGACTATATTCTTGTGAACATTTCCCGCATTGGTATCAAGACGATCGAGAACCGTTTTATCATACCCGGGATAATATGGGGTGGGGAGGAGGAACGCATCCCCTGGATCAGCCAGGCAAAACATTAGAATTTCGTTGGCCGAGGTTGCTCCGGCGGTAAGGACAATCTTTTCCTCATCAAAAGTTACTTGACCGTCTCTTATCTTCCCCATGAATGCCCCCAGTGCCTGTACGAGTAACGAAATCGCTGCAACCTTTACGAAGACACGAAGAGACGTCCCTTATCATTCAAGACAAAACACACGTGATATATTTTTATTACACTCTTGAAAGCGGGAAGGCCGCGGTAGTCTTGGAACGAGGCTAGCTCCTTGAAATCGGAAACCCCCAGTTCGCAACCTGTCAGGTTTCTCCTCTTCAGCCAACCCGTGATTTGATCTACCGAGAGCTGCCAAAAAAACAGTGTAAGTTAATGAATGAAGTGGAAACTTTTAGTACACAATGCTCGAGTGCGTGGTCTCTTAACCGACAATATGTCAACTTCGCGACATACCTGGTTCTCCGCAAGCCCCATCTGGATGATCCCATTAGGGTTGTTAATGGCGTGGAAAGGGTTCTTCACGTACTCTTCCCAGCCGAGGAAGTAGGATGAGTCCTGGCCATGGGAATTGCTGCTTAACTTCCTCGACAGCATCCTCTCCTTTCCTTTCTTAGTCAACCAACACAAACCTTAATAGTTTTGGGTTGAATTAGGGAAAGATCCTAGATATGAAAATGTTGCTATATTTTGGTAGAAGTTTGTCCTTCTTTGTTGTAGTCTCGGACAACTTTCCTTCTTTATATAGGAGATATCGGATGAACATGATGATAACAAAAGATATACACATCTACATTGTGGAGCAATTAGACTTATTTTGACTGCTGGTAAGACTCGGACTTATTTTATTGTACACCAGATTTTTTACTATCAACATTAACACGCCTAGAGTTATGTCCTCGGAAAAAATTTCCACTAAGTTCTAAATAATTTCAAAAATAAAAACTAGAAATCCAACTTATAAAGTCTAATTTTGGACTAAATGAAAATCGAACTTTATAAAATAAATAAATCCGACTTCTTTAAGTGTGTATTTTATCAGTTGTTGGAAGTCGAACTTTACTTCTTAAGCACAGTACAACTTTTTTCCAGCGTTACATTAAAATTGGACAAAGCACAGTACAACCCCCGTGTTGGGGACAATCTAATCGGAGAGTTCAAAAAGAAAATTGCAGAAAATAGAGGCATCGGTCCCTGTGATGTTGGGACGAAGGGTTTGAAAAGTGGGAGGGAAGTTGACAGTGAAACTTCATATAAGTGGAAAGAGGGAAATCGAGACCTAGAAGAGCACAGCAGCATTCCGACTACTCTTTCGGTATGTACGGAGAGTTACTCAATCTAATGACTTCCACCGCCATGTGGAAAGCTTGACAAGAGGGGGGAGAAGACAAAGGATGCGGTGCGGCCATCCATTATTGACCCTTTCTTAGATATTACTCGTCCCCTTATTTTTCTCTGTCCCTTTTAAATAAGCTTTAGATTTTTGTATACGGTTAGTTTTTTTTTTTAAATTGGGTTCTTGTTTCGTAAATTATGAATATATGCGTTTTTAAAACACGTCCCATGGAGGGCGGGTTAGGTAAACATGCTAAGGCGGGTCCGCCCAATGTGGTGGGGTTAGATTTACATGAAGACGGGTTTTGAGAACCCGTCACACACAGTAGGGGGCGGGTTTTGAAAATCCGTCACCCTAAAATACCATAAGGGGTGGGTTTTGAAAACCGCCACACTATAATACAATAAGGGGCGTGTTTTGAAATCCCGCCACTCTATAATATAATAAGGGGCGAATTTTGAAAATTTGTCATATGTTCATTTAGTTAAAGGAGTGGGTTTTTTCATCGAGCAAAAGAGGCGGGCCGCCCCCGGCCTAATACAGAGTCCGTCTAAGTATTACAGTCAAAAAATTACAAGCGTTGGAATGACGAGTTTTCAAAACCCGCCTTCTTTGTAATTTAAGTGGCACGTTTTTTTACGATAAATCCATGTTTTACGAATTATAAACCGTATTTCGTAAATATTTTTAAAAAAATTAAACGTACTCCCGTAAGAAACTCTTTGACGTTAGCCAGCGAACCTAAGGCACTTCGGTTAGTGCCACATTTGATTCGTCTGTGAACCCGAAAGAAATGGTACTACACATGCGAAAAGAAGAATCAATAACATGGTATAAGAGTTCGGAACACGTGTATGGCCAAGGACAAGACGAGTAGGATTCGCTCATCTTGCCATTGGCAGGTTGCTCTAATCAGTCAGTCGGACATCAAGTATTTCTCGACTACTGGGGCATTACACGACCAAAGTAAAAGACCCCCAGTTTCATGTATGTGTACCTCCCTCTTTTTGACAATTTTGGACCCCCCCCCCCCCCCCCCCCCTCTCCCCCAAAGCAATTTCCTTTCAAGAGAAGTGACCCCCCGTAATGCCGCAGCTTCGGACACCGCCCAAACCTCGCGTTTTCTTTCCAACCTGGGCACTTTCATTTCATTTCATTTCAACCATAGACTGCGCACAATTTACAGGATATATATTGATCTTACTTTGGAGGGGAGATTCGATATTCAACTATAGGTTCACGGGAGCCGCGGTCCCATTCCCCGGATCCGTGAAAGAACCCCTGATCGATATGAACGGACACGATCACGGTCTATGTGTAGCGCATTGATATGGGGGAGTTTCCAAAACAGGCAAAGGGAGACTGAGCCAAAACGTAGGCTCCATGTGATGGTAAAGTCCCACTTATCTGTTCGGAATTTGAAAGCATGGCCTGTGGCTTTTGTGCCACCTTTCAGTAATTATACATATTATTGTAGCCATAGAGCCATTCGTTTACTTGTCAGATATTCATAAGGCCTCGAATCGTTTTGTATTTCGTTTTTGGTCATTGTGAATGGTAAGAAATAGACCAGACAGACGGACAGACAGAGAGTGGATGGCTGACTTTTGGATCATCATCGTATGGCCAGGGATAATGCCCTGCGGCGTATAATATAAGCTTTTGTCTGATGGAAGAAGTGACAGTACACAAGGCGACAGTTCATATATTATTGAACACCCCCCGGGGGAGGCAAGTAGTGAACATACATCATATTGAGGGAATATTGATGATGTTGAGAAGTCATTTCGATTTTGTTAACATCCTTAAAATGAGTGCAATTAGTAACACGTTTAGTTTTCAGAATTCCGATAGTATTAATTAAAACATCCCGATCGTATCTATCCCCTCGTTTACGATTTTACTTAATGCTGTATAAAATGTGTGGGCTCGATGAGGTTCGATTGGGCTATCAGATTAGATGCAATGTGGGCTGAGAAAGGCCCAAAAGCGGGTTGTTTAGGCGGCGACAAGAATCTGAGGGAGGGAAACGGCGGGCGCCCACGACAATTTCGCCGGCGTTGAATTTCATTACAACCTTCGACAATGGAGATTCAGGTTCTCAATCATCCGCACAAGAAAAAAGAAGTTGGCCGATTGGGGAGGGGAGGGGAAGGGAGAATCCTGAGATTCGTCTGGAGTGGGGGGAAGGAAGGCAATGGGGACGGAGGAGGGGAGCCCAGGGAGGGAGTCGTGGCGATCACCTCTGCATGGAGGAGGGAAGGAGCGGGAGATGAAGCCGTTGGGGGTTATCGCGTTCGGCCTCGTCGGCGCAGCAGCCACCACTCTGGCGGTCCTCTTCTTTCTCTTGGAATGATGGGATTGTTAGTTTTCTTTTCTTCAGTGGATTTTCGGCGGTGAATACGGGCTCTTGGCATGCATTCGATCGACATATGCTGTCGAGGGCAGCTTGTTGGTTTGTTCCTCGATTTAATGTGATTTTCTTCGATTCTCTGCCCAGTTTATTGTCCCGTGTCCCTGTGAATCTGGGTTCTTTGGGCGGAATTCAAAGATTGCTAGCTTTGCGTCCATCTTTCGGTAAAAGTTTGGTGCATTAGATTAGGAACAGGGCGCTCAGATGTGTGGTGGAATCCTTGTTCTGTGTAAATCTCCTCCATTCCTGAGATCTGACATTGGCTCGGGGATTCTGCCTTTCTGAAGATTAGAGGCTTTATTTTTGCTGATTTGTGTTTGGAATGTGACAGGCAATGCGGCTTCGGCAATCTATTGATTGGGTTTATTCTCAGGTATAGCATCTGTGATGGCCTCTTGTTTCCCAGAACAGACAATAAAAGAAGCTGAGCCTTGTGACCTGAACGTGGTAATCTAACTAGTATCTCATTGAATCGGAAAAGTTGATCAGATCACGTGACTCGGCTAAATCTTTCCGGACGGCACTCCAGGAGGAAGCTTGGCGGAGATACAACAAGCGGATGCAGGAGGCATACGAAGAGGAGATGGAGAGAGTGGTCAGTTTCTGCATCTATAATGTTTAGACTCTAAGGACTGTTCCTTTCTTCGTACGACATGATCATTCGCCCGATCATTTTGTAGGAGCGGATAAAGAGGATGCAAAGTGTGTTTGATAGAGAAAGGAATAAACATATGCGGGGCTGTGGTGGCTGGAAGGAAAACGGAACTAATGGTCATAATCAGCAATTCCAGCGTGATGATTGGTATTGGAAGGCTGATGCTTCTTTCCGGAATCAGTGGGCTAATTCGCAGGGTGCTCATCCTCCATTGTCACATCATTACTCTGTGTTGGGACTCGACAGGTGCTCCTAGCCCAGGATGTGCTAATACGTCGATAGCTTTAATTTTGTGTAGCCATATTCAATTATCTTTTTTGTTTCATGGGACGATGAATACTCAACCATTTCCGGTTCTTTAATTGTCATCCCTCTTTGAGAATTGCAGTTCATGATTTCCTTAATGCTGGCGAACATTCATTTTCATGCCTTTTCTTTTCTGCAGGTCAAGAAAGATGCCATATACAGACACAGAGATAAAGGTAAAATCCGGTGGCTTCCTCAGCAGCAATATATTTCTCTTAGCTTATATGCTGCCCTCATTTTGAGTATAGTTACATTGTTCATGAGAAATATTTATGCCTGGGCACATCCGGTAGAACTATTTGTGCGTCGGGATTTGCGAATAACAGAAGCACAAAATTGGTGCCTTCTGCTTAGCATATATTTTCTAAGTAAGAATGCTTTGGCCTGCCAGAGTGATGGTGGTTCTTATTAGGCCTTCACTGTGGCTGCAGGCAGCATTCAGGGCTAAGGCAATGGAGTTTCACCCTGATCAGAATCAGAGCAACAAAGGTGGACACCTAGTTCTTGACGGCTATATGCTAAAGTCATTTGATCTGTGTCTCCTAACTAGTTTGAAATTGCGGGTGTTGCCTGTGTTGACGCAGAAGTGGCCGAGGCCAAATTCAAGGAAGTATTGAGATCATACGAGTCGATTAAGAAAGAGAGAAAGCACAGTATATAATTATTTGGTTGTGAAGCTGGTGGGAAAGGCATCACACTCAGAGAGAATGAGGCAATCGCTTGTAATATTGCTTATAGATAAACCAAGTAAAATAATCATGGCCCTCTGGATGCAATTGAGTCACGAAGCACCAGGGTGAATGTCGGTGGTAGCAAATGCAAATATAAGCTTTATATGTCCAGAAGAGAGGAGATGCCTGATCCCAGAATAAGGGGCTTCCCACTAAGGAATATTCTGGAGACTTGATTGCAGATAGGCAAATACCTAAACACTTAGTGTTGCAACACCATTGCTAGCTTGAAGAAAGGAGAGGAACAAACTAACAGAGAATTTGTCTATCAATTTGTAAATAGTGCAACATCAGCCACGGCCTTGATAGCCAGAGCTCTCTGATGACCGCATGACCGGTGGATGATGTCGATAAATTTACTGTGACGTTTGTGAATTCTTGGACAATATGATTTCAGTCTTCTGCGTTCTGTTTTTAGCTCCATTCGCGTTACTTAACTAATACCTTGATCTTCTGCAAGCACAGCACAAGGGATGTCCAAAGCACATGGGAACTCGGGACAGCATCTTCTTGCCCCTTCATTGCCAAGGAGGTAGTCACACAACAGTTAAAGTTTCTGCCTTACCTAGTACTCTAAGTCAGTAGTAGATCTCGACAGTACTCTGATGTTGATGGTGGTAGCATCTCTAATGTTCTGAATCCAATTACCAAAGTGTAGAGGGGAATTATTCATCGGGTCAGATCCATCATTATTGAATTGTCTGTTTCATTTGCATGGTCTGTTCCTTTTCTTCCCCCCTGCAATGTCCATGTTGTTCTCTTTCTCCGCAATGCAAGAAGGGTCCCCCCCCCCCCACCCAGAAACTCCAAACCCCAACTTGGGTCTATTATTTGTTATGATAATCGGGTATATCACATGGGCTAGGGTGGTTGTGGTGCTCTGTCAACATCATTTTATTTAAAGCTTATTGTTTTTTTATCTGTGTGTCCCCTCAAGAGTCTTGATTGCTTGTGGGCACCTGGAGAAGTATCTTCTCCCACCGTCAAGACAGAACACAACTTCAACTTTGATTTAGGGTGATGATAATGTTAGAATTAGAGACCCTTTAAGGCTTTTCAAATTGGGGCTTCATCTTTTCTTTTCTCGTGTCTTATTACTTCCTTGTAGCTTCTTGCTTCATCAGATGCTGCCCTTTCCATTGTTTCCTGTCAAACCGGCTTTGCAACTTTTTAGGACTGCTTCTGGGTGCACTTTCCTTTCGGCTTTCTGACATTTCGTGGATATTTGGGTTGTTGTCCTTTCCCTTGGTTTCACTTAGAAAAAAGGGGGGCGCTCGCGGGAAGGAAAGCCATTGCAAGTGTAAGGAAGATTTTCCCATTTTGTCGTCCCTATCCTGCGTTTTAGTCTTTTAGCTTTGAATGCTTCCCCACTGACTAACAACAACCTTAAACCTTTTCTTTTCTCCTAAACCCGACAGGAGTTAGAAAGGTCCAGTCATAAACAAAGGGGGGTGGGGGGCATGTAATTTCTTGTCTAGTTAGGAGTCCATCCATTCTGAAAACATTGCAAATTGTATGTCCGTACGAGAAACTTTAAGCATAGGAAGAAAACTCGAGTTGGGTTGGTTTCGATCGTAAAGAAAGAAGTTAGAAAAATGGGACACGTGGGATCCCATCAACACCCAAATTTGAAACTAATACGCACCAGTTAAAAGGGTTTGGAGTCTCGATTGATGATAATTATGATGATAATGACAACCTCACTTTTGCTCTTTTATATTTCTCTCCTTCTAGTTGAAGCTGTCCACCACGTTGTTTTCTTTTTGGGGGGGCACTTTGTCTTGTTATTAGCGTGTGGTTTAGTCTCATTTACCATCTGTCTGTTTTTGGATGAGTTGTAGATCCTCGGATGATCCATCACTCGTAATAATGTTTAGATCACCGACTAATACTACATTAGGAGACTATCCATCATCATAACAATAATAATATCAGAAAGGCCGTACGTACATTTTGATTGGTTGTGTATTACACACGTTATACGTATACGTATAAGATCGATCGAACCTGTATACAGAGCACATCTAGGTGGGGGACGATTGCGACCTAAATATCGTGGAGCAGGCGACGTGACGGTCCAATGCGTGTGTATGATTGGGAAATGAGAGGAGGGGGACAGATGTTCGTAACAGCCGAGTGGGTGAGGGGAAATTAATGTATGGAACCGGGAGGACACGCGAAACACGTCGGGACAAACTTTCCTTTGGATGGGTGGTGGGTTTCATTTCAATGCCAGAGTGGGGGACAGATACGTGATGCATTTTGCGTTCAAAGGGCCACAAATTCGCCTTCTCAAGCACAAAAGAAGAGGCCGTCGGTCGTATCTATCCACGGCGGTGAGAAACGTGAAACAAACTACCAAAATAATCCCCTAATGTGATTCATTTAGAAAAAAAGAAATATAAAAATATGTCATATG
>JARUPY010000492.1:0-182622 GCA_029817715.1 Melastoma dodecandrum | reverse complement strand
AGGATGACAGATTCCAAGTTCACTTCTGAAAATAAAAACTTTTCTTTATCCAGAGGTTTTGTAAAGATATCAACCAATTGATGTTTTGTGTTGGACGGATTCTACGCAATAAAACCTTATTGGAAAATGCATCTAGGCTTAATTCCATTAAAATAAATAAGTCTCTTTTTGCATTTGATCATGCCAATGCAAAAAGACTTTATCCAACAATGCATGGTAAATTCTGAGAAGAATCTCAAAATCTTTAGTGTGGTCGATAACAAAACGTCTTATATGTACACCACTATTGATGTCCCTATGACTTGGTATATAGGATGTCGTTTTTGATATATAGAAGGTACTCTAAAATAAATTTGTTGATTATTCTGTGCTGAGGATGATGCCTCATGAGAATTGTCAACTATTCGTTCAAGTTCTCTTTGAGAATCATGAACAGAAGGTTTGGAACCTTGTATGTCTTCCGTAGAAGGTTTGGGTTCTATAGAAATTTATTTATAGATTTAAAAGATATTACAGCTTTTACAGTATCTTCTATAGGTGAGACATTAATTTTTACATTAATAGACTCTGCTATAGTAGATGTTTCTTTTATTAAGGACTCCATATGCTTTGATAGACAAAGAGTATCCAAGAAAGATACCCTCATATGTCTTAGCTTTCAAATTTTTCTAAATGGTCCTTAGGAAGGTCTCAAAGGCATGAAAGTAGGAAATGTTTTGGTTTTTCTCCCCCTGTATAGTTGATATGGAGTTTTCTCTAGTATTGGTCTTAGTAGAACCCTATTAGTGATATAGCAGGCTGTATTAACAGCTTCTGCCCAAAGGTTCTATAGAGCATTACTCTCACAAATCATGGTTCTAGCCATGTCTATAAGTGTTCAATTTTTCCTTTCTGCTACTTCATTCTGTTGAGGAGTATATGGTGCAGAGAAGTTGTGATCGATACCATGTTCATCACAGAAGGTAGTGAATTCATGGTTTTCAAACTCAGTACCATGATCTGTCCTTATAGCTTTTACAGAAGATCAAATTTCATTATGTAATTTCATAATGAGCTTTATGAAACTTTCAAAAGCATCACTTTTATGAATTAGAAATTTAACCCATATATATCTAGAGTAGTCATTTGCTACAACTAGGCAATATCTTCTACTACCAATACTTTGAACTCTAGCAGGACCAAATAGATCCATGTGTAGAAGTTCTAGAGGTTGTGTAGTAGAAACTTCATTCTTAGACTTGAATGAAGATTTGGTTTGTTTTTCCAAGTGATCATGCTTCACAGAATCTGTCTTGCTCGAATTTGATGTTAGGTAAACCTTTTACCAACTCTTTTATAACAAGTTTGGATAACAATTTAAAGTTGGAATGTTCCAACCTTCTACGCTATAGATGTCTCTCATATTTGACAAATAGAAGGCGGCTTCTTGTAGCACAGAAGCTCTCCTGTGTCAGGGTATAGATGTTCTTTTTCCGATTTTCGAGCTTCATTGTCTGGAACACTTATCTTGATCAAAAAGTTGTTGCATAACCTTTGTCACAAAGCTAGTTAATGCTCAATTGATTATGTTTGAGTTATGTGACTAACAGAACAACTTCTATAACCATGGAGTCGGGACTTCCAATGGTTCCTTTACCAATGACAGAACCATTGTTATTGTCACCAAATTTAACAGATCCTCCATTCTGTAGAGTGAGTTGAGAAAATTTTGATGAATCTCCGGTCATGTGCCTGGAGCATCCGCTATCCAGATACCATTCATTGTCGACAGCTTCTATTTAAAAGCATGTATGAATTTCATTTTGAGTTTCTGTGTGGGCGGTAAGGCACATTAGTGCTTCTTCTTCCTCATCATCAGAATCATGAAGATCTGCCCAAGTAGCCATTGCTTTCTTGGACTTAAACTGTGCAGAAGGTATAGATGTTCCTTTTTCGATTTCCAATGAAGTGAAATTCATTGTCTAGGATACCAGAACACTTATGTTGATCAAAAGTTATTGTATTACCTTTGTCACAAAGCTGGCTAATGCTCAGCAAATTATATTTGAATTCTGTGACTAATAGAACCTCTTCTATAACCACGGAGTCGAGACTTCCAATGGTTCCTTTACCAATGATAGAACCTTTGCTATTATCACCAAATTTAACAGACTCTCCATTCTGTAGAGTCAGTTGAGAAAATTTTGATGGATCTCCGATCATGTGCCCGGAGCATCCGCTACCCAGATACCATTCATTTTCAATAGCTTCTGTTTGAAAGCAGGTATGAAATTCATTTTGAGTTTCTGTGTGCGCGGTGAGGCTCATTAGTTCTTCTTCTTCCTCATCATCAGAATCATCAAGATCTGCCCAAGCAGCCATTGCTTTCTTGGACTTAGACTGTGGAGAAGGTTTTTCCACCTCTTTAAGTAAAGGACATTTTGTTATGTAATGCCTTTTCTTTTTACATTCAAAACATATGACCAACTTAGGATCAATTTGCCTATCATGATTTTGGCTTCTCTTGTTGAAGCATTTCTTGGTGGCGAACCGCAGTAAGCGTTTAGCTATCATAGCGAGTTCATCATCCGAATCGGCTTTTGCTTCATCATCAGAACTTCTGTAGTTTCTTCTGATGCTCTCAAGGCTACTATGGGTTTCTTTGTTTCAGATTGACTGGATCTTTCCATCTCATATGATATTAATGAGCTGATTAACTGATCCTTCCTTTTCGGACTTCTTCTATAGTCGTTTTCTCGACTTCCCAAGATTTGTGTAGAGTATGCAGAACCTTTCGAACTAGCTCAAAATTTGTATAGACTTTGCCTAAATGTGTTAAGGCATCAACTAGAAGGTTGAGTCTCTGAAAGATCTGTTCTACAGATTCATTACATTTCATAGTAAAATTTTCATATTGATGAATTAAGAAATTGATCATAGTTTATATTATCTGGTCTGTCCCAACGTACATGGTGATAAGCTTATCCTAGATTTCCTTGCCCGAAGTGCAAGTAGAAACTTTCGCGAATTCACTTTCAGACATAGTGAGTCGTTTGATCTTGAGGTATTCCCATGTGGGACGACCATCTCGATCGTTTTGTTGATTCTCTAGTATAGAAGGCGGACCATTTTCTATATAGGACCATAAGTCATCATCAATAGCATCTACGAATGCACTCATTCGAATTTTTCAATAGACAAAATTCTTACCATAAAAAATGGGAGGATTCCCAACATGTGGTTTTGGTACATGGTAGTTATCAGCCATTAGTTCAATTCGTACAAAGTGTTACGCTTCTATAGAACATAACGGTGACGATTATAGTATAGCACCTCAACAAGCAAAAATCTTTTGTTAGGTAAAACTCAATTATCAAACCAAAGCATATGTCAACCATAACACGAGTGTCAATATGACTAATCTGAAATTTCTCTTCTGGTTGTAGTTGTTGAACTCTTGTAGAGCAACAAGCTTCTGCACAACAGAACTAAGATGCCAACCGTGAAAGAGAATATGAAAGATAAAGGCTTTTGTAAGATCTCAATAGGTGATTACGCTTCTGTTAGACATAAACCTAATACCAGATGTTGTATTTAAACAGAGCGTAAGCATCTGTTGAATAGCAATTTGATTCTGATGGAGTGTAAGCTTCTAAAGAATAATGGCATATAAATTTTCACATAACTAAAGCTTATGTGGAAATAAATCTGATTCTTTAGGTAGTCAAGATCCTGATAACCAGAACAAGAATACCAATTGAAAATAAACCAAATAGATTCTAATGTAATCTGCTTAGATAATAACTGAAGAGAACCACAGGTGACTGATTTTCACCGTATAGACCGAAAGGTTCTATGCCACAGTGACTCAGTTTCACAGCACAGACCGAAAGGTTCTGTACCACCGTGACTCGGTGCACGCGTTAACGTGATTAACAAAGATAACCGTTGCCGGACGTTTATTTCAAGCGGGTCCTCTCCTGCACAGCAACCCGCTATGACTTCCTTCGAGAATTTTTACTCTGGCGGCGTCTCTACCTACACAGCAACCCGCTGCAAATTTCACGGGACATTTCACTCCAGCGGCGTCCCCACATGCATAGTACCTAGCTGCGACTTCTCTTGCGTGATCCCTCGAGACAACGACTAAGCAGACAAAAAATTCCTGCCCATGGCTCTCCTACGTGGTCCCTCGAGACTATGGCTAAGCAGAAATAGAACCCCTGCCCAAGGTTATCCTGCACACAGAACATTACACCACAATAGCTGGTGAGTCCCTCACCTTCTGTGCTCCTGGGGTATCCGCTCTTCTCTCCGGCCCACTGCACATTGGCCACGTCAGCAACCTGTAGCAGGCCTCCATCAACGTCTCCTGCAATCTCCAACCAAGAGTCCCTCATGGCCCCCAAGTTACTCTCCCAGAAGACTTCACCAACGATGTAGCTTTCTTTAGCTTCGTCCATCGTGTGTGATTAACTAAGCTCAAACGAAAAGTTTACAAGCTCTTAGCATGCTCTCTGGATTTTACACGTATAATACAACAATGACCTGCAGAGAAGTGTGGTTGAATAGTTCTAATTAAACGAAATGATCGATGTTGAACGTAGAAGGTAATCTTGACAAATCAGCCTTCTAAAAAAACATAGACAATAAAATATTTGAAAATCTTACAATATAATATTTACAAAAATGTCACTCCCAAACAAGTATTCTTTAGGTAATCATGTCATATTAATAGGATTATTATTTGATAATATTCTCATGAATACTACGATACAGAAGGTTTTGGCTGAAACTTATCAGCAACCTTCTGCGAATGGAAATAATCTAAGATTAACTTCCATAATCATCAAAATTGATATCATTTTGTCCAAGACATATAATTGAATGAATCTAGACAAATGACGTTGATAAACATCTCAGATAATGGTTCATTGGTGGTCGGATCGATCCACAGAAGATTGGAGACAACCTTGTAGAACATTACCATAAATAGGTGATATATTTCCTTCCACGAATAATATAATTTCTATTATGATTATTTGAAAACGTAATCTATTGATTCTGATTATATGATTATCTTGATCAAATCCTTTTATTTTAGTAATTAAACAATTACTAAACAATCAATTAATTACAAAAATATTTTATACATAAAGTTTTCAACGTGAGTAGCTTCTGTAGTGTAGATGTTTGACTTTTGTCTCACAAAATATCAAGGCGCTCATCAAAACATATTCAACGACAAGGTGTATACAAAATGCTTACGGATGTAATTTTAGCACATGTTCGATTCATATGACACTCCTGAAGGAGAGACAAAGGGTACCAGTTAATAACCGTGCAACACGTTTTGTCTCCCGACAAACCATTTATTGTCTTACTGTTGTTGGGAACAGGCACAGAAGATGAATTCTTAGGCAAGAAACGATTTCCCACCTTACCTTCGGGACTGGGAATAAAATAATTGATTTCCTAGGAAGATAACCAGCACCGAAAAGTGTCTTCACATAGGATAGTCTGGTGTTTTGATGATCTCTGTCTTATTGAAAACAACTTTTGTATTTCTTATCCCTTCATTGCAACTACTCCAGACGATATTGATGGTGAATTTGATTTAAGTTATTTGTGTGTTCACTTTGAGCTAATTCGTATAGAGCCATTGAACCAGCCCCCGACTATACGGAGGAAAAAAGCACGATAATAGAATGGTCATGACTCGTGAGAAATGTGAATTCATTTTTATGATCTTTTAGGACTAGATGAGGCCATCCAAACACGCCTCGACCCGAATTACACCCACTGCTTCTTCTATTGACTCACTATCACAAGGCATCCCCTGTATCTTAGCTGGTGTTCTCCAGAAGCCACCTTTCATCGTTATAGAGCTATAGGTAATGCACCACCTAGCGATATACGAGCGCCATTCTTCAGATGGGACTCAATCAAACCAGCTAACTCCTAGGATGACGAGTAGCAGATGGGCTAGATGATCTTCTCACAAGACGTGTCGTGTTACTTGCTTTAAACCTATAAGAAAACATGATAAATGTATCTTTGAACGTTCTCCGATGTGACATCAACCTAAAAACGTATTACTGAATGAGAAAAAACTCATAAGCAGCATTTATTATGGTTACGAGAAAAATGCATATCACCTTAGAAATCTATTAGTATTATTACAGTTCAATATAAAGGAAGACCCAAAACACGTCTCTTGTCAATGACGACCGGGTTATTTGAAATTTTATCAATAAATATAATAGTAAACACTCACCCAACCACCTGATGCCACAGCATATCTACCAAAATAATTGGCCTTCATTCCTTGAAATCTTATTCCTCGTCAAGTATAAATAGGGCAACATCGTCTCCTCCTCCCAACACCACGCCAAAAGAAAAGGGCATCCTCCTATTTCAATACAACGCCAAACACTCCCCACCCTTGCCCTTCCGGAATGGCACCCGGGAATCGCGATGGACTGATCTTCACCGTGACGAGGAGCGAGCATCAGCTCATACGACCTTCTGAGCCTACCCCCCGGGAGTACAAGAGGCTCTCCGACATTGATGACCAGGAGGGCCTCCGCTTCCAGCTTCCCCTCATCCAGTTCTACTCCCGTGGCTCCATTAGGGAACCCACCCCATTCATCAGGGAGGGCCTCGCCAAGGCGCTTGTGTATTATTACCCATTCGCCGGCCGGCTCAGAGAGCTTCCGGGGCGGAAGCTGGTTGTGGACTGCACCGGCGAGGGAGTCATTTTCATAGAGGCCGATGCTGATGTCACCCTCGAAGAGTTTGGTGATGCCCTCCAGCCTCCATTCCCCTGCTTTGAGGAGCTTCTGTTTGATGTACCTGGGTCATCCGATATCCTCGACACCCCTTTGCTGCTTATTCAGGTAGTGTAACTCGGGTTGGGTTACTTTTATGCTACAGTCACTATAGTAGAACTATTTTGCTGAGAAGCGTTTTAACTGTTATAACTAACTTCTCGACAGTTAACACGCCTCAACTGTGGAGGGTTCATACTCGCCTTGCGGATGAACCATGCCATGTGTGATGGACAGGGGCTGGTCCAGTTCCTTTACGCCGTAGGAGAAATGGCTCAAGGTGCTTCGGTCCCGTCCATCCTCCCCGTGTGGAGCAGGGAGCTCCTTGAAGCCAGGATCCCTCCTCAAGTGACCTACATGCACCAGGAATATGATGACGTCCCCGACACACAGGCCACCATCTTACCTTTAAACGGCCTATCTCACCGTTCCTTCTTCATACGTTCCTCCGAAATCGCGGATCTCTGTTGCTCTCTCCCTCTTCACCTGCGTGGATGCACCGCCTTCGAGATCGTCACTGCCTGCCTTTGGCGGTGCCGGACGATCGCACTCGGCCCCGACCCGGAAGAGGAGATGCGCGTGCTCTGCATAGTCAATTGCCGGAACAAGCTCAACCCGCCCCTCCCGAAGGGATACTATGGTAACGCCATAGTCTTCCCCGCGGCAATCACAACCGCGGAGAAGCTCTCCACGAATCCTCTGGCCTACGCCCTTGATCTGATCAAGAAGGCCAAGGCCTGCACAACGGAGGAATACATGAAGTCTGTGCTGGACCTTCTGGTGGCCAGGGGGAGGCCTCATTTCACAGTTGCGAGGAGCTTCATTGTGTCGGACTTGGCGAGGGTAAGGTCCGGGGATATGGATTTAGGATGGGGGAAGCCCAAATACAGCGGGCCTGCGGTAGGGGTGATCGGGGCCATACCAGGGACTTCGAGCTTCTACATACCGTATAAGAACGGGAAAGGGGAGGAGGGGATGGTGGTGCCTATGTGCCTGCCTGCGGCCGCCATGGACCGCTTTGAGGGAGAGCTTAATGCGGCACTTGGAGGAAACAAGAGGAACGATCCGGCCACCAAATCGGAGTCCGTGGTCTCGCCACCATAATATCTGGCATGTTGTTAGGGAGAACACGAAGAGAATAACGGTTTCTGTCCAAGTTCGTTAGACTAAGTAAGAATATGTTATCCGTCGTTGAAATATGTGGTTGAATAAAAGAATGCATCTGTATGTCGAAGGGACCTACAAAGAAAAGCAAATGACCCATTAGCCAACAAAATCTAAGGCCGACTTCCCCTCTAAATAAAATTCTAAAATCTCAAATAACTAAAATTCGAAATAAATTAGAAAAATAAAACAAGTCAACTTAACATAATTACTACTATCAATAATCAGTGGCGGAGCCAGGGGCACAGAAGGGGAGCATGGTCCCCCGGGTTTTTGAAAACAAAAATAAATAAAATTTAACTTAAAAAATTAAAATAATACCGTTTGGTCCGCCCCCTTATCTAATTTTTCTAGCTCCGCTACTGTCAATAATTGAACTAATTTATACATTCGGAAATAAAATTAAAGAAAACTAGCTTCTATCAATTAAATAATTTTCTATAAAAAGAATAAAAATTATGAATTTTCATATGCTGTTTTGATTCTTCAAATCTCATCCATTATCCAGATCACTAAGAAAATCGCCCACTCAGAAAAAGTTTTGGTATGTATTCGGTAGAAAAGTGGTAGTCAATAGGTTTTTTATTTGGTAAGTAGAAGGGTTTTAATTTATTTTTTCTGGTTTTAATTTACTTGTGTTATCTATATAGTTGGTTCTGGGGTACTAGAACCAAAGAAGTAGAACCTGCCTTGTTATACACGGTTTCTTAAAATTGCTCGCCTCGTACATAATTTTAAAGATCTCTATTATTTAAATTCCATTATATTATTGATAAGATTTGTTGTCCAAGTTGGATATATTGGGGTTCGGAAAATATTTAGTACACTCAAAACCGATGTTATATCTTTTTGAGAAAATATATTGGTGCTGATATTTGATTATATTACTAGTATCTTTACCAGCCGACTAGGAGAGAATATTAAATAGATTTTCTATAACTTGAAAGTGCAACTATCTTTTAAATAAGTGTCACTACAAAGAGAAGAATAATAATCAGACAGCAAACCATAACAACATAGATGTGGTGAGACACGAGTGCAAACGGCGTGGGGAAAAGAAAAGGTGACCATTAGTAAATACAAGGTTTGTTATTTACCGAGAAATCGGGATCTTATATTCAGGTAAATCGAAGCGATTAGAAAATGTCTCAACCTAAGTTTGTACACTATCTTATAGTGAATCTTCTTCTATGCCCGTAGATATAAGCCAACCTGACCAAACCACGTAAATTTTGCGTCCCCTTCTTTTTCATAAAAGTCTGACTGGGGACCAAATTTGATTCGACAGGCTATAGAGGGCTTTCGCACGCCTACAATTGACATAAAGGCTGAGTCATGTAGAATCAAGATCTAGGGCATGTGGCAAGTTCAAAATCAAGAAGTTGGTTGGGAGCATGAATTTCAGGTTGTGGCTGATCAAGATGAGGGCAATACTAATACAGAGTAGAGTAGATGAAGAAGCTCTTGTAAATCAGTCGAAGAATCTTTGATATTGATGTTTGATCAGCGGGTGAATATGGATGCTATGGCATTATCGGAGATTCAACTAGGTCTATCCAACATGGTTCTAACGAATGTGCTCAAGGAGAAAACAACAACCGAACCATGGAGTGTGCTTGAGAGTCTGTACTTGCCGAGACTATGACTAACAAGCGTTTCTTTGACAAAGCTTTTTCATGCTTAGAATGACAAGAGGTATGTCCATTAAATCCTACTGATAATTAGACGTCTACATCTTTAGATTTGGAGAGGATTGATGACCAAGTGATGTTGCTGTTAAGATCACTATAAGGTTTTCATACAGGAGAAGTATTCTCACGATTGGTGAGATACGATCTACCTTTTTGTCTAAAGATTTGATCGAAGAAACTTGACAGGTGAAGCAAGAACCCTTGGGGGAGTCATTTACCAATAGGTAGCACTATATCCAATGGTTGCAGTAAGGTGAGGTACTTCCTTTGCGGTAAGAAAAGACATCTAAAGAAAAACTCGAAGAAGCTGACATGAAAAGATGAAGAGTTACAAGTGTCGATGAAAGTTGATGTGTCTACTAGTCACAGTGTTCCTAGAGATATGTTCGTGGCTAACAAGGTGCAGACTGCTAACTGAGTCAGACAAAACCATCAGATGAGAATTGTAGTCTTGACTCAGAAGTTCTTTCCACATTTGTCCTCATAAGGCGATGTTCTCCACATATTATTCTAGTATGGGGGGATGGAGCCATGAAACAATTGGCAGGTGTCCAATATGTGGAGAAATATAGTTTTCATTGGTATTCTGGATGTCACATGGTACTTCGGGCGAACCCTCAATGTTCGCTCAGGAATGATGACTAGAAGTCGATTGAAGAGCTTGTATGTACTGAGACTTATTGTTGCTATTTTTACTATGAGGTCTTCTGTAATGCATCATGAATCTTCCAAGAGATGCATTCAATCATCAGTGAAATAAGATAATAGGTCGCAAGTGCGATGAAGTAAGATGTAGGTAATCAATTCTATCACGGAGGAAAAGGAAGATATTCACAAGTAGTTTCGAGGGAAGACTTATATATGGAGTTACAGTGCCTTAGATTTTCTATGGACTTTGGCCCAAGGGATTGCGACTATTTATGGCCTGAAGTCGGGCATATTGGGGTTTAGATAACATTTGGGACACTAGAAAAATATATGGAAGTAGCGAAATTATATCTTTTGGGGAGATATTTTTGGTGAATTAGATTATGTCACCAATATATTTACCTGATGGCTATATGATAGAATATTTTCAAGATTTTCGATATCTTGAAGGCGCATTTATCTTATAAATAGATATCACCATACGAATCGAAGAACAATAATGGCGAACAAACCCTAAGAGCATAGCTAATATCAGAGTGAAAGGAGTACGACAATAAAGAAAAGGTAAATGTGGGGAAACATGGGAATCACTTGGAGTGTATTTCTTACCAGGAAAGCATAATCTTGTATTCGGGTGGTGTTGAGGGGCTTAGAGTGTTTCTCAAACAAAGTTTGTACTTCATTTAGTGCATCTTCGTCTCGCCATAGATGTAGGTCAATATGATTGAGTTGGTTCCTGAATAGTAGTATCTCGATTTTATAGCATTTTCTTATATTGAATTACTCGAATTTAAAACACATAGATGTCATCTAAAGGGATTCACGCCCATATATATTTGTGGGTTCACATGTCCTTTTTAGTTTTAGATTTTCAAGATTGGATTAGTGTATTAAGAGGAGTCGTGGTCTGCTTGGTATTTCATGGATCTGCATGCCTCCAAGTAGATCTCGATTTCGTTCACACTGGTCTTTTAGGGTTTCGTTCTTTCGTTCGGGGGCCATGGAAACCTACAAGGTCGAGCATGTATATGGACACGTTGTACTAATCGAATTTATTTTTTTAATTATATAAAAAATTTTAGATGAAAATGAAAACATCAATTTCGATATTTCAGTAAATATCGAGTTTTGAAATTAAATTTGTTAACTTATTAAATTACTGAAATTTAAATTTGGGATTGAGATTAAACTTTTTTTAGTTTTTCAAAATTCGGTATTTCAATATTTGGAAATTCGGTATCCCAAAAATATCGAATGTTCAACCATAGGGATAATGAACAATTAGTAATAACGTAGACCGCCAATTTGCCTTAAGATAATCATCATAAAAGAAATCACACAATTAATGGACGAACTTTTAGTTTGCAGTAAGGGAAACAACACAACCAAAACTCGTAGAATATCAATTTGTTATAACACAATCAATAATACGAAAACTGATTCATAGAACATAACGTTTTCGTAGGGCTAGCAACATAATCAACAATTAGGTAATGAATAAACAGACCATCAGTTTGCTTTTAGACAAGCAACACAATCAACAATCACATAATCAATGAGTGAGAATTCTCTCTTTCATGTGGAACTGGTGAGCATAAAATCAATTAGGAACCACCTGCAATCTTTGGTTACGAATTGATTTGGCATAATCAAAATCAATCAATCACAATAAAAAAATTAATATATAATGTCATAGCTTCATGTGTGACACATGTTTATAACATAGCTATACTCAATCATATTAGAAATTTAGGTATTATTATCTTTAGTTTATAATAGTAAGAAGATATAGCAGTGAGATTATGTAATATCATCCAACAATTTCTTCTTGAAAATATATATCTCTCTCCATCGATGTATTCCACTAGTGAAGTGTAATGTTCTCTGAATAAATATTGGACTTCATGTCACAAATCCTAACAATTTTCATATTGGGCCAAGTCCATGGAATGGATAAGAATATCTTCGTTCCATATACTAATCTTTCCCTCTAACTATTTGTGTATATCGTCCTTCTTCTCTTTTAGACTCAAACGAGTTTATTCAACGGAACAAATATGCTAACCCATGGCAGAGGTTATCACCTTTATCTTTTACTTCTTCCTGCTCACCACTATGGGTGTCTCTTCTCTGACGACTAAACATTTCACTTAAACGATTCATGACTCCTTTCAAAGGACACGACAGTGATAATAGCAACAACATATACCATCACTTTTAAGTCCTTTAATCGACTCCTGGTCACCTATAACAACTTTCCTTGACAAACATCTAATGGGCCACCTGTAGCAGAAAGCTCATATTATGTGGTTTCCTTATGATTTCATGCACTTTTCGGACATTAGCTATAGCTCATCCTTCATTCTAAGTCGAATCCTTCCTGGACGTGTACCCTTACACCCGTGACCATTGCCCAAGCGCACTTCTCCACCTGCAATGGAACTGCCAGTGGTACACAAAGCATATGAGGAGTCGTAAAGAATGTATTCTCATAGTCAAGAATCTAGTCCTTGTTAGAAGGTCTCTCGGACGCTCTTTCTACAAGTGCATCTTGGTAACCACGTGCACATCTCTGTGACCACAGTCACTAGGATATCTAATTATCTTGGTAGGAATTAGATCATTTTAAGCATGATGAATCTTCGTTTGAGAAGAAATTTATTACTCTAGGTCTTCGTCACGTGTAGACTCTCCAGCCTACTCTATAATATAGTGATTATTGTCTCTTTGAATACATTTGTAAGATGCTTGTTGGACAGACATAGTTAGATCGTATTAAAGTTTTAGAATTATCTCCTTCTATTAATGAGAGATGCTAACTTTGGAGTGCTACTTGAGTGATTTTTCACAACATTATCAACTTCACTACGTACCATCCACACCCCATCGCAACCAGTCACTATCATAAATTTAGTGCCCCATTTGATTTATCTATGTCGAGAGCTTCAAAACCACTTGGGATCTCGAGTTTGTACAACCAAGTTAATTGGTAATTGTTAACATGTGGAATCATATTGTATCGTATATAGTCCTCGGTCGAAAATTAATGAAAAAAATTAAGATACGAGCAATTATGTGAGATGAACTTATATGAACGGATGAAGCAGAAAGTTTACTATGACAATAGATCATAAATTTTAAGTTAAGACCCTTTGTAACTCATTCGATCCACCTCGGTAAAAATTCTCATTTTCCTAATAAGAAATAAATTTGAAATGTTCTTGTGTTTTTCTAAATACACTCTTTCTTTACAAACGCACAATTCGTACCGGTGTTATCGCCTTCTTTATCCCTGCATGTGGCTATCTTTAGTGTCAAGTGACCCCATCATCCTTGTATTCTATGAATGCGGTCTTGAGTGGTTATTCTCCACAATGATTATGGTAGTTCTGTTTCCGTCCTTCCAGTCCTATCTCCATCTGTATCTCCGTCCACCAGCCAATCCTCTTGGTGTATCAAATTTGTCACCACTTCGTAAGGTCGATCAACATCATACCTGTGTTGAAGTAACATGGTTGCCGCTCTAAGCATGTCTTTGAAAGTCACTTGTTTGACCAAATCCTATTTGTGAAGTACTTTGAGAAATTTATATATAGCTTTTCGATGGACCATAGTTTCGCAAAGTCATCCCCATTCTGAGTCCAGATAGATGACCTTGAAAAATGTCTAAATAAGATTCTTCATCGTGGTTGGATCAAATAATACACCTTGAAACTGATATCCATGTTAGTACTTGAGAGTAGCAAATTTAGAAAGTCAACCAAATGGTCTCATCTATTCCTTAATATCGTTCTTTGTGGCCAACATTCTCTGCTAGTGGAGTGCTTAAGTTTGTTCTTCTAACATGGGTTGGGTTCCTCTTGGAGTGGATATTGTAGCACTTGAACGGTTCCTGAAATACTGTATTGAGGAGATTCAAAGTTCCATTGGCTTATGTCTTGTTTCCCTTGGCAGCTGGTGTTGTAATGGGGTATTTCCATTTTTCTATTACAGATGCTGCGAATTTGTCGATGTACTTTCTCATGTTTGTCTTCATTACAACATACGTGGGTATTGGTTTGTCTGTGGCAAGGAGTAATGTGGTCAACTCATATTCTCATGCCTCTTGGAGTATTCCGGCGACTTTGCCTGACAGCATTCACGTTGGGTTTCATGTAATCACCCCTTTCATATGTAAGGGTATCAGAAATTCCCTGTGCGAAGCACGTACAGTTGTACTGATAGATTGGGTGATTCCATTAATTATGGTTATGTCATGGAGTTTTATAGTGGAGTTTTCCTAGGGTGGTAGCGTCTTGGCTCTTTTCCAAGACCTTTTCTTTTGCTGCTGCTATCCATGAATTCTTCTACCCTCCCAGCAGTTCAGGGCTTCTATTTTGTTCTCTTAAAGTACTCATGACGCTTATTATACTTGCTTCTTCAGTTCTTGCGTCATCTTTTTCATTCGGCATTTCCCGGAGCGCTTGCTTTTGCTAGGATAGATCTCACTCTATGGGCAATTTCACATACTCTCTATCTCTGCTTCTTGTGAGGAGTAATTCTTCTTCCTTCCTTCGTTGTGCCCGATTCCTACTTTCTGCCAAACGTTTTCATTCTTTTCTCGTTCCTTGTTCTGGGTCGGTCTCCATTTTGGGAATAAAATTCAATTTTGGGGTCTTTCTGCCATCATTATATGCTCTTCAAGCAGTAGCTCCCCGCTGCCAAGTCTGTCGACACCCAGTCTGTCAACAAGAGGTTGCAATTCCAGTTGATGGCCATAATTATGAGCGGTAATGGCAGGAACTCTACATTTCCCCATGAGGATAACATGTTTTGTTGGACTATTGTCGGGAGCAAGGATAGGGAGCAGAGTATAAAGCTTTCTCTGTTGTTTTTTAATGGTTACCTCATAGGAAAAGATTATGAGGTTAAAAGACGATGTATATACAAGCTGAAATATTTCTATCCGCAGAAATTTACTTTGAAGAATTGAAAACATACATCATGTATGAAATTCAATTATTGTCTAATATGAGACTGCTGTAAATTTTTGTCTTACCTGTTGATTAAGTTGGCATGAATGATGCAAATTGATATTTAATATTTACTTCTCTATGTGTTCCAAGTATGTTGAAAGTATTTTAACACATAAATCGAGATAGTGGATAAATTATGTGCAACTGTTATTGTTTGATTCGATTTGAGACTACTATGAACTTTTATATAAAACGTCGGTTCAAGTAGCATACATAAATTATTTTGTATGCATATGATTATGTGAGCAACTGGAGTTACTTCATATTTGTATCTTAAGTGTTTGGCTGTCAAAGTGGCTCACTTAAAGTAACATGTGTGAGTTTTTTAAATCTTATTGAGAGTATGTTTGGAGACTTTGATATACTTGTGTAGAGACCTTTCTGCCCAAAGGTGATTGGTTCCTACATTTGGTGCATTTCGATTATATTGATCTCTATTTGATAGTTATTGAACTATCAGTTGCTCACTATTTTAAGGATTGTTTTAAATATTCTGTCTTTGATTTTAAGCAACATTATGAAGGTTTTGAAAGATTAAGTATTAGTGTACTTAAATGTGTGCTCATGACCTTGTTGCTTATGTTATTTTTTGGCTTATGAGTTATAATCATGAGATTCTATGAGCATTCCAAAGTTGAAAGATTTCACATGATGAGAGATTCCAAATTGACTGACTCGTTGAGATTCGTGAAATTCACTGATATGATATTAATTATACTAATTGGAAGTGTATATAATTTGTCGTGCAAAAAACATTTTCTAATATTCAACTCAATTGTCGAGTTATGTGATTATATATATGCACGTAAAGGATGAGTTAGTGCTTGATAGTAACGATTGAAAATCTTGAGTTCATGATGATATGGTAGATCAGTGGGAGTTATTTTTTATGCTCATTGTATTGTTTATGTAATGTCGCAATTCTTGATTGTGTGGTATTGGTTGGTTATTACCGAAGGGAACTACCGCATTGAGCTAACTAGACTCTTGTTGTTGACTTATGGGTTATTACTTAATTTACTTGGTTAATGGGAGTATCGCATCCATATTTGATTTGATAGTCGTGTTTGTGGATAGTCGACACATACTTTGTACGTTTGTATTATTTAATTGATGTTCATCAATGACTGTTGTTTTGGTTACGTGCACATGGTGAAAAGTCTCAAGATCTTACTATCTTGAGCATATGACATTCTTTAGATTCCCGCTAGATTTATTTTTTGAGATATATATAGAGCAGTATTGCCCGGTTTATTACATCCGGCTTTTTTGAAGCGTAAAGTTTATAGATGTTTTATTCTGGTTTCACCAAGGTATACATGTTACAGAGATTATTCTTTAGCCTTGCTGAAATGTAAAGGTGACCGATATGATTGATTTCATTCGGCTTCTATGAAGCAATAAGGTTAAAGATGGGTACTTTAATTTCTCTGAAGTATAAAAGTTACGGAATGTGCATTCCGACTTCAGATAAATATTACAGAGTTACCATTATTATTAAAGAAAATCTTGAGACTTGGTGCTTAGTCTCGAGTAGGACGATATTGTCACTAAAGTTTGTCTATGATAAAGCATCGTAAAGTAAGCGCATTCAAGTTTATGAGACATATAAGGGAGCATCATTTGCTCAAAGGTCTTTCTGGATCATTATGGTTGTAAGGTTACAAAAAGATTAGGACCGACTGAAGTAGCATCAAATTTAATCACATAAGTGTTGCTATTTCGGCTACACCGCCACATTGACCCGTGACGGCTTAATTACTTTATGCAGACGAACGATTTCTCGGAAATAAAGATCTGCTACGTGAGAAGAATCATCTGTTTTTCTGCAAGCGATAAAGTGAGCAATCTTCGAGAACCGATCCACGACAACTATGATCTCGTCCTACTGTCGTTGTGTTCGGGGCAATTCGAGGACGAAATCCATGCTCACATGCTCCTATGAATGTTCAACAATAGGTATTGGCGTGTATAGACCATGGGTTGGATGTGACTCTTTGCGCGTTGACAGGTTGCGCAACGTTGAACTAACTTGTGTGTCCTTAGCCATTCGAGACTAGTAGAAATGCTCATAAAGCATCTCGAGGGTTTTCCCAATGCCAAGGTGACCAGCGAGTCCTCCTCGGTGTACCTCTCGAATAAGATGCTCTCGAATAAAACTTCGCAGGATGCAACGCTTAACTCCTCGAAATAGGAATCCATCCACCAGAGCTTTTGTATACTTCTCCAAAGTCTACGTCGGTTGAGTACAACTCCTTTAGCATCTCAAACTCGATGAGTTTCGACTCCATTCCAACCACCAAATTTGACTTCCTCGATAAAGCATCTGCTAAGGTGTTCTTTACACCCGACTTATGCTTCAATACGAACATGAAGGATTGAAGAAACTCTACCCACTTCGCATGTCTCCGATTGAGTTTCATATGTCCATTGATGTAGTTCAACGCTTCATGATCAGTGTGAAGGACGAACTTCTTTGGCAGTAAGTAGTGATTCCAAGACTCCAAGGCTCGAACAATCAAGTAGAACTGTTTGTCGTACGTCGGATAGTTTAGTCGAGCACCACCCCACTTCTCGCTGAAGTAAGCGATTGGTTGTTCCTTCTGCAAAACCACACCACCAACTTCAATTCCAGAAGCATCACACTCAATTTCGAATACCTTCTCGAAATCGGAAAGAGCTAACACAAGTGCTTCACGCAAGCGGCGCATGAGTTGTTAGAAGCTTAACTAAGCTGCCATCGATCACTCGAAGGTTGTTCCTTTCAAACACTCAATCATAGGGGCTGCAATAGTACTGAAATCCTCGATGAATATGCGACAAAATGAAGCAAGCCCATGGAAACTCCGCACGTCGTGAGCTGATTTGGGTGTAGCCTAATCCTGAATAGCTTGTGCCTTGTTATAATCAACTCAAATGCCTTTTCCCGACATAACATAACCTAGAAAGACTAAGCTCAACGTCATGAACTCACATTTCTTGTTGTTTCCATATAATCACTGCTCTCTCAGTTTCTGGAACAATTGTTAGAGATGATCTAAGTGCTCCTTTTCGTTGCGACTATACATAAGAATGTCGTTGAAATAAACGACAACAAATTTTTCAATGAACGAACCAAATACTTGGTTCATCAGTCGCATGACGGTGCTGATGCGTTTGAAAGTCCAAATGGCATGACCATCTACTCGTAGAGACCAAACTTAGTCATGAACATAGTTTTCCATTCGTCTCCTTCTCTCATTCGGATGTGATGGTAACCGCTTCTCAAATCTACCTTTGAAAACACAGCCGACCCATACAATTCATCAAGCATATCATCAAATCGAGGAATAGAAAACCTGCACTTAATGGTGATTCGATTAATCGCTCTGTTGTCGACGCACATTCGTCATGAGCCATCCTTCTTGGGAATGAGAATTGCTGGGACAGAACATGGGCTAAGACTCTCCCGAACAAAATCACGTTCAATGAGCTATTCAACTTGACGTTGCATCTTTTTCACCTCGTTCAGGTTGCATCTATAAGCGGGACATTTGGGCAACGATACTCCGGGGATGAGATGGAATTGGTGTTGAATATCCCTCAAATGAGGAAGTCCTCCTGGCATATCCTCTGGAAATACGTTCACAAATTCTAGAAGGAGTTGAACCTGTGGAGGTATGGCGGAAGCATGTTCTTCTCCTTCCTCGAACAACATCAGTAGGTAGATCCTCCTTTCGCCGTGAATCGCCTGGGTCAACTCCACTCGCATTGAACTGGACTCTTGCTTGCTTGACGGTCTCACAGTCGTCGTCGATAAGGGTAGAAGGGTGATCTTCTTCTGGTCAAGTATGATGGAGTAAGTATTCTTGAACCCATCATGTACCGCACGCTGGTCGAACTGTCATGGTCTCCCCAACAACAAGTGACAAGCATCCATAAGTACGACATCGCACGTGGCGGAATCTTGGTAGTTCTTACCAATACTCAAGGACGCTAGAACTTGCTTTATGACTCACGTTACTCTCCTTGCTCAACCACTGAAGCTTGTATGGTCAAGGATGCGACTTGATCGATAACTTCAACTTCTCAACCACTGTGGTAGAAGCCATGTTAGTGCAACTCCCACTGTCGACTATTAATTGACAAACTTTCCCATGTACGGTGCAACGTGTTTGAAAGATTTTCTCGTGCCGGTCAACTTCTTCGGCCACAACATTTGTATTGAGAGCCTTTTAAATTACCAAGAGCTCTCCCTCATCAGGCTCCTCAACATACTCTCTTCTTCGACGTCCCAAAGAGGTTCGCCCATCTCCTCTTCGTCTGGATTTTCCATGATAGTTATCGTTCGTCGATTAGGACACTCTGCCACCATATGTCCAACTCCCTGGCATTTAAAACATTTCTTCGAGACTCCAGTGTTTGGGAGTGGCCGAGCTTCAGCCTTGGTATGTTCCTTGGTATTACTCGGATTTCTCAAGAACGAACTCGAGATGGTTCTGGAGGACGAACTCCCTATACTGAAAGGAGTGCTCCTCATAGCTGGCCTCACAGGCGCTCTCCTAGCTTGTTGCTTCTCGACTTTGTGGGTAAGATTACAAATGTCCGAAAAACTCCAATAGGGTTGAAGTTCCACTGCATCAGTGACGTGTTGTTTCAATCCTCTTAGGTATTAGCGATAGTCTACTCTGAAGGTTTCGATAAATCGCTCTGTATCATTAACTTCTCGAACTCGTGAGTATACTCTGCTACACTCGATGTTTGTTGTAACGAGTTCAGCTTGAGGAATAGGTCTTACCTGTATCGCTCAGGAAGAAATCGCTTCCTCATCGCTCGCTTCATCTTTTCCCATGAGCGAATCTTCTCCTTTCTTTCTCTTCAACGCTGATGGTTAAGGTTCTCCCACCACAGACTCGCATATTTACGAAGTCGTAAAGTTGGTACCTTCACTTGTCGATCTTCCGTGATTTCCTCATACTCAAATATTCGCTCCATCGACTGAAGTCAGTCAACGAACTCTTCTGGATCTAGCTTTCCTTCAAATTCCAAGATGTCCACACGGATATTAACAGGTCGAGGGGGTTGTCGCTCCCTGTGACTCCTCCTTGAACGCTAATCGTCGCTTAAGTCATCCACAAAGGAATTGTGTTCCTCCTCTGCTTCAACGGGTTGCGGGGAAGCTGCTTCAGATTTCTTCTCTCTCCAAGAAGTTGTTGCACTTGGTGCCTCAATCCTCAACTTCTAGCTCAAGATGGGCTGAACGAGCTTCTTCCAATGTCATACCACGACGGAATTAGTTCGCCATAACAACATTTCGCTCTGATACCAACTGACGCGGGTACGGGGTGGGACGGCTCGATTGGTCAACGACAAACGAACCAAGATGGAAAACGATGACAGATGATGATGATAAATTCGAAAGTAAAGGATAATGACGCGCAAGCCTTCGAATACAAGCTAAGCCACCACCGAAGAATGGACATGTCCTGCCCGGACCACGTACGGATACAGCAATAACACCATCGTATTTGGACTCTGGGTGGACACTATGATCGATACAGCTACGCACCACTGGTATAATGAACGCTCGGGTAATCTCGCCACACACGTAATCATCCGAGTGATAAGATAAATAGAAACTCAAAGATTTTCTGGATTTAAACTTCTGAATTCAAGATAAGCTGTCTTTTCTGGGTTACATTGTAAGGACTTATATAGGCTGCCCAAGAAAAGACAATCAGGAAAACGAAACAAAGATACTGAAAATAACAGCAAAAGATAAGAAAGGGAAACATATTATTTCTCCCGACAAGATCTGAAAAGCTGGTGGGTATGATAGTGGAGCAGGTGCGACCCTTGGGCTGCAAGTTATGAGATCGGAGCTGTCAGACCGTAACTGCCTCTTGAGTTTTTCGTCGCTTCAGCTCCTTTGCCCATCGCTCGAGCTGTCTCCAAAGCCGACCTTGCGCGTTCTCGAGTTCCTGGGTCTCGAGTTGACGACTCATCTCGAGTGCTTAAACACCGTGAATATACTTTCTATCTCGAGTGCTCCTCTCGAGTGGATCCCAACTTGACCTTGCTCGATCAAACTCGCATCAAATGTGGAAGACAATCAAGGCTAGCCACTTACATAAATTCGCTATTTGAAAAGTCAATTGCTAATTGGTAGCACTAGGAAGAATATCGTATCGTATCCAAAAATTAATCGAAAATGAAGAGACCCGCGATTACCCTTATTCTGTCAATTTCTACATATACGCATGGAAAAGAAAAATTCTCGGTACGTGGGGCCTCAAAAACCGTGCAACACGTTTCGTCTCCCGACAAGCCATTCGCTTTCTTACTGTTGTTCGTGTACGGTAACAATTTCCAACCGCACCATCGCGAGTGGGTACAAATGTCACCAGAGTACGGAGATTGGAATGATAATGACCCGTCGAGAAGATTCAGGACTGAGCAGCACTGCTGCTTCTGTTGATTCACTATCCCAAGGTATCCTCCGCGATGGGCTCGATCATTCTCGGCGAAGTCATGCTCGAGCTATAAGAAAACGAAAAGACATCAACCTGAAAACGTACAACTGAATGAGTAAAAACACCCTTGAGGGGCATTTATTTTGGCTATTTCAAAAGTTTCTGTAAGGGCGGCGATATTATTTTGTCAATGATTCACTGAATAGTTATAATTGTAGAATACTTCCCTACAGACAACCTGTTGAGGTTACACGTATGTACTTATTTCCCTTGTTATTTTATTGTACAAAGATATATATATATATATATATATATATATAATCATCAAGTATAAATAGGGCAGCATCGACACCTCCCAACACCACCCCAAAAGAAAACCCATCCTCATATTTTGAATATAACGCAAAACACTCCCCACCCTTGCCCTTCCGAAATGGCGCTCGGAAATCGCGATGGACTGATCTTCACCGTGACGAGGAGCGAGCATGAGCTCATACGACCTTCTGAGCCTACCCCCCGGGAGTACAAGAGGCTCTCCGACGTTGATGACCAGGAGGGCCTCCGCTTCCAGCTTCCCATCATCCAGTTCTACCCCCATGGCTCCATTAGGGACCCCGCCCCATTCATCAGGGAGGGCCTGGCCAAGGCGCTCGTGTATTATTACCCGTTCGCCGGCCGGCTCAGAGAGCTTCCGGGGCGGAAGCTGGTCGTGGACTGCACTGGGGAGGGAGTCATTTTCATGGAGGCCGATGCTGACGTCACCCTCGAAGAGTTCGGTGATGCCCTCCAGCCTCCATTCCCCTGCTTTGATGAGCTTCTATTTGATGTGCATGGATCGTCCGATATCCTCGACACCCCTTTGCTGCTTATCCAGGTAGCGTAAGTCGGGTTGGGTTACTATTATGTTACACTCACAGTAGTATTCTGTTTTGTTAAGAAGCGTTTTAACTGTTGTAACTAACTTCTCGACAGTTAACACGCCTCAACTGTGGAGGGTTCATACTTGCCGTGCGGATGAACCATGCCATGTGCGATGCACAAGGGCTGGTCCAGTTCCTAAATGGTGTTGGAGAATTGGCTCAAGGTGCTTCGGTCCCGTCCATCCTCCCCGTGTGGAGAAGGGAGCTCCTTGAAGCCAGGATCCCTCCTTAAGTAACCTACACACACCATGAGTACGATGATGTGCCCGACACGCGGGGCACCATCTTACCTTTTACTGACCTGTCTCACCGCTCCTTCTTCATACCTTCCTCCGAAATCGCGGACCTCCGCCGCTCTCTCCCTCTTCACCTGCGTGGATGCACTGCCTTCGATATCGTCCCCGCCTGCCTGTGGCGGTGCCGGACGATCGCGCTCGCCCCCGACCCGGACGAGGAGATGCGCATGCTCTGCATCGTCAATTGCCGGAACAAGCTCAACCCGCCCCTCCCGAAGGGATATTATGGTAACGCGATTGTCTTCCCCGCAGCAATCACAACAGCAGGGAAGCTTTCCACGAATCCTCTGGCCTACGCCCTTGATCTGATCAAGAAGGCGAAGGCCTGCGCAATGGAAGAATACGTGAAGTCTGTGCTGGACCTTCTGGTGGCCAGGGGGAGGCCTCATTTCACAGTGGTGAGGAGCTTCATTGTGTCAGACTTGGCGAAGGTAAGGCCTGGGGATATAGATTTCGGATGGGGTAAGCCCATATACAGCGGGCCTGCAATAGGGGGGATCGGGGCCATTCCAGGGACTTTGAGCTTCTACGTACCATATAAGAACGGGAAAGGGGAGGAGGGATGGTCGTGCCTATGTGCCTGCCCACGGCCGCCATGGACCGCTTTGAAGGAGAGCTTAATGCGGCCCTTGGGGGAGACAAGAAGAAGGATCCGGCCGACAAATACAAGTATGTGGTCTCGCGACTGTAATATCCGGCTTGTTGTCCGGGAGAAGGCGAAGAGAATAACGGTTCCCGTCCAGGTTCTTTAGACAAAGTACGTGTAACGACCCGGAATTTCGAAAATTGAAATATATTATTTTGACTAGAATGTTGACTAGAACTAGAACGTTTGACCGAGTCAAAATCTGACGTGGCACGGAAGTTTAATACTTTCGCGGTCAATGTACGTTAATATCGAATATTAACGAGATTACTAATTTGATTTCGTGTGATTACATCACGAAGGAAAAGGGACGCCTGGATCTAAACGAAATCGAGTTAGGGTGTCGGTGAATTCGTTTAACGTCGCGGATTTTAATTAGGGAAACTAACCAAATTATGATTAACACGTGACCTATAATTAGTGTGTTTACGGAGTAAAAATGTATCACGAACAAGAGAGCAATAAATTCGTGAAGATATGGGCTATGATAGGCCAAAGATAAGGAATCGGAAGGAATGACTCCAGACATCACAAACTGTCGGCAAATATTAGTCTGAATCAAACATTAGGTGGGAATGAGCCATATTGTTGCAGACCATAATTTGGTGTCTGGTGATAGACAAGGTACAGTGCATGGGGGGATAACATTTCTTATCTTCCTCCCTGCCACACGTTTTGTCAGAGCAAGTTTTAAAAGAATTCAAGGGAGACTTATTGGAGAAGTTACCCGAAGCCAGTACTCCGCCCTTATCCGGATCTGCATTACGGCCTCACCTCGCCTTAGGGTGTGCGCTCCTCCACGGGTGACGGTCAGATTCCTCCAGTTTTGGTGTCCTGCAAATTAGAAGCCGTGTTCGGACGAAACCAGGAGGAGGTGGGTCGGCCATTCAGCTAGGCGCAGTAAGGTGTGGGAGTGGGTACTTGAGGTCGAAACTCGGTACGTCTCACCCCCTCCCCTCTCTGATCATTGTATGGCTGCTATTATGAGATGCTTGGGGTAGGATCGTTAGGGGAGGAAAGGGTAGGTCGGGGATCGTCCAGTCCCGCGTTCCTGAGTTTTCGGTCGGTCTTGTGGCTGCGTGATGAGGAAAATCCAACGTCGGGTGAGTCTTGAGTCGAGAATGTTGTCTCCGTCGGTACGGTCGTGAGTTTTCTGCTTGCAAGACCCGCTGTGGTCGTCCCGTTGACATCTGCGTGTGCGCAGTCAACCCAAGACTACGAATTATTCCGTGGTTGCTTGGGGTGGCGATGTCCTTTACGGTTGTGACCGTGGGATTCCGCTTGTGGGTTGCATTGTAAAAGGCTGAGTGTTGCGTGTGGGGAATCGTGGGAGAGTGAGTCGTGCGAATGATGTTTGACGGTGGAACCACATATTTCCTTTTCCTAGATTCTCACGATTGTTTTCCCTTGCTATGGAGAAATATGAATTCGTACATTGGGATGTTGGGTTACGAGTCTAGCCATAGCTCGAGTTGGTCACCGCTTCAATTGCGGACTACGCAAATGCGAGGTCGGGATTGTGGTGCTTATTATAATATAGCCTCACGTCTGATGATGTTGTGTTGACTCGTTATTTTTGGAAAATTTTGCAAAGATATGGTGGCTAGAATCCCTCTGATTAAGGGAAGCTTTTGGCAGCTTGATTAACGTGCTGCACGTCCTCGAATTTGCTGAGATTGTGTGAATTCACTTAATTGATGTGAAAAAGGAAAGTACCTAGGGGTCTTACCAAAGAATTGCCCCGTACCCCGAGCCGACAGAAGTGAGGAGACCTTGGGGTCTTACAGGAGATTTGCTCCTGTACCCCGAGCCGATTAGCAGTGGATGAAAGGACTGGGGTCTTACTGGGGAATTGCTTCGGTACCCCGAGTGATGCGAGATAATTGTGGGACGTGAGATTCTTTATGAGATGTGTACCCGACAGTGAATCGGAGGAGTACGGGGAGGCGATGGCCATTCGCGGTCATGCCTGCTGCCGTTTCCCGGGCGCTCCCGGAGGAGAGGGTGTGGACGTACTGTGAGGGTCCTGGTACCGAACGAAGTGTTGATATACGAGAGACGAGAGAATGAGGGAGTCGCTTGAGAGTTGTGAGCGTTATTGGATTTGTCTTAGATTTCTACATATATGTTAATTTGTATTGATTATTGTACATTCCGTATGCTGCACAAATAGACCTTTTATAAAGATTGCACATTAGGAAAAGTTAGGGGTCTCATGTTTCGTATGTGCATAGGGTGAGGCGTACTCGGCGATTTATTGCTGACCCCAATATGAGACTATTTTTTTTAGTGTGACGCAGGAATAAGATGGTACAGAGTACACGTGGCTCGGACTCACGAGATGAAACAGTAGAGGATGCCACGGTGGAGGTAAAGAATTATCGTTTCCGCTGTTTGACTGTCAAATGACGGAGGATCACTCTGATGTAAATGAGAAAAATTTGCAGGACGTTTCAGTTGGTATCAGAGCGCAGTTAGTTGGAGTAATAAGGTGGATTAGTATGCGCTTTAGGTTTAAATGAAAAAGAATAGTAAACTTACCCGTGAATGATAAGACTTGATAGGGTCTGGCAAAGTAAAATAAAAGATAGACACAGTCGCACTCACCTTTGTCAGAGGAATCTTTCTGAGTGCGAATAGACTTGACAGGGTACAGTAGGCGTGCCCGTGAGTTGAAAAGACCACACGAATGGCTAGATGACAAACGAAAACTTATTATAAATACGACTTAGGAGCAGTTAGTGAAAAATCACATTCTAGCCAGAAAAATCACAAGTAATACCCCCTAGTGAATCCAGTTAGTATGGCAAATCGTGGCGAAGGTTGACACTCAGGACGCATGCCTGAACTACTCAAAGGCAAGACAGGCCCCAGTGGTGATCCAGATGGTGAAGCTCCGGAGATTTCAGAAGCTAGAAACGCTCCGAACTTGGCCCTGG
Source organism: Melastoma dodecandrum (assembly GCA_029817715.1). Taxonomy (NCBI): domain Eukaryota; kingdom Viridiplantae; phylum Streptophyta; class Magnoliopsida; order Myrtales; family Melastomataceae; genus Melastoma; species Melastoma dodecandrum. The sequence continues at coordinate 156,042 of JARUPY010000492.1, read as the reverse complement.
ATGATGAGTTCCAGTCGCCCTTTGTCACCGTTATGGAGTGCTTGAACCTTCTCACATGATTCCTGACCGGCTTAGACCATTATTCGTACCCAGAGCTTACCACCCCACTGTTGAGGCGTCTGATAGCAAACCTTGCAGCGATTGAGGATGAGGACGTTCCCGTCTACCGTCTTGAGAAATGCTATGAGTTTCGAGATCGCGTGAATAGCATTCCTGGTTTGGATCAGCGCGTAGAGGATTTCTACTTAGCAATCGTAGAGGCTGCCCGTAGCGAGCTTGAGGTTGCGGTAGCTAACTTCGCGCGTGGTCCCCAGAATTGAACGCAGATTTGTATGTGAACTGAGTGTATTTGTCGTGTGTAAATGAGAAGCTTGTCAGAGTGAGTGAAGGGTCATTTCAAGTACTATAACCATGTGACCGACAAATTGCAGGCGAGTAGTAACCCTGCATGTGTGAGTGTCAGTTTTTAATAAATCGTGAATTATTGGACCTTGAATCTTGGTAGTATAAAAGGTTGTGGATTCACCAGTTTGAAACACGCCAACATCAAATACTTAGAATCAACTAGCTGAACTACTCCCCCGCCAAATACTCAACTCAAACATTTCTTTGACTTATTCAGATGGCAGATGACACCGGAAGCAACGTTGCCGGGGGTTCTCATGCACCTGGAACGGCACCAACGGACCGTCGCCGGCTGAGGATCATCAAGGAGGTGGGGAAAATGAACCCCCTATCTTCAATGGGACGGAAGGTCCGGAGCAGGCCCAGACTTTTCTACAGGGGCAGTCTTTCGGCTCAAGGCATCGGCAACCACGTTTGCTCTGCCTGGATGGTAAGAGATCGTGCAGTCGTAATCTTTGGTCAGTTCCATCCTAGATATTCCAGGGCATTTACGAGAAGGGTTAGCCTCTCATACATATGTTGAACAGTCTCATAACTTTTCATAGAGAAATTCTCATATTGATGAACCAAAATGTTCATCTTTGTTTCACGGATTTGAATTGTCCCAACATACATGGTGACAAGCTTCTCCATGATTTCTTGTGCAGTATTGCATGTAGAAACTTTTGCAAACTCACTCGGCGACATCGCACTAAATAGGAGATACTTCGCCATTGAGTTGAGTCTCGTAAGTCTTTGAAATTCTCTAGTAGGACGTCCTTGTGAGTCTAGACGGTTTTCGATTGGAGTAGAGGGCAGATCATTTTCAACAGTGTTTCACATATCCTCATCAATCGCTTCCATTTAAGATCTCATTAAGGTTCTCCAATAAGAGAAGTTTTGGCCATCGAATTTGGGAGGATTACCCAATTGTGGTCGTCCACCAAAGTCAGCCATTGTTAAGTTCTGGCAGAGCGTGGAGCTTCTGCAGACTTTAAGTAGAAATTCGAAGAGCCGAAAGCTTCTGTCGAGTGTTGACCGTTCCTCAACTAGCTGTAAGATTTAAGTTGAGTTGGGCTCTATTACGAATTATTGGATTCTAACAGAGAATAAAACTTCTGTAGAAGGCAACAAAGTGGTAATGGTCAGATAGCACACGAAAGGTCAGAGTTTCTGTAGGATCCCAACAAGATGTAAGGCTTTCATTAAACCTGCTCCGATACCAATTTTTGGTGTAACAATAGAGCTAAGAGGGGGGTGAATTAGTGTAATGGACTTTTTAGCATTTTTACAACTAAACGGAAGGTTACGTTTCTGTAGGTTACAGAGCCCTTGTACACAGCAGATCCCGAAAAGAACTGCTTGACGAGAGAACGACCAGCCAAAGTCTAATCTAAGATATGATTATGCAGTCTTCAAAAGGTTTCTGCAGTATCAGAAGGTTGATATAGAAGGTTGATGTTTCTGCTATTAAGGTTCTACAGAACCAACCACCCTAAGTATGATCAGCAACGTCTACTCCAAGATCTGAAAGATACTTATAGTAGCAGAAGATTGTTACAGAACCTTGTAGGTTTCTGCACTACCAAGAGATGATCTGCGAAAGCTAGATCGTTGAAAACAACTCAAGAACTTGATTGGTTTCTGTAGTGTAAGATGTTTGATGCAGGACCTTTGGAGTCATTGCTCAAATGTTCGCGTTGTGTCTGTTAATTTGCTTTTTCATTTGTGCATAAAGTAAATGAGACACTGAAGGTTTATAGTGGTTCGACAATAGCCTACTCCATTCTTCACCCTTATATGATGGAATTCACTATTGAACACTTATAGCAAATACAAGACTGATAAAAGAAGTAAAACACTCCTGCAGAGGGTATTGTAGATAGCCCTTCGGCTTTTCCACAATGGTTGTACTAGCAGAAAGCATTGAGATACTTGTGTAGTGTATAAGGTGATGGAGATAGCGCTTCGGCTTTTCCACTCATAGAAACCCATTGGGTTGTGATCAGTAACCCTTTTGGGTCGTGTAAAAAGTCCTGTGACTAACTCAAGAAACTCTCTAGTTGACGTTCTGCATTGAAGACAGTGACTAACTCCACAATCCCTGTGGTTGGGGTTCTGTAGAACGTGGCAGCTCCACGCAAGCACGTAGCGGCCCTACGCCGGCAGACAGACCCTTCGCCGGGTCGATTTTCCCTCCGGCGGTTCCTTGACCTGCTTGGCTCCTCACCAAGGCTTCCCCAATCATTGACTCCTCACCAAGACTTCCAAAAGCAGTTAGCACCCATGGGGCTTCTCCAAAGCCTGCAGCAGGTACTTCCCTTCTACATAAACACAAATGTCAGTGCCTCACCGTGAATCTCCCAGATGCGGCCCTTCTTCTGCTCACTGCCCTGACACGTATACACCCCGACTTCTCCCTAAGCCTGATGCACGTCTGCCACGCAATAGTACAGCCAGATCCTTCGCGGCCTCACTCATGCCCGACATAGCTTACACCATGGACACCTGCTTTCTATACACACCAGCAAACCAATTGCAAAACAATCGATACCAGTACCTCACCAAATTCCTCCAGGCGCGGCCTTTCTTCTGCTCACTGCCCTGGCACGTATACACCCTGACTTCTCCCTAAGTCTGATGCACGTCCCCCACGCCACAGTGCAGCCAGATCCTTCGTAGCTTCACTCCCGTCCTGTCTAGGTTGTACCCTGGGCACCAGCCTTCTGCAACCGAATGCTCAACCCCAAAGAAATTGAAAACTCACAAGTCTCTCTGAATATAATACATTCACTCTACACGTAAGTCCTTTACACATTTCTATCTAACAAAAGATCCTATCTTATACAAAACAAAAATACATTATTTATAGAAGGTACATTGGATGACGGATGTTTCTGCAAAATAAGAAAACAAAATATCAGCCAAATAAAACCTTCCCCCATTGGGAGAGATGCTCCTTATCAGTTAAAGATCAATCATGCCATCTAGTCATGATTGTGTTCACGATCTTATGTGAGAGGGCTTGTTGCAGAAGATTTGGACAGATAAGATCTGTCAGGCTTCTGTAAATGGAAATAAGATAATCTTGGTTTCTAAAAGTAGTTGGCAGACCTTATAGATACAGACACGTGAGGGACACGTCTATATTCAGATGGGTTGTCCTTTGCCATGATTCATAATGAATCTGGACGTAATTAAATGCAAGTGAAATGATAAAATGACCGTTGGAAGTTCCAGATCAGTCGGCATAACCTCGCATTAGAGCTTTCCATATATAGAGTGATTTCTTCCTTTAAAGGGAGTAGATTAACTCACATGGAAATAAATCATAATCAAAATGATTTAACACCATTTTAATTAACAAAATGTATCATACGAATGTATTTAAATAATCAAATGATGAATTAAATAATTCGTGGTAATGATTATGTGACAGAAGGTACGAAACAGACTGTCCCTATTGGTTAACCTTCTGCAGAGTAATAGAAGCTTACCTTCTACACAACAGAAGCTTACCTTCTGTATGGCATCATCAAAACCATACTAACAGTTCCGACTATAGACTGATCGTTTGTTCATGGTACCAATGTACACACCTTATTTCGTTCAAACTGATTAAGCTCTTGTTGCATAACAAGGATCCAGTTTGGATCATTTAAAGCTTCATCAATATCTTCTGGTTTTTTTTTGGATAGAAATGCAGAATGTCCACAAAAGTGACTTACAGAATGTCGAGTTTGTACTCCTTCCGAAATGTTCCCTATTACTTGATCAATAGGTTGATGTTTTTTGTGTATGGATGGTACTTTATATTGAGGATTTTGCCCGAAAAAGTGAGTTTCATCTATATTGTTAATAATTTGCCGAGTTTTCTCAATGTCAAAAACATCTTTCTGATTTTCATGGTAATCTGCAGAAGAAATATCTTCTATAGAATATATAGGAACCACATCTCCGGTTGTTCCTTTAATAATTTTGCATGAATCATTAACTCGAACGTCAATCAATTCTTCCACAACAGATGTTCTCTTATTGAAAATTCTGTAGGCTTTGCTAGTCATGGAATATCCTAAGAAGATTTATTCATCTGATCTAGTGTCAAATTTTCCTATACTATCCTTTATAGGTCTCAAAATATTACATTTACTTCCGAATGATTGGAAGTATGAAATCTTTGATTTTCTCCCTTTATATAATTAAGAGGGAATTTTATCTAACTTAGTCCTACTAAGAACTCGATTAGATACATAGCAAGCGGTGTTTACTGCTTCTGCCCATAGGTTTTGTGAAACTTTTACTTTCATTTAGCATAATCCTTGCCATGCCTTGTAAAGTCATTTTTTTCTTCTACTATTCCATTTTGTTGATGAGTGTAGAGAGCGGAAAAATTGTGAGTTATACCATTTTGATCACAGAAGGAACCAAAATTACGATTTTCAAATTCTGTTCCGTGATTTATTCTCAAACTCCGAAGAGAATGACCACTCTCAATTTGAAGTTGTTTTATGAGATTTAAAAAAAAAACTTCAAATGCTTCATTTTTAAGAGCTAGAAATCTAATTTATGTGAACTCGGAACAGTCATCAACTATTACAAGTCTATATCACTTTCCTCATAGACTTTGGGTTCTTGTACGACCAAATAATTCCATATACAATAGATCCAAAGGCTTGGTGGTTGAAACTTCACCTTTCCACTTGAATGAAGTTTTTGTTTGTTATCATCACCAAAGGTAACAAAACCTCCATTCTGTTGAGTTAGACTTGAGAACTTGATTGGATCACCAGTCATGTGCCTTGAACAACCATTGTCTAAGTACCATTCATTTCTTTTCATTTTTGTTTTCATACAGACATGACTATCTATGTCGTATTTAAATTCAGATCGAGTCATGAAACAAACATTTGCTTGTTCATCATTGTTATCTGATTCTTCCCTATTAGTCCAAGAGACAATCATCGCTCTCTTGTTTTTCTTAGATGCAGAAGCTTTCTCCTTTGAGAAAGTGCATTCATTTCTGTAATGTCTAGGTCTCTTGCATTCATAGTAGATGATTTCTTTGTTATCATCTTGCTTTTAACTTTTACGTTTATCACCCTTTTTATTTTTATGGCGATTCTTAAACATGAACTTCTTGAATATTCTAGCAAGAAGAGAGAATACATCATGTGAGTCATCTTCTATCTCATCATTGGAAGATTGGGACGACTTTATCGATGCTCTAAAAACAATAAAATTATGCCTATTTTCTTCTCTAGCAATGTTCTCACATTCGTAAGACCCTAACGATCCATAAGCTGGTCCAATTGCAAAGTACTTAAGTCCTTTGGTTCTTCTATGGCCGTTTTCTTGACTACCCAATTTTTAGGTAAAGACCGAAGAATCTTTCTAGCGAGTTCTGCATTAGAGAATATCTTCCCTAAATGTCCCCAACTAGTTATAAGATGATTGAGTCTATCATACATATCATTAACAGAGTAGTCGTTCTTCATTTTGAACGATTCATATTGTTGAACAAGAATGTTTATTTTTGTTTCTTTGACTTGACTAGTACCCTCACAGGTAGTAATCAATCTGTCCAAAATTTCCTTTGCAGTTTTACATGTAGAAACAAGATTAAACTCATTTGAAGACATTGCCCAGACTAATATGTGCTTAGCCATCGCATTCAGATGAATTGCTCCGAGTCGTTCTTTTGATTGAAAATTATCAGAAACAGTTTCCTGTACAATAGGAACCATGATCGGCCCATTCTGAATTATGTCCAAACATTCAGGTTCTACATCTTCAACAAATATTTGTAGCTTTGACTTCCAATAAGAAAAATGTTGACCGCCAAAGAGAGGAGGACGATGAGTATCATGTCCTTATCCCAAAAGAAATGCAGAATTCATTTCTTATATTTCTCAACTACCGGTGAAGCTAAAATGTTGAGTTAGGCTCTGATACCAATTGTTGGAAATGGTTACACTAAGAGAGGCAGTGAATTAGTGTCATTCGTTCGGTCTAAACTTTCTGAACAACTAAAACACTTTACTCGATTTGCGGAAGCAAACATCTGTATCGTACGAAATCGTACACAAGCAGCCTTCTAAAACTACAAGTCCTGATAACATAACAATGTCGCTGTTGAGATGTTCTAATAATAGAACACATTCACCGTCTATGTGAATGTATCTGTCTGGTCATACAAACACACAAGAAGTTAGTAGCACAAACATAAATAACGCAATAGTTTTTATAGAGGTTCAGACAACTCGGCCTACGTTCACTCCACCCAATTGGGTGATTTCTACTAGTAGAAAATAGCACGTATAACAACTCCTATACAGAGGCACGGCTCCTCCCGTACGGAGACACAGTCAATATAAGGATGAAGGCAACAACAGAATTGGGTATGTTTACTTTTCATTAAAAATAAACATCATCAAATCAATTAAAGATTGAATTAATCAATTGTACAATTGTGTTGGATAAACTAAAATATTTATTTCCATTTTAACTTAGATAGTTTCTAACACATCAACGTCAAGTAATAATATTTGTATGATTACAAATATAATAGAAGATCATTTTAATAAATGATTCTTTGTAATAATTTTATTATCAATTAATACAAAGACGAGGAAATGATTTCCAATCCTTGCCAAATGTTACAATAATTAAATTTGGTTTCCTTTCTCTAAGTAAATTGTCAGATAAATTTTTATCCACACAAGGAAGTAAACATATGTCATCCTAAAAATAATTTCAAACTCGAAATATTAATATAATAAGTGAAAAATAATTTCGCATCAATTTATATATTCTCCCGCATTTACTCGATGAAAGTTCGCTTATGTAGGTTTTAATGAAAACCATGTCAACAGTACTTGTCCCACAATGAGCAGATAGTATCCTTAATCCCAAGTGTACTTACCCCACATTGAGCAGATAAGGGACTTGCAGCCACTCGACTCTTATAAATTGGGGCTCATCTTCCTCAACCGAGACACTTGAAGAGTGAGGAGGTCGTCGACTTAGTAATGCTCTCGAGCATCCTCTCCTCACAAGATTGACGACATTCTGTCGACGCCCACGCAGCCCGAAGTTCTTCGCCGGATGTGAAGACCAGTCGAATTAAGCTTCATGCATCATCAGTCATATCAAACATCTACAATGATGGTGTTATTCTCCACTATACAAAATACTCTTCAGATCAAACTTCTACGAGCCTAGTGATCTTCGTCGCTCATGAAGAGCAATCAGATCAAGCTTTAATCACAACGTCTTCGTCAAACATACTCCTTAAAGCTTCAGTGAATATTCATTAAAGCATCAATCCAATCACATTCAAGATATTCAATAAATATACAATTCGGGGATTCACATGTATTGTCGCGATTAGAGATTGTAACCACCCTACTCTAGTAGGATGGGACTTCTCCATGGCATCAGGAAACCGTTGGAGGTGGTCCCGATGAAGATCTTTTACAGCTACGGGCTGCCCCTCCCCCTTTGATATTGATTGTTGTGAGCATTAATGCTTTCGCAGCATCACCTTTAATTTGACAACAAAGAATCCAATCAACCTGTAACGTCATGATTTGACGAGGAAAAATCAACAACAAAATCAAAATTTTATGACTTATTTGTTCCCGAAATCGACCCAGATAAGGAGAAGGGGAATGACATTTAAATTTGCTATTTGAGGCATCTAGAGTTTTGGAATTTCAGAGGAGAATGAAATGCGGTGTGATGTTCCAACTCTAGACAGATACAAACATTGATTAAATTTATAAACTGGAACTAACCAAATCAAGACTCATTCAAAGAATTTATCCGATGGTAATGAAGTGTGCAATTATTCGGGAATTGTTGTTGTTCGCCTTGGAAGTGACTGCGGCGGACAAGCCGGATTCAAACACATCGGAAATTTCTAGCACTACGAGCAACTGGTGCTCGGAGGTTCGTTGAATGTGTGGTCGCCGTATGAATGAAAAGAGAGAGAGAGAGATACGACAGCGGACGAACACCCTTAAGCGGAAGCACTTACGAATGCCATCGACATTGCCTTCAGAGAGAAGCAAGAAGGTAGGAGCACAGAAACGCTAGAATGCTTGAAGATAAAAATGACAATATGTCCGTCTGCAGAGAGGTGTCTGTAGACAATGTCTATAACAACTATTTATACTAAGCTAGATATATGTATATACGGTAACGAAAAGTTGCACATATATTACGTTTCCTTTGTCACCAGTCTTCATGGAATATCTTCTTTCTGATCGACCACATCTTCCATTGGCCTTCGCCGTAGAGTTTCCTTGTTCGCCCAGTTAGCTATCGCTTGTTGCTTCGCTCACCCTTGTCGCCCGTCACCTGGTGTTAACCTTGGTTTTGATGATGAGCTTAAGAAGCTATGTTATAAAATCATAGCACTGTGTTACTACAACACTTTGCTTGTCTTTGATGATGAGCTTGAGGAATGAGATGCTGCGTCACAGTAAGGTGTCGTTGTAATATTGCGTCTATTCTTTTGTAAAAGTGGAAATAATTATTTTTCCAGAATAGTTTATTGAAGAAATTCATATTTCGAATTATCCATATTAATTTAGTGTTCCAGTTATTACCTGGATGTCCTAAATATTCTAATTTAGTTTAGAATATATTTTACCATAGTTATGGTTAAAAAGCCTCTAATTATGGAAGTTAATCAAAATCCTTTATTAATTTCATTCATAAGGAGAAAGCTTGTCTTTAGTAATCTGCTTGAGCAAAGTGTTGCTGAACCACAACTAGTGCGAGCAGTATGTTGCTATCTGACAGTACCATGTTACTGTAATGATACGATTAATTAATGAATACATTATTGTATTTTATTTTATTCAGAATATATGTCATATTGTCTAAATACGTTGAATATGATTTAAATATCCTCAATTCATATATTTACGCAACTCAATATTATGTGATTAGTTTTCCAAGTTTATATTTGGAAACAAAATATTTTGTTCTGAATGTCTCCCGCATAGCTACGCTGTACAAAGTTAAAATCTCAAAACAAATTGTTTTGATTATAATTTAACTTTATAAATCAATCTGATAAGATTATTATCTTATAAGAATTGTAAACAATTAATTTGTTTTAGGATAAAACAATTTATGTAAGGGAATTTACCGTTGGGGACTTACCTTCTATGATACAGCGACCGTTGAGGAGACCGTTGCTCAGAATATGTTCGCAACTTTTGGAAACAAATCACGAAGATTGTCCCAACGTATCTGGACATCTTCTATGTCTCCTTCTCCGTTATAGTCAGACTAGGACGACATATATGAGTGCCTTTGTGCGTTTGTGTGGTCTGAGTAGTTGTCCAATGCTTGTGTGATCTGAGGGAAGCTTTGAGGATCGGCGAAGAACGGAAGATGCTAAGTGATCGCCTGGTTCTTATCTCTCGCAATCTACGTATGGGAGTGTCAAGGGATAAGTGCGACCTTGATCGTCGTGAGAGGGACTGAGTATCCTTGGTGCGTTCAACGAGCGGCTGGCGAATTGTCTGAGGGAGGCTAAGTGAATACCTGTTTTGAATTCAGTAACAACTTGCTAACCCATCGGCAAGAAGCCGTTCTTGTCGTGTCTCTTCGCAGTCTCGAACCTACGGAGTTTGAGCAGTTAGCGCGCCAGAAGTGTCGTGCCTGCAGGGTAGAGTAGGAGTTGGGAACGCCGCCGGAGTGCAAAGAGGTCCTCCCGAGCACAGGGGTGCTGTGCAGAAGTCTCGACCTCCTGCTGACGGACAGTAGAGTAGGTTGCGTGGAAGCCGCCGGAGTAGAAAATTCCACCCTAGGCACTGGTTGTGCAATGCAGTGAGTCACGGTTGGGGTAACCGTGCACGTCCGAACTGAGTATAGGACGGATACCGCGACTTCGCTGAGTGAGAAGTCAGGTTCTACTGCGTGAGGAACCAAAGTTTTCTTTCGTTTTTCCTTGTGATCTAAGTGACTGTCTCTCTAGTGCTTATAAACAGGTTCTCATCAAAAGGAGACAAGAGCTGTGTGGAAATCATCTGCTGAATGATTAAGTGGTGAAGTAATCATCTGCTGTGAATCAGAAATGAGCTGTTCTCTGAGAAGTCTTTCTGTCACTGTAAGGATTATTATATGAGGATTTATACTCTAACAAAACATTGTCTGTGTGCTTTGACAGACAGGCTTACGTCTGAGTGACAACGTGCTGTGTGGAATCCGTTGAGCTACCAACTGCTGAGTGTGAGCATCATTCTGTTGGAAACAAGAAGGCGTCCACTGTGTGAGGAGTTGAACGTTGTCCAGGAGTGATCATCTATTGTAAAGGATTCTAAATCTCACTTTGTGAGAAACCGAACGCCTAGTGCAAGGGCTCTTTGCACCCACTATATTATATAGTGGAATCACCTTGTTGGTGGAAAGTGGACGTAGGTCGATTAAGGCCGAACCACTATAAACTACTGTGTCCGGTACGATCGCGCAAACACTCGTACGAAAACCTACTCGATCAAATCGTAGCTGTTACAGCTAAGCTGATCTCATTCTAAGAAATGCTCTGCTATGATACAGTACGCTTCCGCTTACACTGAGAAATGGTGAAAAAGTTACAATCACTAATTCACCCCCTTCTTAGTGCACTTGAACGATCCAACACCTGGTAACCTTGTCACTTGATGACTGCTTCGCCCAACAAGTCTTCGCCTAGTGTGTCTCCGTGATCACCTCCTTACTGGGTTACTTGTTCTTTGGGACTGTGTTCTGGACCGTTAATCCACAGATGAGGCCGAGATATGTGGCCCAAAATTTCTGTTGTTAAACAGTTCCAAAGAGGCATTTAACTTCTTGTCGATTCTATAAGCTTAATTTCAAAGGATTGATCACTTTTGCGAGTTGTTGCTTCCAAAGATGCTTTGATCACTTATGTTCAGTAGCAATAATTGGAACAAGGTTTTGCGTGGCGCAATTGAAGATGAGGAAAATATAAGGAAAAATTTTAAATTTTAGTTAGAACTAAAACACAAGAAAGTCGGGGGCCATGGATCCTTCTGGTCCGCATGTGGTGCGGCCACTCCTACCGGGAAGGGAGGTGGGGGCTGCATTGGGGGACCTCAGTTCCATAGTCCTTGAGCCATGCTAGCCTGCGAAGACTTCATGTTGGATCTTTTATCGAACGATTTTTTAGTGCATTTTGTACCCAATATTAGTTTCTCGTCAACATCTCTTGTGCCATACGAGGAGCAACTTCGACCCCCTTCCCCACATTCCAGAATCTCCGAAAGTAGTTGATATCAAAGGATTACACGAAAACAATATATAATACCCAAAATAGGAATGAACATAAACAATTATGCAGAAACAGGGCCTTGGGGGGGTCTTGCAAGGTGTTTCCAATTTGCAACTCGGGGTATTTTACATGGTCAGTCATAATGGAAGGGCCCGATTGTAGAAGTACCTTAACAACACCTTTACTCAAGAAGAGCAGGCGGCCCTTGATATGGCGAATGCGATCCAATGTGAAATCGCTGACCTTTCACTTCAGTTCGTCCAAAGTGGGATATGCTTGCTGCTCCAATGTTTTCACCTACGGAATTCGCAGAACAATCAGGAGATGAGTTCACTCCAATTCTTAAACTAATTCTGAAATCATAAATAAGGTCGAGAAGTAGTACAACAGAAGTCGTGTATTCACTTCAGAAACGGAAACTTACCTCCAGATCCAAGCTAGAACATATATTCTCAAGACAGGCTTCAAGAACAATGAATTCGAAAGGAGGAGAAGCCCTTTCTTTCTCGTCCCTGGTTGATCTCATCCTTGCATCTCCTTCTTTCACCATTGGTAGCTGTGGATCAAGGATGGGAACCACCCGTCTTTGCAAACTGGATGTCGATTTAAGATCACATTATAGAAAATATTCCAAAACGGTTGCTGTATCGTTTCCCTTGGTAATACTTTTTCAGTCCTATTTGGGGTTAGCCATTAAGCCACATGGGCTTTATTCCCAACAAGAAAATGGCCGATAAAATAGATGGAGAATACCCACGAAACAAACAGAGAGCCATTTGGTGTTTATCTCATTAATTAAAGCTATCATACAACTTCAATCATTTCTTATATGATGATATGTGAAACAACCAAGAAACTCCATCGTAAATCCGACAACGAAAACCATTATGAAACCTTGCACTCGTAAAATGACATATTTAGCCGGTCATGTAAAACTTTCTTCTATGATGATGATATACATAGAATAGCCTTCTACACCGCACCAGCATTCCAACACAGGGTCCTTTCCATTCTAAGAGTCAAAAGTTTAGATCGGATGGGGATTAGGAGAGAGTCAACAATGTCACATATAATAAATGTCTCGTCGAGTGGAATATATATTGAATATATATTGAATTCCTTAACCACATACTAGTTTATATACGATGCATAGACGATTCCTTCATTGAAATATTGAACTTTGATAAAGTGAACATAACCATTAATTAAAAAAATACTAATACTCAAAAAGATGTGTACCTGATAATATCATCCACTCAGATTTTATGTATAATTTTTTATTTTTTTGTTAAAATGAATTTTGATATTCTATTCCTATGTTTAAGATTTCAATATAATTTTATTTGTACTGGCAAAAATTTTTTTGTTTCATTATTGGGTATGAAACGTTATGTGAATTACATTTCTAAAGTAATGCCCCCCAGTGTCGCAAGCCCCTTAGATTAGGCATAGTTTTTACCTCGTTTGACTAACAAAATAAACTCAGTGTTGGCCTTAAAATAGAATTGGACAAACCACAGCTATACAATGGATTTAACCCCTTTCTATTGGTTTTCTTAATCAATTCCTTTCCGTTGTTTCCAAACATTCCGTGTACTCATCCAATTAGCCAGAGCAGAGCACATGCCGAACAAGAAAAAGCAATGGGGATGAAGAAGTGGAAGCGGAAAAACTTAGAACAACCCACACCCCAAATTACGAAACAAAACGTAAGGAGAATTATTCTCCTCGGGTCGGCATAAAAGAGAAGGAAACTTGCATGAGTAAAAACTAGCTTGGCCGGTTATCTTCATTATTCTTCTCTGTGTATTCTGCTGTATAACTAGCCCTTCAATAGCGCTGCTCCTACTTACAAATTCAAAAGAAAACCCATCATGACGGCCGCGTCAGATCATATCATGATCATTGCTGTTGCAACTTTGATCGGTTGTGCTATCACAAGTGATGGGGTTTACTCATACACAAGCATCGTCAATCTGATCTGCAATGGAGAATCCTACTCTATATTCAGCGGTCATGACGACGCGCCAGCTGTTCTCACCGGGCTCATTGTGGAGGATCTCCCCAACCAGCCAAACTTCGATCGGTATGATCAGGTAGAGAATGATAATAATTACGTCCTTTATGGCCATGGATCTTGCTCCGGAACGCTTGACAGGGACCAGTGCGCCACTTGCATAACGAGTGCCCGAGATCAGTTATTCCTCAACTGTAGTTCGCATCGTATTGGAGCCCAAATCGAGCTTCAAGGTTGCAAGCTTCGCTATGAAGAGTACAAATTCTGACCGCCCCTCTGAAGCGAAAACGACGAGCCGCATCAACAGGTTATGTGTGTAACAAATAAAAGGAGTGTCTTGTGAAGATGGTGACAATATGTAATATCATGTCCAACAACATATTTGAACTTGTGCGTTGGTTTTCGGCCATTTCAGATAATGGCGTTTTGCAGTGACTACTCATGTGTGAGAATTTTGCTTAAAAATGGAGGTGTGAATTTTCGTTGAATGTGGACGTGGGAACTTTTCGTGAAAGAAAGTAACGGCGAATCGGAGAAATGTCAAACTCCTAATTGTTAGGAAGAAACCCAACTTACAGCTGCTGCTGAGATGGGAAAGGACACAACCCCTCCCCTCCCATAGGAAGGTCACAACACTTGTGCGATGGGGATGATTTCCTCTCCTTTTGCTTTAATCAGATGACAGCATATACCGAAAGGAAAGGACAGCTGCAATAAATATGCTGCCTGCTGCCTTGTTCCCCTCAACCGACCTGTGAATTTCCCCCAACCGACAAGATAATTAATTCTCGTTTTTCCCACACAAAAAAAAAAATATCATATTCCAGCTTTCCTAGTGAAATTCAATCTCCTCCCACGCCCTCCATAAAAGATTATACACGTGCCCCTTCCGTGACCCTGCAAGCACGCGATGGCGAGTGAGAAGACGTGAAGATCCAAGATGCGGTCCCTCGACCTTCCTTTGGTAGGCGCCTCGACTCAAGTGTCGAGGCATTGCACAAGGAATGGTCAGTACTAAAATCTCGTTTCTGGGACTCCCGTGAGTTAGATATGTCGACCATTTGTTCAGACAAGTACGCACTTGTTCTCCTATTGTTCAGACATGTCTATCTGCTTTTATACTATGTCCGAACTCACGGGAGTACCGTTCACGGGATTTTAGCCTTGACTAGAAGAAATTGGGTGTGAATTCTCTCTTAATTTTTAATCAGGCATGCGGGGCGTTCATCCGATCGTCCCCAGTTCCTTGAGAGGAAGTCGAGGGCGACAGACGATTTTGTGATAGATTGTGATTGATTTTATAATATACAAAATTGATTCTTCATGTAATTATAGAAATTTTTTTTGTATTTTTTGTAATAAGAGTAATTATATATTGGACGTATTAAAATGTTAAATCAAAAATAGAAAAACAATTTCTATCCTTTTTCAATGTGCATGTCGCTATGAGAAATGAAAATATATCATCTCAAATTCACGCCACAATTTAACGAAGAAGAATCAATGTAGACGCTTAATTTCAAGCTGCTCTAACCAATGAGAGCTGGGGATTATGATTTGGATCAATCACTTCGTTAATGAAACACACGACGTGTGTGATGATCATGACCCAACATTGTTCGTTCTACACAGGACAAATATAAGACACGAGGAGAGTGAATAAATCGCCAGGAATGGATGGGAGGCATTTGGCTAATATGACATGGAGGAGGAACATAAAAAACAACAAGGACATCTTTATATACAATCACTACTGTATTCTAGAAAACAAGGATATGGGGATAAGAATTTTCTTCAGTGCAGGAGGAGAAACAGGGAACATTTGTCTAGTCTAGGCTCCTTCAATTGCTGGGCTTTCTCCAACATTGAACTTCACAACATTAATCCAACATCCTCCAGCATGCTTAGGTTCGGTCAATTATCCCTTAGCAAATAGACCAAACCCGCTATCTCCTCTTTACCTTACTTCTGTATTTTGATCATATACTAGTGTTTCATCATCCCTAGCCAATCATCACCTTCTCTGATATTGCCATGACTCTCTGATGAGGTATGTGAGTCACCGTGAGCTTGCTCCCTAAAGCCAAGTACCGCTGAGCATGAATAACCTTAGTCAAAGGATCGGCCACTTGATCCTCTGAACAAACATGTTAAAGTTGCAATGAACCATCCAACAGCTTGTCTCTAATGAAGTGATAATGAATTTCAACATGCTTCGTCATCGCATGTAAAATTGGATTAGATGCAAGCCATATTGAGCTCGTATTATCACAGTAAATGACTGCAGAATGTTGAGAAACAATCTGCTATTCAAATAGCAGCTTTTGTAACCGCATAACTTCAGCCACGCCATTTGTAGTTACCAGATATTATGCTTCTATATTGGATCCAGATACAACCCTTTGCTTTTGTGATGACCACGAGATTAGATTATGACCAAGAAATGTGCAATACACACCAATACTACGTCTGTCATCAGAGCAGCTTGCCAAATTTGCATCAGTGAAGCTGGAAATTTGAAAAGTCACCTACAGTCAGAGTAATGCCATATGTACTTGTCCCTTTTAGATAACGTAATATACGTTTAACAGCCTTGAGGTGAACTGTGGTTTTGTTGTAAGAATTGACACATTTTTTTATTCGCTGCATAATTGATATCCGGTCTTGTATTAGTGCAATACTTTATGTCCCGTCCAAACTCCTATATTCTATGGGATTAGCCAGAATATCACCATCATAAAGAGATATTGCACCTATAAAAGACATTGGAGAAGGAACTGGGTTGCAAGTATCCATGCCAACCCTGTGCAAGAGATCATTAATGTATTTCTCTTGACTAAGGTGCAAAGATGTTCCATGTGTAAAAACTTTGAGGCCAAGGAAATAGGACATATTTCCTAAATCCATTAAAGGAAATTGAGCATATAACTGTGCAAGTAATTTGCTGATTTCTCCGACAACATATCCAGTTACAATGATATCCTCCACATAGACTAACAACATAACAATACCACCCTTAGAGTGTTTACAAAACAATGATGCGTCTGAGCTGGAATTTACATGCCCCAAATGTGTTAAACTCTCACTTGACTTAATATACCAGGCCCTTCGACTTTGTTTTAGTCCATAGATTGCCTTCCTCGATCTAATTGAGTTATCTGCCACCCAAAAGAAACATTAAGCGACAAAACTACAAAGATAGTTGTGTGTTTCACAACGGGACTAAATGTTTACTTATAATTCAAACATGGAGTTTGGTGAAATCCCTTTGCAACAAGCCTTGCTTTGCATTTCTCCAAGGACCCATTGGAGTGTAACTTTACCTTAAACACCCACTTGCACCCTATCACTTTCTCCACACCTGTATAAGGAACAAGATCCCAAGTTATGTTCTTCATCAAAGTAGCAGCTCAACTTCCATCGCCTCTTTCCAGGCAGGTGAAGATAGTGCATCAGCTAGGTTATGTGGCTCGGTAGGTATAGTAGTAAGAGGATGAGGCGTTGGTTCAATTGGTAAGTGTTTAGGAGACTGTGTACTGTACGTAAGAAGAATTATTTGTTTGAATATTCCTACCTTAGACCGTGTGATCATAGGATGAATGTTCACAAGTTGTTGCTACGCTGACGGTAATGGTGCTGTCATGGTTGGATTTGATCCAATAGGAACAGCAATAGAAGCAGCTGGAGACATTTGATGATAATTAGGTTACTTAGATTGACACAATGTGATATTCTCAGCAAAATCAAGAGGCTTAAGAACTGTAGATCTAGGAGTTGGACATGGTATAATAGGATTTAACACAAACAAAGGCCCTGAGTGGGCTACACTTGAACGTAGATCCCTAGTTTGAAAAGGAAACACAAACTCATTAAATAAAACATCACGAGAAATATAACTTCTGTTGGTTTTCTTATCAAAACAGATATAACCTTTATGAAAATAGCTCCTACCCAAGTATATGCATGGTTGAGATCTGGGCTGTAATTTATGAGTGTTATATGGACGAAGTAGAGGAAAACACAAACATCCAAACGCTCTCAGCGCATGATAACTTGGTTTTATGTGATACAAGTGTTCAAAAGGAGAAGTGGACTGCAATACTTTTGATGGTAACATATTAGTCAAGTCCAGAAGGAAAGTGGAACTTGAGAATGGTAATGGAGAGACAAATTGACCTCCACCACATGCCTATTTTTTCTCTCAGTTATGTCATTTTATTGTAGGGTATGTGGACAAGACACTTGATGAACAAGACCATGATCTAGAAGAATCTTGTGCAATTATTTGAATTCGCCTCCATAATCAGAGCGAATTGTTTTGATAGATTGCCCAAATTGAGTTTTGATCAATTCGACAAATTGAAGGAATGTTGCAGATGCTTGGGACTTAATATTAAGAAATTAAATCCTGGTGAAACGAATTGCATCATGTATAAGCAACATGAAATATCTAATACCCGTTGAAGAGGGGATAGGAGAAGTACCCCACAAGTTAGTACGTATGAGTTGAAATGGTTGAGAAGAATGAGAATCAGATAGCGCAAAAGATTATCTATGATACTTGCTCTTAGCACAAGTGTAACAAAGATCCAAAGAAGGTGCTCCCTTTGATTACATAGAGTCATAAATTGACTAAGAACTTCTTTCCTAGGGTGTCCTAGGCAACAATGCCATCTAATAGCGTCTATTTCAGCTGACTTGGAAATGACAAATGCTCTTGGAGTTGCAGAAGCGGCAGTTGAACAGGAAGAAGCTGAAGTGTTAGGCAGATCCTGAGGAGGGAGAGGTAGTTTCTTGAGATCTTGGTATGTTGGACCCAAAAGAAGTGGTTGGTTTGTTCTCTTGTCCTTAATATAGAAGGCATCGGGATGAAACTCAACATAGACATCATTCTCACGACAAGGTTGGAAACACTTACTAAACGCTGAGATTAAACTGGAGTATGCGTGACTTGTCTAAGATGAATAGATTTAGGGGAGCGAGAAGGAAATGATGTGTAACCCGCATGAGCTATTTGAGAAAATTGACCATTTCCAACCATGACTGAGGCCTTACCCTGACAAGGAGAAGTACCTTCAAGATTACTAAGGACAAGGGTCACATGATGAGTGGCACCCGGGTCCATCAACCAATCTGCAGCAGTAGATATTCCTTGGTGTGTGGTGGGTTGAAGGTTGACATATGGAGGTTGATAAGGTTGGGCAGTTGGTTTATAGAATGAAGGTTGGACACTAATAAGATGTGTCTGTGGTCGGTAGGAGGGGTTCACGCGATAATAGCAAGTTTGAGCAGTGTGTTCAATCTTAAAACATAGCAGGCAATATAGCTTGGGTCTGTAGTAGTTTCTAACACTTCACTTGGGTGCTGGCATAAGTTGAGGTGGAGACAGAGATGGTAGTTTTTCAAGTACACTAGATTGAATGTTGGAAGGAGTCTGATTAGACGACCTGGGTTTTGGAGCTTGATAAGAAGGGGATCTGGTAGTACATGGAGGTTGATATGTAGGGGATCGATAAGTAGGTGGTCTGGGCTGATATATATGGTTGGATTATGGCCTTTGCTTAGGACCATTGTCACCTGCATTGGAATTGAGAGCAAAAAGTTGTACATGTGGAAAGATACAGTCAGAGACTTATCTTTATCTCCAATCTGATATCAAAATTCAGTAGCAAGTTGTGAATCTCTTCAATAGACGGTCGGTCAGGATGACTATAAATTGTTATGACCACAAGAACATATTCAGCAGGTAAACCTTCAAGAAGACAGCATATGTAATCCTTATAACGAACCATCTCCCCTATGGCATTCAACTAGTCTGAAAACATCTTAATAGTGTTCAAATACTGCTGCATTAACTTCCCATACTTCTTTACTTGCTGCATTTGCATTCTCAAATTGATAACACGTGTAAGAGGGCCTGATGTAAGTGAGGAGAACATGAAGCTCATGACTGATTTATCAGTCATCTGCCATAATCTATAATATGGGTTTATGACCTGAGACAGATTATCAAGATTCTGTAAAGGGGGCTAAGAAGTATCATCTATAATGTCCTCCTACCTTCCAGCCACTATTGCAACAAGAACTTGACCTTTCCATAGTTTATAGTTCCCATCCTCTAGTTTGAGAGTTGAAGAAAAGAAACCTGTAGGAATCTGAATAGGGGCTGAAACTTTGTATTCCTCCTATAGAAGCACCAGACAGAGGGGTTTGAGCCGGCAGAGGGTTAACTTCACTTAGTCTAGAAAAAGGAGAAAGATGAGTGCCATATTCCACCTTTTGAACGTTTGCACAGGAGAACAAGGTTGGTCATGAGACTAGGGCTCTGATTCCGTGAAGAGCTTTGTAATTGAATACAAGAAGAAGTAGACAACGAAGAAGAAGGGGAACGAAAAGGAGAAGCCATCTTTATATATAATCACTACTGTATTCCAGAAAACAAGGATATGAGGATAAGAATGTCTCCAGTATAATGATTTTGTTCTTGTAGTTTGTCCTTTTGGTTGTTGCCAACAACCTCGTCTTTGTCCTTGTAGGAGAAGAAACGGGGAACATTTGTCTGATTTGGGCTCCTTCAATCGCTGGGCTTCAGTTGGGCTTTCTCACACATTGAACTTCACAACCTTAATCCAACACCGATCGACGTCATCGATGTGCCTTCTATTACCTTTGGGAAACTTGACTGTGCTGGAGAGATTGTGTTGCCTGAGGGAGTCGGGGCCTAGGGTCTTCGGCTATGAGGTCGAAGATCTGTTACGGTTGATGAGAGCGTGCCGAAACGGGAAAATCCCAGCCGTCAAGAATTGGTGGCGTCGAGACCGGAAGGTGATCAACTTTTTGAACTATAACATTTACGGCCTTGAGCTGACGAAAGTGAAGGACAATTCATCGTTGAGAAACCTACTGATGAAGACCTTTGGCAAGTCCATCATGTAACTGAGGACATCGACCGCTTGCTCGATCTGACCAGGCAGAGGAAGAAGGAAGACGGGAATGGTGACAACGAAAGCGATGATCCCAAAAAGAAACAAAACATGAAGAGAAGCTGAGCAGGGTAACGCTCTCGGGGCTCCTCAACTTCATCGATGGGATATGGTCAGTTTGCGGTGGGGAGAGGATGTAAAGAAACGACACGTCGACAAGTTTATGATCAACAGTTTACCAACCTCTTTCCAGGAACATCGTGTAGCTAAGGGACACTCAAGAAGGACTTTACTTGGAAGCTTACTAAAACAATATTACAAGCAACTTAAGTAGAATAAACCTAATTAATGTCAACTACCGACATCTAAGCATTTAATGTGCATAGAAACTACAACAAAAAAGTGGACAATAATAAAGATAGAGAATACCCAGGAATCTAGATAGTCATCGACTTTTAGATTTCCTCGAGTGAAGTCTCTTCCTCGAGTGACGTCTTTTTCTCGAGAAACTCTCTTTCTTGAGTGAAGTCCTTTTTCTCGAGCGAAGTCTATAGACATAATCTCTGTAGACTTGAAGGTTCATCAGTGTAACGTTCAACACTCCCCTTAAAGTGATGCTTGTTGAACTAGTCCCAATTCGTAGATCTTCAAATGGACCTCTTGAAAGTGCTTTTGTGAAGATATCAGCAACATTATCTTCACTCCTTACTGCGACCATCTCGATGATTCCGTCAAGCACCTTCTCGCGAATGAAGTGATGCTCCAACTCAATGTGTTTCGTCATGCATGAAACATAGGATTCGAAGTCGGCTTTATAGCATTCAAATTATCTCCATGAATAGGAACTAGCTGATCAACTTTGACTTGAAGATCCTCCACGAGTCTACAATGCCATATGCACTCCTGAGCTGCGTGATCTGATGCCTTGTATTTTGCTTCGGTCGTAGATAATGATATCGAGCCTTGCTTCCAACTACTCCATGATATGCTAGTGTTTCCACAAAGGAAAACAAAACCAAATGTGGACCTTCGATCGTCTCGATCTCCAGCGAAATCCGCATCTGCAAATCCTTGCAAGACAAAATCTGCACCTTTCCCATAGAGTAGACGAACATCTAGCGAAGTGTTAACATACTTCAGAATTTTCTTCGCTTCCTCGAGATGTGTCCTCCTTGGCTCCTGCATGTATTGACTCACCACTCCAACTGCATAAGCAATGTCAAGCCATGTTATAGTCAGGTAAATCAGACTTCCTACAAGAGCTCGATACGAGTGAGGATTTGGCAGACATGTTCCATCGTCTCGACTGAGCCTGAGATTTACCTCAAGAAGAGTATATCTCTTCTTCCCATCTGTCATACCAAATTTCTCTACCAACTTCTTTGCATAGTTAATCTACGATATAAATAAACCTTTCTTCAAGTCTTCAATATGCAGACCAAGGAAAATTCCAAGTCCCCCAAGCTTCTACATCTCATAAAGAAGCGAGAGCTCATCTTGTAGTCGAGCAACCTCTCCATAGTTATTGCCAATCAAGATTATATGATCCACATATAGAAGCATCACCACCATTTGTCCTTGATGTTCCTTTATAAATGATGGAATATTTACATTACGGAATTCCCATGAATAGGATCAAACCTTATTCCATGGTATTTCCATGAGATTCTCAAATTAGCAATTCATACTTCTACATTGACACCATTGATAGTGACACATCTAAGAACTAAAAATGATGCCCGAGCGGTTAATGGGGGCGGACTGTAAATTCGTTGAATTTTATTTATTGAATAGGTATAGTAACACTATTATTCGGAGCTACTTTATCTCTTGCTCAAAAAGATAAACTTGAGACGGATTCCGAAGAAATGTACCCACAAAACCGAAGATATTCTGCAATCTTCCCATACCAAGCACATGGGGCTTGCTTCAATCCATATAGGTTCTTCTTAAGTCTACAGACCAACTGGTGACCATCCTTCTTCTCGAATCTAGGTGGTTGTTCCATCTAGATCGGGCGATCGAGTTCTCCATAGAGAAATGCATTCTTGACATCCAATTGCCACAATAACTGCTGCCAAGGCCAATACAGTGCAAATCGCCTTCATCTTCGCGACTGGACTAAATGTCTCCCCATAATCTTCTTCGTACTTATGTGAGAACTCTCGAGCGACCAATCTTGCCTTGTATCGATCTACGCTTCCATCAGCTTTTCTCTTGATTCATACACCCACTTACAAGTGACAGCTTGAGCACCAAGAGGTTTTGGAATGACATCCCATGTCTCATTCTGCTCGAGAGCCTGAATTTCGTCCTCCATCGCTATCACCCATTCCCTGACACCCTTAGCTTCAGTATATGAAGAGGGTTCCTTATCGTCTATTGCGTTTGCCAAATAACAAGAGCAGGTTGTCACAAAGTTATCATCCTTGAATCGACATGGCCTTACAATGTTCCTTTTTGGTCAAGACTCCCCATTCTTCTATAGACCAGATTCTTCCTGATGTGGGCTTCCCCATAGACTTTGACTCTTTGTACCTTCCTTGACTGAAGAATCCCGGGATAAGTCAAAGCACCCCCTGTCGCCATAATCTCTACTAGAAGAGCATCCCGTAGACATAGACACGAGAAGGTAAGTCTAAACGTTCTCCTCAATATTCTTGATATAGTATGAGGAGATTTCGTCAAAGACAACGTCTCTCGACACAGTGCATTTGTGGGTCGATAGATCCATACTTCGACACCCTTTCCTCCTCTCGTCATAGCCGATGAACATGCACTTGACAGCCTTTGCATCCAGTTTGCTCCTCCTCGAATATGGAACATGGACATAGCAAATAGACCCAAAAACTCGAAAATACTTAACACTTGGCTTGAACCCATATAGCATCTCGAATGGTGAATTGAGCTTATTTGGGCCGAGAGGAACTCGATTTATGACATGGGCAGCACACTTTATGCCTTCCGCCCAAAACTGCTTTGGTAGATTCTTCATGTGCAACCATGACTTACAATCTGATAATTTGGGGGAAGACTCACTGCAACTCTCTGTATTGAAAATCAACATTACAAAAGAATTTAAAGGGAAACTCACCAGACTATTCATTTGCTTAAACTAAAACAAATCTACGTTACCAAACCTCACAATAAAAATCATTTAATATATATCTCATTAAAAACATCTTAAATTTGATATTAAAATTCTAACATAAATTGTATTAAATTAATTTATTTTCAACAAATAGACCGTTGTTTTCTTTTGGTTGGGGGGAGAGGAGTTGGTTATTGTATTCATCACGAGCTCATTCAAAGCAGTGAAATGCAGAAGGGAACAATAAAAGAAAAGAAACAAGAGCAACAACGCTGAAATGGGAAAGATTGTGTCTGAGGCTGATGTCAGTGGCTCAGCACCAGCAACAAGGCAACATCTTCTGGAGAAGACAAACCGAGAGGATGTTGAAAGTGGTGTTGGGAATGCGGGGAGGAGGAGGAGGAGGAGATCTTCAGGGAAGAGGCCAGAGGAACCATGGAAAGGGGAGTTTGTGAAGAGCATTATGCATGCTGGCCTTGATGCTATTATCACTCGCTTTTCCGTCATCTCCATCAATGCCGGCAAACTCTCCTCTGGTAACTATTTGGTTTTCTTTTAGGGGATCCTTTTTTTGGTCAGAATTGATGTTGTTGGCTATTTTGTGAGTTGGGAAATTGACAGTGAGTTTGTCATTGTAAGAGAAAGAGGGCTATCTGAGTATTGTCTTTATTTGTAAATTGTTCTGAACATGACAACAATGTCTGTTTCCGAACAACAAATGATGTACAAGGTAAAGATTGTGTTTGGTTCGCGAAATGGATTCCAATAAAATTTTACTGCATATAACTGTAACATCAGGAATAATGACCATTATCAAGTATAATGAGAAAAGCGCACCATGCGATAGTTAGTAGTCTGAATTGTCGTCAATCACAAAGCCATAAAGGTACTGATGTTCCTGGATGATAATGAAATAATCATACTTAGATATGGACTGAGAGGGTTGGCAGAAAGCAGCCAAACCTTTCTTCGAAATTAATTGAGTAGAAGCTTCGTAAAGCCTCACCATTTTGAATTTGGTGGCCAATCTGGAAAGAAATGGAGACAGTGTCTCCGATAATGACACTGCATCTTTTGAAAGTTTTATTGTATCATGGGTTGTTCATTATGTGAAAATGTTTCCAAGGAATTTCATCCACATTGTGTTTTACGTACCATATTTTGGGGATAGCCACACCTTCTAACAGGTTTTAACTCCGATGTTAATGGATCCACCTCAACAGTACCTCTAATTATACTAATTTATCATCTCCACTGAGTTTCAGATCAATCAACCAAAGGGCAAGCATTGAGCAGGAAATAGTGCTTCTATGATAAACTACATTAACAGTTCAAGGCCTGATAGCAAAATATTTGCATTAATCGGCCAGGGGAGATGATTATCGTTCCAAAGGCTTGTAATCATAAAGGAAGAATGAATCCCTTTTCTACAACAAGAAAAGCACTCTAGAAAGGCAATCCAGAACTACCAAGAAGAACTGCA
Source organism: Melastoma dodecandrum (assembly GCA_029817715.1). NCBI lineage: Eukaryota > Viridiplantae > Streptophyta > Magnoliopsida > Myrtales > Melastomataceae > Melastoma > Melastoma dodecandrum. The sequence goes on along the minus strand of JARUPY010000492.1, from coordinate 130,854 downwards.
GAGAATTATCACCAGGAGAAACACAGAATAAATACTCACACTCCATGAGGTTTTGTAAGTAAACCGGCCATTATTCCAGAATTGCCCCTTGAAGTCCTCATAAGCTGCTAACATTGGATCGTAGCGGCAGGGGAACTCTCAATCTCCTTGATGCAACTCTAGAGGGCCTTAAACTGATCCTCAGAGAAGGTTTCAAGGCGGAGGAGATCCCTAACACGGTCTACGGTCTCCATTAGGCGATCGTAGTCACTTTACAGCGGCAATAGCCTCTGGCTCCTCAGTCGCTGAGACTTCAAGACTCGAGTACGGGATATTCTACAAATTGAATAAAGAGTAATCGTCAGTATTGGAATTGGACAAGTAAAATCTACAAAGACATGGAATACATACCTCGGAAGGAGGCAGGTCAGCTTTGTCGATCCCCGAAGCTTCCTCAGGATCAAGTACCCCGAAGAGATTTAGATCCTGAGGAAAAAGTAAAATGCTTTTGCTTGAGCTTTGAAAACAAAACAACATAGGTATAAGAATGCATACCATTTCTCGAGAGGACTCGGCCATTTGAGAACTCAAAGGCAGCGGGACTTAGTGCCATGATCGTCTTCCTGAAAACAATGTCCCAAGGTTTATTGGGAGGAGATTTATAGTATTTAGAGGGGAAAAGCGCCGCATACCTCGGAGAAGGGGTCCCTGAAGATTCCGGAGCCTTAATGGCAATGGGGACAGGGTCCTGAATGGCAGGAGGACGATGCTTGAAAGAAATTGAAATTGGTACATCTTCAGAGTCCGAGGACTCAGGGGAAGGAACCTTTCGCTTGCTAGCCGCTCCCTTCTCGATCTTCTTGCCCTTGGAAGCAAGGGTCTGCCGGCGAAGACGGGTCAAACGTCCAGCCGGGGGAGGAGGGCTCCTTTCTGGTAAAGATTCCCCTGATTCTACATTTAAAACTGCAACATATGTCAGATAGGAGTTTTTCAGTTCAAAGGGGAAGATTAACAAGTTTAGTCTTTACCAGAAGGTTTCTGTTCAGCCTTTAACATCACTCAGAGGAACGATTGAGGTCTGGCTGCTTGGAAGTATGGAGAAAGGTCATCTTCTTCAGAAGGGCGTCAAAGGTAATCGCCCATTGAACAACAAAGAATTCCGTAGCATAAATTGAAGTAGACCCGAAAGGGAACTCCATGTAACGGAGCTCCATTTTCTTAGACAGAAGATTCATCGAGGCCTGAAAAGAATCCTTTGAAAGAATGCTAGTAACCCGTGTAAAAATTGGGATATTAAATGTGTCAGAGAAAGGGACTGATGAGCTCTGGATAAAACCAACTTGTCTTGCATAGAGCTGGGGGTTGTAGACTTCAAAGCAAAATCCTCCCTCTGACACATAGACCAGGTCCCTGTTGGTCAAGACAGTGTCCCAATACAGGCCTGGGGTGAGCCTGCCGACGCTTCAAAATAAGGTGGCCAGTAGGGAATAAGACCCAATTGCGGCGCTCGCCTCATCCAGTAGCTACAATATGCCTTATATGCCCCGTCACAGAGGCATACAACCATTTGTCCTTGGCTTGGCAGCAGTACTCCAGCATGTGTGTCCCATAGCAGCTGATCTGGGTGGCGCCAGAAGGCATCTCGTACCCCGTAAGTCCTGGCATCCATATAGAGAACCACATATGAACAATCCAAAGGGGGCCGCCAGCCGGATACCTCGGAAAAGGACTTGTGCACGAGCTAGCCTTGTGCAAACCCTGGTAGACTAAACCTAGCAAGAATTGGGCCCAAGCTATCTTGCTGGAGGCCGAGCTTAGAAAATTGGCAATCCTGTAGACAAGCTTTGCACTCGCTTGCCAGTAAAGTAGAAGACGTACTTGCTAAGCCAGACGCTGAAGAACTCGACCTCCTCGGCCTTTCCCCAAATGACGGTAGAATGATTTTCGATCATTTGAAGGGGTCTCCTCGCTGTACTCAAGATTTAGAGCATCTCTGTGGGGTCGTGGTCGTCGTCTATAGGGTAGAGGCGAACAGGGATACCAGCTACGTAACTCCCCGTCAAGAAGTTTATATCCTTTAGGGTGATGGTCATGGGGCCTTCGGTGAAGTAGAAGCAGTTCACCGAGTTGTTCCAGAAGGGAAGTAGACTGGCACATACCCGGGGGTCGCAGCGCTTCGTAACTAAGGAGAGCTTGAAGGACCAGAGGCCGCAACTTTCAGCCTGGATTCCAGCTTCCCAAGCCAACTGGAAAACCATTGTTGCACCATTGGCTTTTCTACGGAGGGGAAGCACAAGAACCCGCTCTTCTTTTCCCAGTTCAGGGGGTCCACGAAGTCTTCCCGGCATATAGGGATTTGGAACTCTGTGATCAAGTACTCATGAGGTACTAGACCGGGAAAGAGAGTAGGGTCAAGAACGGGACCTAGGGTTAACCCGTCGTCGCCAGTCTGGACCACACCAGAGGGACTAGCACACTGAGAGTGCCATTGGAAGGTCGCGAAGGATGACATGATCAAGATGGAGAAATAGGGTTTTCAGAGAAGTCTACGGGAGTTCAGGAAGAGAGTGAGCTCGAAGGATGAGTCAAAGTAGGGAAACAAAAGGTTTACTTTAACTCAAAGAAACTCACAAATGTGCTCAGGCGACAGAAGTACCCTGGGGAGCTTATGTTGACATGTTGAATCATCTTGGGCATACTTTTTCCAAACGGGTTAAGCCACGAGATGAATGTACGGGATGAGAAACGGTATGGCGCTCGTACCAAGTCTACAGCCCATGTCTACACAAGTCACACGTCATAAGAGGGCGGTTTTTTTTTACTCTGAGATCCACGGAAGGTAGTTAAGATGGGGAGGATATTCGGAGGACGTGACAAACATCCTAGCCTCACAAGATCGAATATAAAAGGAAGGAGATCTTCCCAAAAAGGAACACGATCAATTCAGCCAACAGAAGCTTTATTCGCTCGTCACCCCGTAGTTATTAGGAATCCCCAACCTGGGTGAAACTCGTGAGGTTTCATTGGTCTTCACCTCTACCACCAGAGTGAGCAACTGTAGCTCTGGTAGCCAATTTTCACCAGCATTCCACCACCAAGACGAGCCACCGTAGTCCCGGCAAATGATTCCACCTTCGTTTCTGCCACCAGGGTGAGCAACCGTATCCTTGATATCCACATTCGCCATCACTTTCGGCCACACTCCGTCCTCCAAGCCCCAACGACCAATTTTCACCGTCCAGGATCAAAAATCTACAGTGCCCCGTCATCAAATCTACGACGTCCCGTCCAAATTCACAAGTCCACAGCGCCCAGCGTCAAGTCTACGACGTCACCATCGTCCAAATTCGTGAGCCCGCAGTATCCAGCAGCAAGTCTACGACGCCGCCACTGTCCAAATTCACCAGTCTGCAGCGCCCAGCAATAAGTCTATGATGTTGCACCATCATCCTTACTTTATTTTTCATAGCTGTAAGCTTTTTACTCTTATTGTAAAACTTCATTTGATTAGTTCAATCTATTTCTTTTACTTACTGGCGACCACATCTAAAGCCTCTGAGTACTATTGCCAAATATTTCTGACGTGATCCGTTTCGACGCGAACAAACTCTTATCATATTGTCAATGATTTAGTTAAGGGCATATCTACATTGTGATAATTTCGGAATTCAAATTAAATCATATTAAAATATTCAAAAAATGTGATTTTTGGAAACGTTGTAAACTAATGGAAGTTTCCTTTAGTATAGTTAATTGAAATATATCTATACAAAATATGTACGGTAACTTTCCAAGAAAGAATAGTGTATATCATTAACAAAATTTTAGTCCATAAACTATCAATAGAGTGTTCTGACTACTAGGACTAGAAGCAAATGTGCTGCAACAATAATGGCTCCTCCTCTTGCAAATGCTTATGTTGCTGCAACCTCAACGTATCAAGAGCCTTCTATTAAGGCATCTACCCTTGCTAGAGAAGGAGCTTCCTCCCACACATTGTTGTCACGCATGACTGAGCTTTAACGCCAAGTTGATACACTCTCCAAAGGGTTTCGTATGATGCAGAACCAGGACTGGCCTCATTCGGTCCAACAAGAATGTGTTGACCTTCCTATCATAGAGTTAGAGTGATTCTCTATATCCCTTTCTGAAAGATTTTAAAAATGTTGCTTTTTGAGCCAGATACTATGTCTTTTATGGTTTGGTGGTATGGTTTCGACGTTTGTAGGTGCTATGACACCTTCTACTATCTCTCTTCTGCAAGTTCTATGTACAATTATTGTTTGATATTGCTAAATAAAACCAAAATTTTTCTCAATATCTACCGTCGAAATTTTTCTATCTTTCTCTTCTTGATGCGATGCAAAAGGGGAGAGATTTTATTGAGGAAGAGAGAACTCATTGAAGTTGAATACTCTTTGAAGCTCAACGCTTTGTGTTTATTCAGTGGGTTATAGAAGCTTTGTTAAGTTCATGTTGCTAACATTCTTCTCCAGGTTATGTAAGGTTTCAATTTTGCCTAATGTACATAATTTGAAATATTATCATCTTCTAACAGCAGAAGCCGTAGGGTCTGTAGCATAGAACAAAATATGTTTTGTAAGAATGCTTTTATGCTCATATATCACCTAAAGACTCTATGTCTAGGTACAGGAGCTATAGTGCTTCAAACCTTGACCATACACCTGAAAATAATTTAGGGGAGTTAAAGAGTACTTTGTAAAAATAATTTCCCTCAATAAGAGGAGGTTTTGTCATCATCAAGAATCGGGAGATTATCAATCATATTAGTATTAATTAGACATGAATTTCTTACCAAAATAAATGGTGAGATCATATCTTTCCATTTTTTTGGGACAATATATTTCTCACATTGGAAGGTTAAAGAACGTCATCATTCATTTATAATATGATATGGACGAACCTCTTTAAACCTTTTCAATAATGATAACGTCCAGGTACGTATGAAATGACGTTTGGATGAAATCAACTTGATTAGTAAATAGATCGAGGATTATTTCCTTTTACATAAGGTTACACGTTTGCAGAACCTTCTGATAATCTGTTACTTGCTAGGGACGAAATCAATTAATCTTTAATTGATTCCCAAAGGTAATATGACAGACGTAATGCTGCCGCAATTTGGAAATAATTTTCTGTGATTAATATGACTGTTGCACTAACATATTACATTCGTTGTTCTACATCAAGATACTTTCCATCTATTGCGGTACAATGTCCATTAACATACTAGACTAATTTAAATTCATTTGAATAGTTACAAACAGAAGAACTCGACATTGTTAGTTATTATAATAGTGTATAAATGTAGAATAGTGGCGAGACAATAACATTCGGTTGACTTTTCTTTGAGTTTGTCGTTCGTGTTCTTTTCGCACTACATGAGGAGCGTGAGTTACGGAAAGCAGTGTCATTGGTGAAGCTTTCGAAAAAGTGACCTGGAGGGCGGCAAACATCGATTAGAAGCTATGGATAACGTTGTAGTGACATGCACTAGGACGTGTCAACGTGCGGTGGGCCGAAGTAAAGTTCGATAACTCTAGGAGCAAAAAAGGTTAGGGACTGACTTAGTTCTGTAACTAAATTTTTATGGTTGTGTGTAGAAACGTCTACTCGGTGAGGTGTCGAAGGGGTCAAGGGATTACTCGGTGAGAAGCCGAGGGGAAGTCCCTGCAGGTTGCTGTGCATTCTTAGTGAGGAGATAATGGATTACTCGGTGAGGAGCCGATGAGAAGTCACAGTGGATAGAAGTGCAATTGGCGAGGACACCATCTGAGGAAGAGAACGTCCAAACACGTGGTTACAATTGTTAATCACGCTAACTCATGTAATCGTTAGTCATGCTAACCTATGCAAACTTGCAAAAGTACAGTACCTTCAGGTGCATGTGTTATAGATGGCTGATCCTGTATCATCTTCTATATCACTAATACGTTTTGATCCACCCTACATTTTGGGTGAGAGTGGACGTAGGTAGTCTCTACCGAACTACTAAAAAATCGAATATTATTTAGTCTTATTTGCTAATTATTTCATAAGTGCTATCGTACAAAAGGCGCAAACAGAAAGATAACTGCTTAGTTACAGAAGGTTGATAGACGAGTTACAGGAGGTTGTGCTATACTATTTATACTCTACACGTCCTTTTAAGCCTGAACTTCTAAGGTTTCGAAAGTTATTAAAAAGCATTCCATTGGTCTGATCGACGACGTATACGACAGATCACTTCGGGTTTTGTTCGATAGACTCTATAGCTAATAGAAATTCACAAAGATTATGTTCTTACCCTTTAGGCATTAATACTAATTCACCCCTCTTAATTTTAATCTTTAGGCCAACAAAACAATGTCAAATGAAAATTTCAAAATCAAATCAGACGAATATAAGAATTAATGAAAGAATGTCATACAAATCACGAATAATCAAAATAACTTTGTTTCTTTGTTCGGGAAATAAATCTTGATCTAATTTAAAACAAAGTCTAACAAACTTATTTTTGTTTGTTTGTGGGGGAGGATGATAATGTGAACTTGACCTAATCTCATAGATCTAATAAAAAACAAAGTCTAACAAACTTATTTTTGTTTGTTTGTGGGGGAGGATGATAATGAGAACTTGACCAAATCTCAAAAAAAATAATAAAATAATAAAATTATTAATTATTAATTCCTACACTAACAAACTAGATTGACAACTAATCCAAACACAAACATTTCATTAATGAATTTTTAAAATTTCATAGTATATATTATTTATTGCATCCAATTATCAACAATGAAAAATAAATGTTGAAAAGGTTGCCATTAAAATGAGGCAAACCTAAGTCTACATTGGAAAAGAAAATTAACTCCAGCTCAGTATATATAGCCTAGTGGGCTACTCCCTCGCCAATTAGCTTTAGAGGGAAAATCCGTTGGGCTTGTGTGCTGGGTTCGACATATGGACATGTCCAATATCACTAACAATAAACAAATACACGCAACAAAACTACAAAGAATTAGCATCCATATGTATTCATATCTAAAACGAAAAAGTGATAAATTTGAACACACGCGACGTTTTCTTTCGTAGTTTGTTTGAGATTTGGAGGGGTCATGGTGAAATCATCAAATACAATTACAGTCACCGAATTTGGCCGTAGTAAAAGAGTAAGCTGGCCTTGGGCTTGTAAATGCAATTTTTAGATTTCAAAGGATTTATTGTATCCAATTATCGATAAAGAAAGACTTAGAATGATTCCTCTCTTCAATTATCGAGTAGTGAAATTATTTCTTTATTAAGAGGTAATAAAAGAATAAATCATTGTTTAATGTATAAGCAACAATCACATGGTCACTTGGTCACATGGTCGGCCATGTGACAAATTATTATATGTACGCAATTCACAGCTAATCCAGTCAGTCTCTGAGCTCATTTTATATCTGACAAATTATTATTTATAATGTCAAACAAATCATAAATAATCAAAATAACTTTGTTTCTTTGTTCGGAAACTATAAATCTTGATCTAATCTAAAACAAAGTCTAACAAACTTATTTTTGTTTGTTTGTTGGGGAGTTGACAATGTGAGCTTGACCTAATAACAGAAAAAATAAAAATAATAAATATATTAATTATTAATTCCTGCACTAACAAACAAGATTGAAAAATAATCCAAACACAAACATTTCATTAACGAATTTTAAAATTTCAAAGTTTATATTATTTATTGTATCCAATTATCAACAATGAAAAATAAATGTTGAAAGGGTTGCTATTAAAATGAGGCAAACCCAAGTCTGAATCGGAAAAGAAAATTAACTCAAGCCCAGAATATATAGTGTAGTGGGCTACTCCCTCGTCAATTAGCTTTAGAGGGAAAATCCGTTGGGCTTGTGTGCTGGGTTCGGCATGTGGACATGTCCAATATCACTAACAATAAACAAAGACACGCAACAAAACTACAAAGAATTAGCATCCATATGTATTCTTATCTAAAACAAAAAAGTGATAAATTCGAACACACGCGACGTTTTCTTTCGTAGTTTGTTTGAGATTTGGAGGGGTCATGGTGAAATCATCAAATACAATTACAGTCACCGAATTTGGCCGTAGTAAAAGAGTAAGCCGGCCTTGGGCTTGTAAATGCAATTTTTAAATTTCAAAGAATTTATTGTATCCAATTATCGATAAAGAAAGACTTTGAATGATTCCCCTCTTCAATTATCGAGAAGTGAAATTATTTTTTTATTCAGAGATAATAAAAGAATAAATCATTGTTTAATGTATATGCAATTATCACATGGTCACTTGGTCACATGGTCCGCCATGTGACAAATTGTTATATGTACGCAATTCACAGCTAATCCAGTCAGAGTCTCTGAGCTCATTTTATATCTGACAAATTACTACTTATCATCTCATACAAGTCATAAATAATCAGAACAACTTTGTTTCTTTGTTCGGAAACTATAAATCTTGATCTAATCCAAAACAAAGTCTAACAAACTTATTTTTGTTTGTTTGTGGGGGAGGATGATAATGTGAACTTGACCTAATCTCAGAAAAAATAAAAAAAATAAAAATATTAATTATTAATTCTTGCACTAACAACTAATCCAAACACAAACATTTCATCAATGAATTTTAAAATTTCAAAGTATATATTATTTATTGTATCCAATTATCGACAATGAAAAATAAATGTTGAAAGGGTTGCCATTAAAATGGGGCAGACCCTAGTCTACGTCGGAAAGAAAATTGACTCCAACCAATTGATTTTAGAATGAAAATCCGTTAGGCTTGTGTGCTGGGTTCGACATGTGGACATGTCCGGTATCGCTAACAATAAACAAAGACTCGCAACAAAACTACAAGAATTAGCATACATATGTATTCAGATCTAAAACGAAAAAGTGATGTATTCGAACACACGAGACGTTGATTTCTTTCATAGTTTGTTTGAGCTTTGGAGGGGTCATGGTGAAATCATCAAATACAATTACAGTCACCGAATTTGGCCGTAGTAAAAGAGTAAGCCGGCCTTGGGCTTGTAAATGCAATTTTTAAATTTCAAAGGATTTATTGTATCCAATTATCGACTTAGAATGATTCCTCTCTTCAATTATCGAGTAGTAAAATTATTTCTTTATTCAGAGGTAATAAAAGAATAAATCATTGTTTAATGTATATGCAATTATCACATGGTCACATGGTCGGCCATGTGACAAATTATTATTTATTGACCAAAAGTCAAATCACAACAGAGACTTGGCGGTTGGGTTAATGGGGGAAAAAGTGTCCCAATTCCATCCTCTATTTCTTAGTTTGAGTGAGAAGCGTTAGAACAAGCAGCAGCAGCACCAATAAGAAGAAGAAGCAAAAATCCCCTCAAGAGAAGAGACGAATGGATTTCCTTTCCCCTGTCCTCAAACTGATCGGTCCCCTCCTCCTCGACGAGTATTCCCGGATCACCGGCATCTCCGACAAGCTCAAGGCGTGGCAAGATATGCTACCGACCATCCAACTCTTGCTGGATTCTGCAGAGGAAATGATGATGAAAGGCGACACTGCTACTGCCACGTGGCTCTCTGACCTCAGGGACGTTGCCTACGACATGGAAGACCTGCTCGAGGAGTTCTCTGCTGAAGCCAAGCGAGAGGCACCAAAGCTACAGGCCTTGTCAAAGAGGACTAGACTTCCTCAGCGCCTGATCGCTTGCTGCTCTCGGTTCAGCCCGCCCACCCTGATCTCAGATCATCACATGGCCAACCAGATCGAGGAGGTGGGACGAAGACTGGATGGAATCAAAAGCCGCATAGACACACTCAAATTAGTCCAGAATTCGACGAGCAAGCCTACCAACGACTGGCCTCGTTTCGTCGCCACTTCCTTGCCTGAGCCCAAGTTTGTTGGCAGGGAGAAGCTAATCGAGGAGCTGCTCGGTCGATTGACCGGATCTGAAGCAACCTATGACTCCTCCCGACCCTTTAACGTTGTTTCAATCTGGGGGATGGGCGGACTCGGTAAAAGTACCCTGGCACAGGAGCTGTACAAGGATGCCGGATTTGAAGTCAAAGCCTGGGCTTGTGTTTCTGACGTATTTGACGAGGCCGCCATCACGAAAAGCATCCTGGACCACTTTCAGCCGTCTTCATTCAGTGTGGTAATGGATCTGAATCAGCTCCAGACCTCTCTCCAAGAAAAACTTTCCGGAAAGAAGTTCCTCATTGTGTTGGATGACGTCTGGAATGCTGATTATAAAGCTCTCGAATCTCTGTTCAAGCCCCTATATTCTGGAAGTAAAGGAAGTAGGATATTGCTCACTATAAGAAACCTCGAGGTAACCCAATCTGTTGGAGACCCTCGTCCGACGAATTTGGACTTGCTGCCATTTGAGGATTGTGTATCTTTGCTCGCCTATCACTCTCTCGGCGAGAAAAACTTTGAACAACACCCTCTTCTTCGTGATACTGCAGTTCAATTAGCTGAAAAATGTAAGGGGTTGCCTCTTTCTGTGGTGACGATCGGAGGACTTCTTCGCTTCAAAAATGAGAAGGAATGGGAGGAATTGTTAACTCACTCTATTTGGAGCGAAAAGGGAAAAATTCCACCCGCATTGAAGTTAAGCTACCTCCACCTGCCCGTCCACTTGAAGAGATGCTTCGCGGCTTGTGCGGTATTCCCGAAGGATTACATGTTCGACCAGGATGAGGTAATTCGAATGTGGATCATACATGGTTTGCTTCAAAAAGGGACCAGCCAGACATACCGACAAGTAGGGATGAAATATCTCCTTCAGTTAGAAGCCGTATCACTTCTTCATAAAGTAAGGGATGAGGAGCGGTTCTATTATTCGATGCACGATTTGGTCAATGACCTTGCAAAGTCGATTGATGATTGCTCATACTTCAGCTCGGATGAGTATAAAGATGGTTCCGGCTGTCATGGGAAGTCGCTGGGTAGAGTGCGTCATGCATCAATTGTCACACAAAATTATGAATTCCTTCATTCGAAGAGATTTGATGTGTATCGCGAAATGAAGAAGTTAAGAACATTTTCGGCTTTCCAAATTTCAACACTCCGAAGGCCAGATGTCTACGTATCTGGGGAGGTGTTATGTGAATTGACAATGAATATGAAGAACCTAAGGATGTTATCCTTACGGGGCTTTCAAGTCAGCGAGCTGCCCAACCGAATTGGAGAGTTGAAGCTATTACGTTCCATCGACCTTTCTTATACAACAATCGAAGTGTTGCCGCAATCAATTTGTGAGTTGGTCGAGTTGCAATCTCTACTACTTCGAGAGTGTGGTAAGCTAAAGGAGTTGCCTGAGAACATCCACAAGCTGACCAAACTTCTCCACCTCGACATATCAGGCCCAAATCGTTTGCGAGAGATGCCTCCACGAATAGGTGATTTGACCAATCTCGAAATACTTTCCAACTTTGTTGTAGGTAAAGAAGTCGGTCGAGACTTAAAGCAACTGGGACCCCTCAAGTGCCTTCAGCGAGGGTTGACGATAAGTAATTTGCTGGCCGTAGATGACATTAAGGATGCAAGTGTTGCCAATCTACCTGGAAAGGAAGGGGTTCTGGACTTAAGCCTCGACTGGGGATCTTGTTCTGGAGTTTCAAGGGAAAATGACCATCAATTCAAGCTCCTCCTCCAACATCTGCAACCTTCGGAAAATATCGAGTCCCTCAGCATACGTCACTATGGGGGAAAACGATTCTCATCCTGGTTTGATAATCCTCTCCGTTTGAAATATGTTGTCAGGATAACCCTTGCATACTGTGGAAGTGTAGATTCGCTGCCTCCCTTGGGAAAACTTCCCTCCCTCGAAAGTTTGGACATAAGCGGTCTTGATTCAGTCTCTTCGATAGGTACCGAGATTTGCGGGACCGAAAAGCCATATTTTCCGAAACTGAGGAGTTTGAGTTTCACAACCATGAAATCTTGGGAGAAGTGGTTGTTCCATGATGGCCAGCCATTCCCCTGTCTCCGCCATCTAAAGGTGTTGAATTGTCCCAAACTGAAAGGAGGGTGCAGTCTTAGCCTTCCATCTCTTGCCGAGATTTATATTGATGGTTGCGATGGGGAAACGTTGAATTGTCTGGCTGGCCTTACATCCATGACCAAGATGGTACTTCAAAACATTCCCCAGCTTGTTCACTTTGACAGGAGATTCCAGACCTCTTGGGTTTCACTGAAAGAGATGAGGATTGAAAATTGTCCTCAATTTAAGTCATTCGTGGACGGGGATGGCGAGGAACAACTGCCTCCTAAGCTGAAGAAACTAGAAATAATGGATTGTGGAGATATAGTGAAGCTGCCGGATGATTTATCTGGGCTTACATCTCTGGAAGAGATTAGTATATCCGATTGCTATAAGCTATCTTCCTTCCCAAGCGAGGGACTGCCTGTTTCGTTGAGAAGACTTGGGGTTAACAGATGTCAGAGCCTCCCACAGTCTCTATTTGAACTTCCAGGTTCTCTCGAGGAGCTTCGCCTACAGGATCTCAATGGACTCGTGTCGATAAGGGATATAGCTCCTAAAGATAGTCCCGTCTCTCAGTCTCTGCGGGGATTGGAAATTTTGCATTGCACAAGCCTCACGACTTTGACTGACAGCTTGCAACACCTGTCTGCCCTCTCCTTCCTCTCCATCTTAAATTCTCGGAAATTAGAGATGGACGTATTCCCTACACTCCCCTGCAACCTGTCCAGTTTTTGGCTTTACAGTTGTCCAAAAGTGAAGTCATTGCCTCAAGACATGCATCGCCTCACCTCCCTCAAGGAACTATCTATTAAGGGCTGTGAAGGCATTACAAGCTTCCCCTGCAACCTATCTCGTTTTATGCTTGGCAGCTGTCCAAATGTGAATAATTTGCCTCAAGACATGCATCGCCTCACCTCCCTCAAGAAACTATCTATTGAGGACTGTGAAGGCATCACAAGCTTACCTAGAGGAGGATTGCCTCCGTATCTGGAATCGCTTGTGATTCGGGGATGCCAAAAGTTGAATCAACCAATTGGGGAGTGGGGGTTGAGGGATCTCACCGCCTTACGAGAATTGACAATTCTGGGAAGGATGGAATGGATGGATGAGATGGATGAGATGGAAGTGTTTCCTCCTCCTCGTTCAGATGCAGATTGGAGTAGCATCCTCCCCTCATCCCTCGTTAAATTGACTTTTGGGATAATGGAGAAGTTGGAGAGGGTGGGTGGGGACTCAGAGACCACCTCACCTCCCTTCAATCATTGGATATTTATTCTTGTGAGAGGCTGAGGTGGTTGCCGAAGGACGGGCTCCCCGACTCCCTGGAATATCTCAGCATTTCTGGGTGTCCGCTGTTGATGGAGAAATGCAGGAAGGGGGAAGGGGAATATTGGCATTCCCACCTCCAACTCGTCCCACGAATTGAAATTAATTAGAAGAACATATGATGGATGATGGAGCACAGGAATGTTTTTTTGTTGCCGTTTCCTCATGTTTAAGAAATTATGAGAAATATTTCACCCAAATCAAGCTCGTTATTACTTGTTATCAATGTCTTAATAACTTAATTTTGGAAGATTTTTCTCTCATGACTTAATTTTCTTCTAATTTATTAATAATTATGCTTAACCTTGTCGAATGACATTGATACAAATGTTTGGTGCTTGGCTTAATATTTTGTTTGTGACACTTGCAATTTTGATTTCGGTTAGGCAATTTTGATTGGTGAAGGATGCCAAAATGGATTTGTTGTCATGTATGGATTAGATCCTCCATTTTTACTTGTCAAATAATAAGCTTAGGGTTGAATTTTAGTTTTAGATGAAATTCTTGGAAAATCTATTTATTATATAATTAAATTAAAAACTAAAATTTTTGTCTAATCTAATTTAAGGGCTTAAGTTATTCGTTTGTTTGATCATATGTAACTCTCTCATTCTTAAAAATAGAATGATTTGAAAATGAATTTCGATAAAAATGTGTTCGCCGATGAGATAAACACAAATGTGATGACAAACGAATAAAGATGCGGAACACTTACAACCGTTGTTGCTAGGGACAAAGAAGAGCCTTTCGTGAGGTTTAATATTCCTGCCTTAAAATGGGATAACGAGAAACCTATTAAGTATAGACTAATAGATAAAACCGTTAAGAATTCGCGGAAGAAACCGTCAGGGAACATATGTAACTGCCGAAGATCGTGGGCAAAACTTGGAAACCGATCATTGAACTCAACTAACCGAAGACGTCATGAGCTCAAACTCGATTCGTCGTGTGTCACTAGAAAACGAACCTCGAAGTCCCGTCGAACTCAACTCACCGAGGAAGAAATCGTCATAAATTTGAAATAAACTGATTTTTTACATATGATAGATTGATTTTTTTTTTTTTTGTTTCATAAATTTTATGTACTAAGCTTTAGTTTTCAAAATTATTTTTGTCTTGTCTTACGATTTTGAATTTGATTAGCATATGACATTGTACAAATCATCTTTTGTGAAATGATTATGAATATTAGTCTAGAATAATTTGTGTTTGATAGAAACGTTGATGCAGTAACATCTGCGAAACAAGAGCCAAAGAAAGAATTTAAAATCGTCCAGAGAAAACAAAGTGTAAGCTTCAAAATGACACGAATTCGTCCAGTCGTGATTTTCTTTTTGGGGAATATTGAAATGTACCGGTGCGACCGTCCATGAATTTAGATGAAACGCATTCCGCTCCACACTGGATCTTCGGATCAGAAACTGGAACGTAAGAAGAATCGAGATCCTGGTTTGGCATCTTGCATCTGGCGCGTACACATCTATTGTAGCATGATTCATAGGCACTTCCTTTACGATCCACGCATTTGACGTGACATCTTCGCTCGCAGTCTCCCGCGAAGGCCACATCGATAGAGTGCATCGTTACCAAAATCGCAATCATCAACAGCGTCGACGACGCTAGCATCGTTTTCTTTAACAGCCATACCTACGGAAGAGATTTGTTTGTATTGTGGCTTTCTTTGTGAGATGTCGGTGTCTGAAAGGCGCAGGATTAGTTTATATAGATACAATTTTCCATATAAAAATAATGTAATAGATTTAAGACGACATGAAAAATGGCTCCTTATCTATTATGCAAGTATCACAACAATATTTTATTGTTGTCGAATATCGACGAGCTAAATTAATTATTTCATTAATAACCGGTTTTTTGTAGATTAGCAACATATAAATAATTTAAATCGCTATTTTTTTCCTTAATGGCAGAAAAGTTTGCGAATCCCTACATATATTTTTTTTAATATTAATTGCTCTATACATATTTTTTGTTAGAAAATATTTTATTATAATATTTAAAAGTTAGCTAATCCCAACATAGATTTTGTTGATATTAATGGCAGCAAAGTTTGGGGATCTCAATGGAGAGCTTGTGGTATTCAAAATTTTTGTTGATATTAATGAGCAAGAAATAAATGTTGTTATGTCCAAATACTAGGTAGGATAAATTTATGAAGTATAAGTTTAACTTCTTTAAGAACAAGTCGAACTTACAAAATTCAAATTTTGAGTATTATTTTTAGAAGTTCGAAACTATCTATCCTATTTTGCAAAATTTTTTCCCGCCTAATATTAAAATGGAACAAAGCTATGCACGGCCTTTTTGTTTATCACATGCTAAAAAAGTGATTGTACCTGGTTTTGATGATGTGTAATAGGTGTTGAAAATGAAGATATATAGTATGTCACGCTTTCACCTAAAAGTTCCAGCTTATTGAACAGTTCGCGTTAACTACTGTACAACATTATTATCAGAGCCAGAGGTCACAGAAGCCCATCCTAAGGCCAAAGAAGGCCGTTGTACATCAATAGTTTACGTTTTGTAACACTACAGAGTTAAGCCTGACACGAAACTTCTCTAATTAAGATATGTTTTTTAAAATAAGAAAACTATAACAAAAATATTTTGTACATCATCTTAGGATGGAAAGGTATTATTATTTGTCAATGATTCTATTTCTATATATTTTAACGATTAAATAATTTTTAATTATGTTATTAATTCAAATATAGAATATTTCATTGAATATTATTTAAATTAATAAAAACATATTATACCATTAAAAGTTGAAAGCAATATATTTTTGCTAATTAAGAAAATTATATTGTTAATAAAGGAAACCACATTTTCCTGCAAAGGCCACATCCATCGACTCCGTCATTAGCAGGGTCAAAATCATCGACTGTGTCGACAGCATCAACGATTTCTTAACTACCGGCCATATCCACCGAAGCAACCTATTTGTTTAAATAGTACCAAATGAGAAAATTATTACTGTTGTAAAGAAACGAAACAAGAAGGAAGAAGATTGAGAAAATACACAAGAGAAAGAACGTAAAAAGGGGGAAATAATTTCTTTATTGATTTCGATCGAAGGTACAAAATACTTCTTACAAGACCCTTTATTTATAGTATAACCAAATGAAACGTCTCGGTAGAGGGTCTCGGTATATGAAAGGTGTTTGGTAGATGAAAAGTCTCGGCGGGCGAAGAGTCTCGTACTACTCGGAGTCATAATGGCATTTACAAATATTCATAATACTCTCCCTTGAATGACCATTATGATATTGCCTCTTTAAAAACCTAGCCTCATCGTAAATCTCCAAGTCTCCAAGTATAATATTTTTACTCCTCCTCTTCATAGCCTCATCGTAAATCTCCAAGTCTACGCATACCGATTTTATGTCTAAGCCTCTCATAGGTCGTCGCAGGCAAAGCCTTTGTAAATAAATCTGCCAGATTGTCTGAAGAACGAATTTGTTGAATGTCAATATCACCACTCTTCTGGAGATCGTGAGTGAAAAAGAATTTTGATGATATATTTTTCGTTCTATCGCCTTTGATATATCATCCTTTGAGTTGAGCAATGCAAGCAGCATTATCCTCATATAATGTCGTCGGGTCATTCTTATTTACATGTAAACACATGATTCTCTAATGTGATGTATAACAGATCTCAACCATACACATTCTTTGCTTGCTTTAGGAATCGCTATAATCTCAAAATGATTAGTAGATGTGACAGTAATAGTCTGCTGCACGATACAACAGTACCACCACATGTGAATACATAACCCGATTGAGATTTACCATTATGAGGATCGGATAAATATCCTGCATCTGCATATCCTATCAATTTTGCTTCAGGCGTATAAGGATAATTTAAACACATATCTGTTGTACCTCGAAGATATCTAAATATGTGTTTTATCACATTCGAATGTCTGCTTGTAGGAGATGAGTTATATCTTGCTAATAAATTTATAACAAACGATATATAAGGTATAGTATGACTATCAAGATACATTACTGCTCCAATAGCACTAAGATATGGTACTTCAGGATCAATTAGTTCTTCATCATTCATTCGATGTCGAAATGGGTCTTTATTTACATCAAGCGA
This sequence comes from Melastoma dodecandrum, assembly GCA_029817715.1. Lineage (NCBI taxonomy): Eukaryota > Viridiplantae > Streptophyta > Magnoliopsida > Myrtales > Melastomataceae > Melastoma > Melastoma dodecandrum. Next base: position 113,424 of record JARUPY010000492.1, on the reverse strand, counting down.
TCTCACGACCATTGGACTACTCAATAGATACTCTTTATCCATATAAAATCTTTTTAATACCTTTGATGTATAAGCAGATTGATGGACAAAAATTTTATTTTCTAAATGCCCAATCTGTCAGCCATGACATAACTTTGTTTTTCCGAGGTCTTTCATCTCAAATTCTTTCTTGAGGTAATCAACTGTTTCAGACAGTTCATCAGTGGTGCGCCAAATTCAAGAACCAAAATGATTGGTGCAAATGCTTGATTATCAAAAGATGTGATCTAACAGGAAAAGAGATTGCATAAGTCAATGCCAGGCATGAGGCCCTTAACCAGGATCACTGACAGTCTGTCATCCACCACTCTTTCAGATATTGCTCTACACTCTGGTCCAGTGAGAGGATCTTTCAGAACCCGCATAGGAGTAATGGCTAAGTCTAGAGAAACCACCACTAGGACTCCTGCGACATCCCCCCACGAGATTATACTGCCAACCCCACATCGAGACAGAAATGTTATGTGCCAACACAACAGTTGACAGACAACTATTGGCATTTGCGTGATCACCGCGTCATCGAGCTGGCAGCTTCCGGGGCCAACCCGGTCCTTGTCTGGCCCATGACCCGGCCTATCATTGCGTGGACTAAATCTACTCAACAAATTATTCCAAACTCAATCAAAACAAGTCCGAAGGGAAGGTCTGCGGGATCATGACACCTTTGCTTGGTCTAAGAAACAAGAAGGCATGGAATGTGGTTACATCAGATAATTTTGGGCTGCTTGATTGTCTTTCTGTAATCTTTTTACAGAAATAGAAGTAAGCGTTTTTATTCACGTGATCTTGTTCTTGTTCTTACATTTATGTCTGCTTAAAAGTCTTGCCGACCATATTTCTTGAACCTTTTTAATCATCATTGTATCACGACGTGTTCGTCCGCAAACACGTTTTTGGCGACCACATTGGGAGTAGGAAACGAATCTCGTGTGAATATGCGAAATGTCAACACATTTTTTATGCAGTGACTGGGATGATGATCCCTTCTATGACGAAGGGTTGGCTCGGTCCCCTGATGAAGATTCGGACGAGGCTTTGAAAATTGCAATCTGAGAGTCGGATGCACGAATTACTATAAAAATTGCCCTCCGTAGTGTCACGGAGCGGTTAGAAAGTATTTGTCGGGTATTTGCAATTTTACATTTGATGACTTTGCGTTTGGTGGTTCTTACTTCGATGCATGTTCATATGGAAACTCGACAAGGAACCACCGAGAGTAATCCAAAAATATGTAACTCTCCGCAAATTCTTATTAAAACCCGACAAATGGCCATAGAGGATCAACCAATGCATGATGCTCCCAAGATCAAACGATCGAAAGTGATCTACAATTTCATGGCACTTCTAAAATTCAGTCGAATGAACTAGTCATGCCATTCATAAGGGTAAAAATGTATATTCCCAGTAACATCCGACAAATGATTGTTAAGGGTGATCGACAAATATGTGACACTTCTAAAATTTAATCGACTAAAAATATTAAGCCATTCGAAAAAGTTAATTATGAGATGGGGTACGACATTTTGATTCATTGATAAGGGACAAAACTTGTCTTAAAATTAGTGGTTTTGAACCATCAAAGTTAATTTTTCAAAAGTTTCCCTTATTTAAATTATTGTCGTAATAAAAAACAATTGACTATTTTTCAAAGGGGAATATTTTCGAGTCAATCATCGATTAGAGAATATATTTCCTATCGACTGAGATATGTGGCTAGAAAAAGATGACAACGATTAATTCAAAGAAAATCTCTTCATTAATTGTCGAGGATGGCAAACGTTTATACCAGATAATTTTGGATCATATGTGATTTGAGTAGAGCACAATCGACTAATATAATATTTAAGTCGATTTAAGAAAAATCTAATTTTCCAAATTAGTCTGTAAAAACCTCATACTAACAAATTTGATTTAGTCGATGATCGGCTAAGAGAATAAATATGGAAGATTCTCTCCGTAAAATCTAACTCTATCGATATGAAAGTCTTTGAGAAAATCTAACTGGGACAAATTAGTCAAGAGAATCTAATCAGTCAAAAATCTAACACAGTCAGACTAGGACAATCTTGAAAAAGATGACAATTAAAACAATAACTTTCAAATGAAAGTTGAATGATCAATCATTGAATTCTCTATAAATAGAAGGCATGACCAGAAGGTCAAAACATAATAACGCACAAATCAGACACTTTATCTTTATCCTAGTTTTAGGATAGAATCTATATCCAATCTTTAGGGATCTCTTGTAAACACATGACAATCATTCAAATTCCTGAAATCTTTTTCCAGAAATGGAAGTAAGCCTTTTATTCACTATGTTATTCTTGTTCTTTACATTTACTCTGTTTAAAAGTCTTGACGACCATATTTCCTTTTTTAGTCCCCGCTATGTCGCGACTTGTTAATCCGCAAACAAAATGGAAGCAGCATCACGTGTTCGTCCCTGTTGTATCACTTGATATGGTCATTCGTTTTGGTTCCCAATAGTTGCAGAAGTTGGCAAAATTCATTCCTGCCTTTCTGTTAGGGACTTGGTTTCGAGTGTGCTTGGTTCTTTGATGACCACCCTTCTCATCTGCACGAACCGGCACTTGGGAGTGCGGTCCGGACAGCTTAGGATTCTCGTGGATTACTTCAAGTAGAACACGGTTGGCCAAATCGATCCCTTCTTGTTTTTGGTTCTTCATATAGGAAATAGGGGACAAAACTCAACTGACTTCTGTTGATGAAGAATCGTACAATGAATCATATATCGAGATTATTCAAGGTCGATGACCGACATCTCTTGTCCAAACAGTTGTTTTGTTTTGGTCGATCTTCTGGATAAACTGAGGCAGCACAACGGCAGCCAGTCTTCATGTAAACGAGCCAGCTTCAAGCCAAGAGAAGTTCAGAGAGAAATTAATTGAAGAATAAACACTCTTGATATGATAACTGACAGATGTGGACTACAATGCAATCGAAGGATGTGATCGATGAGGCTTACGATGTTCTTCTCCTCTTCGGAGATCAGATCCGTGTGTTTCTTCAGCAGTTCATCTAATTCTACCTTTTCCTCCATTGTGTGAGCCTCATCCTCTTTTCTAGCGATTTCCTCGGCCAGTCTTTTGATTACGGGATAGTGTATGAGATTCGTCAAAAAGAAATCTTTGCGGAGTCTCCTTCTATTCTTTGGGAAACCCACGTATTTCATTCCCCGTACTCCAAGATTGTTCCTTATTCTACTTTTTGGCTATAATATATATGGGGGGATAATATTACCTTGAGGATCGAAGAAAAAGGGGAATGAATATTTACTAATATATTTACATATATTATGTTTATATCTATTCACTTCACGTGAATCCATATAATATATATATGCGAGGAACAAACATACGTTTAACATATCAAAGCAAGGCAAGATGAGTTCAAGAAAAATAAAGGGAAGGGAACTACGTGTTGCGGAAAAAAAAAATCGTCCCATTGAATGGGGTGATTCCCTAAGAAGACTACGAAGGAAGTCGAACTAGGAGCTTTGTGGAAGGAATTCGACCAATGTCTCGAAGACGTCGGAGCGGAAAAAAAAAAGAGGGTTGAGGATGTCAACCGAGAAAAAGGAAAAATCACCGACGAGGAGTACCAACATGATCCGTGTCGTCGAGGAGACCACGATGGGAGGTTGGATGAAGAAATCGGAATTAAGTGCATATGTTGTGGTTTTATTATACAATAAATTTGAGATATATGCGCACCATTTTTACATCCGTAATCAATGTGTAAGGTGGTCAAGGAATAAAATTTATAATACATTACCCCCACAGATAAGAGTCGTTCCATCAATCCGGTCATAGAGGCAAATCACACTCGGCAAATTTTTCTTTTGGACAAAATTGTTCCACCAAAAGCACTAAAAATAGTATTAAAAAAGTGAATGAAGATGCAGGGGAATCACCAGTAGAGAAGAATGCCACCAGTGAATGTGAGGACGCTTATCTGGCCTTCTGTTATGTTTCGAAAAAAATTTCTGTGATGGCTAATTCTGAATTGGATTTCAAATCAAAAAGTAAAGGAGATGATGATATTGTGACAGATAAGATGGATTTGCCTAATGAAGGAGGGGTAGATACAAAAAAAAAAACTGTCCCTAATGAAACTACAAAATCTTCAATGGAAGATTGTGCGAGATTGGAAAAGGATAGTTCTTCGTATGAGTTCCTTGTCAATTGGGTTGGGAAGTCTCATATCCATAATACTTGGACTTTTGAGTCCTGGCTAAAAGTTCTTGCAAAAAGAAAATTAAAAAAACCTATTGGGCTAAATATGGCAATTCATTAATAAATATTAGTGAAGAGAGTTAGAATCAGCCCCAGTGTGTGATTGCCCTCAGCTCTTCAAATGGTTTGTGATGAAGCTCTTGTGAAACGGACATACTTGTCTTATGATGAATGCACTTGAGAGAAGTTGGACGGACCTGTTCTTAAAAAATGCTCGCATCGTACTAATGCTTTCTATCAGTTGGAGCAACTAACACGAACTTACAGAAATTATCTAATTAGAATACAAAGTACAGAAAAATTTGAATTCGTGCATCTGGGAGGTCTACTACTGAGATATTTACTGAGTTGAAGAAGAGGAATTCCTTCAGACACACAGAAGAATTTCAGAATCCGACCAATGAGCGGATGAAGCTCAATGAACTTTGTCTCGCAAAGCTCTTTTCTACCAGAGCAGGTACAGCTTCTGCATCCAAGAAAGAAAAATCTAATTTTACAAGGAAAGTGGAAGAAGATCGCATCAACATAAGTGAAGGGCATCTGACCCCCATTTCGGCCACCCCCTTGCAAACGGTAATCAATGCAGTATGCAGAATCAACTTGCATAGCCCAGAGTGGCGAAACACAGAAAGGATGAGAGCAAACCCCGAGTGTTAACTTTTCTACATGGTTATCTTAATCATGAGCTCTCGTTTATGTATTAAAAAAAAGGAGATGGAGGAATTTTCGGGAATGATTGACAACAGTCTCAAAGAAACCTGAATACTTTAATAATATCCTCTCCCCATTATATATACGTACAGGATTGAATTAAAGTGGGAGTATTTATAGACATCAAATTTTAAGCTTTGAAATATTAAGCCTAACAAGTATTACCTAAGTGTATATGATGGGCTATAAACCCAATCCATAAAAAAATTAATTAAAATGTGTCGTAAGCTCAAATCCACAAAGATACATATTGGGTTATAAATGAAGGCCACAAGCCCCACCCAAACAAAAATATTTCTAGTTAAATTAAGACCAAGTTCAAGCCCGGCCCATAGTCCGGTCCACGGGAAGTTGCCTGATAATGACTAGCTTCCTAATATAAATCGGCTCTAGAACCCTATAAATAGAGGTCTTCTCGTGAGAACACACAATACACTATACACATAGGTGGAGAGAAGACTTTGAGAGCTCCCGAAGACTCTCGCCGCCTCTTGCTCGCCGAGGCTTTGCCGACGTCCATTGCCCCGGTGTTCTTCTGCAACGCACTTGAGGTTCTGTCGGATCACACCCAAAGGCGACTTCATCAAGTTACCGAAGCTCTGCCGGATCACGCTCAAATGCCCCGACGACTTCATCAAGCTATCGAAGTTCTGTCGGATCACGCTCATAGACCTCGACGACTTCGTTGATATTTTATCCCGAAGTTTCTGCTGAAATTATGTCAGATCTCAGGATCACCATCTACAAATAGAGGAATCGCGTGTTTTTCTCGTGACTAGAGATAGAGCCCGCTACATATTTTCATACGATTTCTTCACTGAGATTTTAATTTATCAAATTTAATTTAACCCATTTAAATTTTCTGTCATTTAATTTAATCTCATTCGACGTTTTCTTCTGGCTATGCGACTGGCGATGACATTGACGCCCGGCGGGAACAAGATACAACAATTAGCAGTGCATGAGATCGCTCGGGACGAATCTGTTGTCTCTTTACGAGGAAAGAAGAAAGGTAATCGTGGACAACGGACACAGTTTATAGCCAGGATTCGATAGCACAGTCAGTAAAACCAGCTGCACAATGTAACATATCGAAAGGGGAAGCAACCCCAACGACACCGAATTTCATCCGCTGGTCTAATGTTTCACTGAGAGCGGAAACAGAAGTGCGGACGGGTAGTCTGATCGATCCTGCTAACAAGTATTGCATCATCATTTTTATCGTTGGGCCTTTAGTAAGGATAGTTCCGCGAGCCTCTTCCTCAGTTCTTCCAAGTCTCGCTGTGTTTCCTTTACCTTCTTCTCTAATGCAAGCAGCTGTTCCTCCTTCACAACCTCCTTGGCAGTTTTCTTCAAGACCGAATCACGTACCGTCTTCATGTTCACCTTCCAAAGCTGTTCAACGCACGGTTATATGTACTCGAGACTCTATATGACAAACCCACGGTTGATCCATCTTGCAAACCAAGCACATGTAAATGCCCAACCAACTGTCCCTGTGTTTCTCAGAGATCGAAGCAGTATTCCCCGGAATTGTCCTCCATGAAGTTATCCTTCAGAGTTAATGGATGGTGATGAGTCTTGTGCTTCACGACTCTTTGACGACGCTGTGCACTTCTCTTGGAGATCGAAGTCACAGGGAACACAATGGAGGACGGGCGAATCTTTTGTGGTGTCACAACAATTGCATTCTGAAGATTGGTTACCTCGAATCTTTCATGGTCCTACTCGTGGAGGAAATTCTTCTTGGATGGAAACTGAGAAGCACAGCTGAAGTGCAGGTAGGAGTGACACTGTTCGCTAGAGAAACTCCAGGTGAAAGTTTCCCCACAACAGGCGCCCAAGATTAACAGCGATGATGACAAACATGGTCTAGAGCCCATGAATCGACAGCAAAGAGGATAAAACCAGCTGCATAATGAACTCATCCCTGATAAAACGTATCGAAGGGGAAGCACTATACGAACACACCAATGATATTAGATAGGCTAAAGTTCCGCAAGGATTCCCTCCCCAGCCTAATCCCAGAAAGCCTAATGCAGAAGCAGAAGTACGAAGATTATGGTGCTCTGCTATGATGAGTGGTTGATATGAAAAACATGAAGCACTTAAATTATTTCTCGTCATCTCCTTGGGACATCAGTAAGGATAGTTCCATGTGCTTCTTCCTCAGTTCTTCCAATTCTCGCTTCATTTCCTCTACCTTCTTCTCTAATGCGAGCAGCTGTTCCTCCTTCTTAGCAACCTCCTCATAGGATTCCTTCATGATGGAACCATGAACCTTCATCGCGTTCACCTTTTGAAGCTGTTTAACACCCGGTTACAACTTTTCAGCTTTGTAAGACCTTCTAGTTATGGCGACTACTTAGAATGGAGAAGCCGATTTTACCTCGGGGAGGATGCACCCAATATGAAAAGTCCACGGTCGCTCCATCTTGCATTCCAAGCACATGTAAACACCCAATCGACCATCCCTCCTTTTCTCACAGAGATCACAGTAGTACTCCCCGGTATCGTCCTCCATAAAGAAATCCCTCAGGGTCAATGGATGGTGATGAGTCTTGTGCTTCACAACTCCTGGCAGCTGGGTACACTTCTCTTGGAGATTAAAGTTGCATGGAACGCAACGGAGGACAGGCGAATCCGTTATGGTGTTGCAACGATTGCACTCCAAGGACGGGATCTGCTCGAATCGTATGAGGTCATGCTCGTGGAGGTAATGCTTTCGGGATGGAAACTGAGAAGCACAGCTGACATGCAGGTAGAATCTACAGAGTTCGCACAAGAAACTCAAGGTTAAAGTCTCCCTGCAACATGCGTTGCAGCGCGGACGAGGTTCCTTGAACTTTGCCAGGAGAATGAGTGGATGCTCTGGGTGGTGAGGGTGCTTGATTCTAGACGATTGCCCGGTACATCCTTCATGAAGTACGAGCCTACAGCCCTTCACATTGCATCTATAGGCCGGTCCATGGAAGGTGTCGCCGCAACACGAGCAGCGATCCAAATTAAGGTTGGCTCTGTGACAGAGGAGCAGAGGATGCTCATGCCAAGACGGCATGATTTCCAAGGTCCGGCCTTCCTCGCAATAGCGGAGAGTCCAAAGGGCACATCGAACATGTAGAGCGAAATCGCAGCCAGTGCAGCTATAGCACAAATCATCAACAACAAAGAAAGAGCAAGACTGACATTGTACCTTGTTGCGGCTGGGGCGAATGAACAGGACTAGGACATGATCTGGATGCAGAGGGTATTGAACCATCTCTGGGGCTTGCACACAGTCCCTGTGATAAAACAATTTGCACCATTTGCAGCCAAAATATTCACCCGACAGTATGTTGGATTCGCAATTTCCACATCGAATCGATTTCTTCATTCTTTCCGTGAAGGTTGCTACTTTGTGTAGGTGGTAGGTTGCTAGTTTGTGTTGGTGGTAGACTCTCTGTGCCCTTGTGCCGTCCTTATAGTACAGATCTTGACTGCATCTCTTGTGGATCAGGAACTTGCATCCAGGTCGTAGACATACGTGTGCATCTCCCTGGAGACGGTCGTGGCAGAGCGCACAGCGGCAGTTCCACCAGACAGTCTCCTGACTAGCCAGGAACGAAGCCAAGGGATGATCGTGAACCGGGATCACGATTTGCTCCTCTTCCGAGACCTCTAGGTCTGGTAGAGTGAACAGAGCACAGCGGAGGTCAAGGAAGAACCCACAATCGTCACATCCAAACAAGCTGCGATTGTCAAGGGTCCGATCACAGGCGTTGCACGTGAAGGAGGGCCGGTTGTGGGTCAGATACAGGGGATGGATGTGGTGGAAAGGGTGGCAGGGGATCAACGGGGGAGCATTGGCACACCGTTTGTGTGCGTAGAAGTCACAAGTTGGACAGGAATAGCCGAAGTCATCGAGCGAGCAGCGGCAGAGGTCACACGTCGGGACATACGACCCAGAGCCGTAGTAGCCCGACTTCAATGGGTGAGGATGGGAGGGATGCCGCAGCACAGCCACGGCTTCATGACCTTCTTCTTCCTCGTCTCCCCTTCCAGCCATGGAAACCACTGCAAGCTGCTCTCCGCCCCCAACTCAATAAGATAAAGGGAAGCAAATACAGAGAGAGGAGAAAAGTTCCCAATTCACGCCAAAGAAAATCATGGGGGCGGCGAAAATAATTCGCATCCGAAGTCCAAATCGTCTCTTGAATTATTTTCGCCGCTCATTTTGTTCTGGTGAGTGAAATGGGAATTTTTCTCATAGAGATAGAGAGAGAATGGTGGTGATGACTGTCGGGATACTCCCCTGCCGCACCTCCTCCTTCTCCTCCTCCTCCATCTTCCCCTTCCGTCGTCGTCCTCTCTTGTCGTGTCGCCCTTTGCAGGGCATTCGCAGGTTAATTTTGGCTGTGTAATTTGTTCTCTGGAAAGAAAAAAGCTCTGCTTTTCTGGAGGCTGTTATTCTCGTGTCGGGGGGATGTTGGGGATTCTGCTTCCATTTGGTGAATTTGTTGGAAACAACTGGCGGGTTTGGGATTGAAAGAAGGAATGATCGCATGGATGAAGATTTGGGGGAGTTGGGAATCCGGGCATTGGTTGACGGAAGTTACAGGTGCAGTTGTGCTGAAAGTGTTGTTTATTGTTGGGTGGGGTATTGGGTGGTGTTGTTCAGTTCTTCCATTGCGATTTAGGTTCGCGTAAATTTGAAACCGTGTGCCCGAGATAACGCAGCTGATCGAGCTTCTTGATTGTTGTGATATGATGCTTTCAAGCATTCTGGGTTATGGCAGTTTGTGGAGTTCAATTGAGTTCGCTTCGTGTGGCTATCTTTGCCTCCTCAGAGAAGAAGTATATGCTGGAAACCCATGGCAAACCTGCAATTGTCATTTTCTCCGGTGTCTGATGGAGACAGTTATGTTCATTATGATTTAAGCCTGTTGATGTTACAGTGGCAGCAATGTGCGAAGATCCCATCCAGGGCAAAGGATTCTCACAGAAGGGAATAGGCGGAGGTTGCATAAAATCGGCAAACTGTTAAGATACAGATGCCGGGTCCTTTTTGTCAAGACAAACAGGTATGACAGTGTTTCGAATATTTGTTCAAGCTTTACATCTTCAGTAGATATCTTCGAATAAGAGGATTTTCTAATTTGAATCGATGGAACAGAACAATCGGGCCATCTATGTTTGAGGCAAAAACTCTCACGCTTATGCGCCATGTTTGATACCCAAACAATACACGTACCAAAACCAATCTAAGTGAGGTTTATACTCAACACCTAGCACTAAAAGTCTCTTCTTTTGACTCAATCTTTCGTTGCAACACCAGGTGTGTTCTCTTCCAACAGGTGGTTCGTTCATAATAATGGAATATATCGAGTTTGGAGCATCGAGGGGAAATCACCTAAATTATGTCTACTGATTCAAACTTGTATGCAGTGATATTTGGGGGGATAGCTTTGTGCTAACCTAATCACTTAGTTGGATGTAGCCTGTCCTCCATGAGAAGCTAGCTGAGATGCATATAGCCGGGAAATCAGAGAAGGTTTCGGATTCAATGTCGAAAACACCGTCGGCAGGTATGGTAAACCTTAACCCAGTTTCTTTTCTGGCTTATGTATAAGGAATGCATAGACAGCAGATAAGTGATTCTAATGGATTCGGCATGTTTCCTCATAGTACTCAACAGATAAACGATTGGTAATCTGACTAGGTTCAGTTCTATGGGGGAAAAATACTGGATTATCCATTGAAGCTGGCATTGGACTAGTATGGCGACTGAACGATTTACGAAAAAGGTATAGCTGCTCTGGATTCTTCTCATAGTGAAGCCTTCCTTGTCCTTACATCGACGTGTTTGGCCTCTGGCAGTGCAGAAATTCGTGAAGCGCATGGCACCATTGTTCGATAATTTGGTGACAGAGCTATGCTTGCTCCATGGAGACAAGTGGAGTGGAAAAAATAGCTCTGACAAAAATGGAGAGCCTGTCATACTCGATCCAGCATGTTATTGGAAGATACTTAACTCTCACAGAACTAGAACCATGCAAGAGAGCTGTCGATTTTCTTTTACATATGGTCATAACGAGCCGGAATTCAGGATGTCCCGGTGGGCCGATTTCGCATTGGCTTTCCACGATGCTTATTTCCAGGTGAGCAAATTTCATCTGGAGAATGTATTAGGGAGCATTGGTGTACTTTTCGAGAGGGGTGGCTTAATGGATGTACATTTCCTTTTTTCTGGGCTTGCAGGGGATTCCTAAACAATAAGCGTATGAGTAAAGGAGCAACCGCTACTTCTTGTACCATTTCCTGAATCACTACAACTTGTTTGACTCAGGATATCTCTCATCCGCAATGTCCATAATTGACGACTACTCTGGATGTTAAAGAAACGCCTGACGCCCCTCTCCCGTACTGCTTCCCGACCCATCTTCTGGTTTCCTTCTCAGAAGGTAAATGACAGTCTGTCCTATTTCCATTGTAGCACCATCGTGAAGTTCCTTCTTGTATCTTCTTGAGGACAACAGGAACGACTAATTTCTTTGTTTCCGTAATAGTGCGTATGAATTAGTCATTTAAGCAAATGGGTTCTTCTGCATGCAAGCCAAAAGTGAGAAAATAGACCCTTGTTTTCTTTTGGTTGGGGGGAGAGGAGTTGGTTATTGTATTCATCACGAGCTCATTCAACGCGGTGAAAAGCAGAAGGGAACAATAAAAGAAAAGGAACAAGAACGCTGAAATGGGAAAGATTGTGTCTGAGGCTGATGTCAGTGGCTCAGCACCAGCAACAAGGCAACATCTGCTGGAGGAGACAAACCAAGAGGATGTTGAAAGTGGTGTTGGGAATGCAGGGAGGAGGAGGAGGAGGAGATCATCAGGGAAGAGGCCAGAGGAACCATGGAAAGGGGAGTTTGTGAAGAGCATAATGTATGCTGGCCTTTATGCTATTATCACTCACTTCTCCGTCATCTCCATCAATGCCGGCAAACTCTCCTCTGGTAACTATTTGGTTTTCTTATAGGGGATCCTTTTTTTGGTCAGAATTGATGTTGTTGGCTATTTTGTGAGTTGGGAAATTGACAGTGAGTTTGTCATTGTAAGAGAAAGAGGGCTATCTGAGTATTGTCTTTATTTGTGAATTGTTCTGAACATGACAGCAATGTCTATTTCCTAACAACAAATGATGTACAAGGTAAAGGTTGTGTCTGGTTAGCGAAATCGATTCCAATAAAATTTTACTGCATATAACTGTAACATCAGGAATAATGACCATTATCAAGTATAATGAGAACAGCGACCATGCGATCGATAGTTAGTAGTCTGAATTGTTGTCAATCACAAAGCCATAAAGGTACAGAAGTTCCTGAATGATAATGAGATAATCATACTTAGATATGGACTGAAAGGTTGGCACAAAGCAGCCACAGCTTCCTGGCGATCGCACGTAGACTAAAAGCACCTCTTTACCCATGTTTCCACAACTAATCAAGCTGAATCTATTTTCCGATGTCAAAAGGAACCTGTCGGGCTTTCACGATCGAATAAAGCTCCACCAGTAATGAAGCAGCATCAGTAAAAACAGATTCCTGCATACAAGTATTCCAAACATGTCATACGCCTACTGATAAACAATTTTCAAAACCTTATGATCCATCATTCTCCATAACAAAAACCTCCAAGAAATTTTGGTATCACGGCAAGTGAATGGATCTGGGATCCACGATCATAAGCCGAGAGATGGATAACGGAACTCCTGTCACTTCTCCTGTTTTATCTTCTTCCCATGTTGCTCCAGCCTTCAAATCTGACCAAGAATGCAGCGAGAACTGACAACATTTTGGGCCTCCAGCGATGAGCTTTGGTAGACACTGAGATCGACAGAGGTATTCGCCAGGATGAGGATCAATGCTGGAACGGGCCGAGGGAGTGGTGATCGACGGACAGTGTCATCGAAGATAGAGTTCCATCGACCGCCTTCAGTATCGACAAGGGACCTCAACGTCTGGAGCCGGTGCATTCGAAGCATCGATAGTGGCGTCGTTGTAGTAGTCAATCGATAAGTAGTTTTAGGATAATCACTACGTGGTAAATGTGCGTCGGGGCGATGGTTATTAGTTAGTGTGTTATAAATAAGCCAGCCCGATTTGTTGTAGACACACGACAATCATTCTATGACCCTGAAGGACTGCTTGATTGTCAACTTTTCTGTTCGTTTCAAATGTTGTGCAATGCTTGTAAGTTTTTCTCTTTACGCTTAGTAAATTCTTGTTCTTTCGTTTGTTTGTTTACTTCATTGGCGACCACATTCTATCTAACAATTTGAGTCTCCGTAACATCGCGACGTGTTTTGTCACGCGAACAAGAACTGATTTATTTTGTTCATGACATGTCTTAGCTTTAATGAACGGGCATAGAAATAGGGATACATCTATTCAGAGATGGCAGAATCTTCATCGCTTTGTCTATAACAATAGTAGATTTGATCATTCTTCGAAATTAAAGCAGATGATCTTGATGTTAAATCACAGAAATGATCCCATGCTCTGCATAAGTATCCAAAAGTTCATAACCCTCAGCCATGTATTGCAGCAACTTAACAAGCTGGGGAATGTCAGCTGCTTCAGAAAATTTACAGCAGACCCAGTTGATTGAAATGCTTCTTGGATAGATTACAAATTTGACAGCAAAATTGATGGTGCGCCAAATTCAAGAACCAAAATGATTGGTGCAAAAGCTTGATTATCAAAGGATGTGATCTAACAGGAAAAGAGATTGCATAAGTCAATGGCAGGCATAAGGCCCTTAACCAGGACCACTGACAGTCTATCATCCACCACTCCTTCAAATATTGCTCTACACTCTGGTCCAATGAGAGGATTTTTCAGAACCCGCATAGGAGTAATGGCTAAGTCTAGAGAAACCACCACTAAGACTCCTGCGACATCCCCCCACGAGATTATACCGCCAAGCCCACATTGAGACAGAAATATTATGTGCCAACACAACAGTTTACAGACAACTATTGGCATTTGCGTGATCGCAGCGTCATCGTGCTGATAACTTCCTGGGCCAACCCAGGCCTTGTCTGGCCCACGACCCGGCCTTTCATTGCGTGGACTAAATCTACGAAACAAATTATTCCAAACTCGAATCAAAACAGGTCCGAAGGGAAGGTCCGCGGGATCATGACACCTTTGCTTGGTCTAAGAAACGAGAAGGCATGGAATGTGGTTACATCAAGTAATTTTGAGCCGTTGATTGTCTCCCTGTAATTTTTTTATAAAAATGGAAGTAAGCATTTTTTATTCACGTGATCTTGTTCTTGTTCTTACATTTACGTCTGTTTAAAAGTCCTGGCGACCATATTTCTTGAACTATTTTAGTTATCGTTGTATCGCGACTTGTTCGTCCGCAAACACGTTTTTGGCGATCACAGTGGGAGTAGAAAACGAATTTCGTATGAACATGCAAAATGTCAACACGTTTTTGGTACAGTGACTGAGACGATGATCCTTCCATGACGAAGGGTTGGCTCGGTCTCCCGAAGATTCGGACGAGGCTTTGAAAATTACAATCCGGGAGTCGGATGCACGAACGACTATAAAAATTGCCCTCCATAGTATCACGGAGCGGTCAGAAAGTATTTGTCGGGAATTTGAAACTTTGCGTGTGATGACTTTGCGTTTGGTAGTTTTTACTTCGACGCATGTTCATATGGATACCCGACAAATAACCATCGAGAGTGATTCAAAAATATGTAACTCTCCGCAAATTCTTATTGAAACCCGACAAATAGCCATAGAGGATCAACCAATGTATGATGCTCCCAAGATCCAATCGATCAAAAGTGATCTACAATTATATGACACTTCTAAAATTCAGTCGAATGAACTAGTCATGCCATTCATAAGGGTAAAAATGTATGTTCTTAGTAACATCGACAAGTGATTGTTAAGGGTGATCGACAAATATGTGACACTTCGAAAATTTAATCGACTAAAAATATTAAGCCATTCAAAAAAATTAATTATGATATGGCGTATGACATTTTTGATTCATTGAAAGTTAATTTTTTAAAAGTTTCCCTTATTTAAATTATTGTCGTAGTAAAAGACAATCGACTATTTTTCAAAGGGGAAAATTTTCGAGTTAATCAGTCGATTAGAGAATATCTTTCCAGTCGACTGAGTCATATGGCTAGAAAAAGATGACAAGGATTAATTCAGAAAAAAATTCTTCATTAATTGCCGAGGATGGCAAATGTTCATACTAGATAATTTTGGATCGTCTGTGATTTGAGTAGAGCACGACCAATATAATAGTTAAATCGATTCAAGAAAAATCTAATTTTTCAAATTAGTATGTAAAAATCTCATACTAATAAATTTGATTTAGTCGATGATCGGCTAAGAGAATCTACGATAATTTTAGTCGATACTAAAAAAATCTAATCGGGAGAATTCTCTTATGGAGGAGGATTCTCCCTAGAGAAAATCTAACTTCGAGAATCTTCCGATTCTTCCGGAGAAAATATGGAAGATTCTCTCCATAAAATCTAATATGAAAGTAGAAAATCTAACTGGGACAAATTAGTCAAAAATCTAACTAGGACAATTTTGAAGACGATGACAATTAAAACGTACAGAAATTGAAGATAACTTTAAAATGAAAGTTGAGGGATCAATTACTGAATTCTCTATAAATATAAGGCATGACCAGAAGATCAAGTCACACACTTTATCTTTATCCTAGTTTTAGGATAGAATCTCTATTCAATCTTTATGAATCTTTTGTAAATACACAACAATCATTCAAATTCATGAAATATTTTTCCAGAAATGGAAGTAAGCCTTTTATTCATGTATGTTATTCTTGTTCTTTACATTTACTCTGTTTAAAAGTGTTGAAGACCATATTTCTTGAGCCTTTTTAGTCCCTATTACATCGCGACTTGTTCATCCGCAAACCGGGTGGAAGCAGCATCACGTGTTCGTCCCTGTTATATCACTTGATATGGTCATTCGTTTTGGTTCCCGATAGTTGCAGAAGTTGGCAAAATTCATTACTGCCTTTCTGTTAGGGACTTGGTTTCGAGTGTGCTTGGTTCTTTGATGACCACCCATCTCATCTGCACGGACCAGCACTTGGGAGTGCGGTCCGGACAGCTTAGGATGCTCGTGGATTACTTCAAGTAGAACACGGTTGGCCAAATCGATCCCTTCTTGTTTTTGGTTCTTCATATAGGAAATAGGATACAAAACTCAACTGACTTCTGTTGATGAAGAATTGTACATTGAATCATATATCGAGATTATTCAAGGTCGATGACCGACATCTCTTGTCCAAACAGTTGTTTTGTTTTGGTCGATCTTCTGGATAAACTGAGGCAGCACAACGGCAGCCAGTCTTCATGTAAACGAGCCAGCTTCAAGCCAAGAGAAGTTCAGAGAGAAATTAATTGAAGAATAAACACTCTTGATATGATAACTGACAGATGTGGACTACAATGCAATCGAAGGATGTGATCGATGAGGCTTACGATGTTCTTCTCCTCTTCGGAGATCAGATCCGCGTGTTTCTTCAGCAGTTCATCTAATTCTACATTTTCCTCCATTGCGTGAGCGTCATCCTCTTTTCTAGCGATTTCCTCGGCCAGTCATTTGATTCAGGATACTGTACGTTCATGTAAACTGTATGCAGTTATATGCATACGAATCGGGGATAAGCATCGGCCGACATGGCAAGATGCTCGGGAGTTTGTAACAAGAACGAGACTCACTATTTTAGAATGGAGTGGATGGTTTACCAAAGGGAGGACGCAGTCGATATGAAAAGCCACATCTGCCATCGCTCCTTTCTTGCAGAGATCACAGTAGTATTCACCTGAATCATCCTCGACGAAGGTTTCTCGCAGAGTCAGCGGATGGAAATGAGTCTAGTTCTTCACGACTCGTGGAACGTCACACATCTTGTGAAGGTTGAAGTTACAAGGCGACGCAATAGAAGATCGGCAAAATCAGTGCACGTAAAATCGAGATCGTTAACCTCGAGTTCACTTCGAGATAGCGTCCAGAAAAATGAAAGCCAAGTTCGCGAACATTTTCTGAACGAGGTTTTCGATATATTTAAAAATTTTGAAATTTTATGCCGTAAATAACAAATTATTTACGAATTAATAATATTTAGTAATAAGCCTCACGTAAGATAGCAACATATTTTGGACCAGATGGTGACATTCGATATTAATTAATCTTTTTAAGGTATGTTTATGGACCGGCGTGCTCCCAACGTCCACATGTTTGGTTGCGTCCCCGATTAAGTCAAACCACCGCCCAAAAAAATTAAATAAATCTTCAAAAGAGAGAAAAGTCAACTTAATTTTAAAAGCTCGAAACTTTTAATTAAAATTACGTTCAAAATTCCTATTAAATAAATAATATTTCATTCTCTTTAAATAATTTGGTTTCCATTGTATTTAATTACAAATTTCACCAAACTCATATTTTTGTTGCTACCTCCCCAAAACATATCTATCATCGTCCGCATGAAATCAAATTTTGTCACACCAGAAAAGCGAATTTCATAATTACATTTTCGTGTTGGTTCGACGAATATAGGTTTGATTTCCTTCTGTTAATTACGGGAGGGATATGCCCGCACCATTGTCGTCTTGGTTGGAGACTTTTTGACCCAGCAAACTGCTCATTGATCTCGCTTTCTTCCTCGGCCCCCCGGTCGATGCCGCATCCTCCTCCTTCTCGTTGTCTTCTTCCTCGCTGTCCCCTGGGAAAATGTTTCCTTCTCTCATCCCGGAGATTAGCGATGTCTCGGGAGGCTGCTGCGGCTTCTCGTCTTCATTTCTCGTGGTTTCCATCACACCGATCGCGGAGCGACCACGGACGTTGGCCATGCTTCTTAGCCTTCCTTTACCCAGGTGATGCTCGCATAACGAATACCCGACCAGCGTCAGTTGGCCGCACCTCCATCCTCTCCCATTTACCCGGCTACACCTTGATCCCTCGGCATTCGCTCCACCTCCGGTAACGCAAACGCCAACTCCCCCTTTACCTCTCCTCTTCCCGCTGTTGTTCCCCGAAGAAGAACCCTTGACCTTCACATCCCACTTATATTCCTCATCGTCATCGTCATTCAACGACCACGATCTCCTCTTAACTGCTGCAAATATCGTCGAAGAGCAACAATCAGCGGAAGATGAGGTACAACAGATTCCAGGGCCAGTTCGCATGTAATTCCATTTCCTTACTTCACGTCACCTCAACATCACACGAAAAATCAAATCCACTGAGACATCGCTCATTACATCCAAACTTCCCATTCGCATTCAAGATGCAGAAGATGTGTCCGCAAAATTATTTCCGTATCATCGACAAGCCTGGTGTAGATCTCGTGGTACTAAATATCAAACGGCATAGTAGGTGCATTAGACAGGCCACGTTACCTTCGGCAGCGGGCGAAGACCCGGCGAGAGCCTTCTCCGCGGCATAATCCGGACCTCTACAACACGAAGAAACAACTATCACTACTAAAAACCAAGATGTGTGTGCTAAAGAAAGAAAATGTTGGTTTCTTTTTTTTAATTTTGTGTTGAATTTTGATGATTGCTATTGAGAGGGGAGGGGGGGAGGGGGGGACCAAACCAAAACACAAAAAGCCGTCCACATGCTAACGTGCACCGCGTGAATACATGTCCCCCCCTCCCCTAAAAAAACATATTATTAATCCACTTTCAGTTTCTAATTCCATCGTAATAATAATAATAATAATAATAATAATAATAATAATAATAATAGTAATAATAATAGTATTTACATCATCATGAGTTTTTAAGTTACACCCTCCCCACAACGGAAAAGAAAGGAAGAAAACAAATTTGAGAATAAATTAGAATGACGCTACTTATCGATATAAAAGAAAATATATCATCTGTAATCTTGACATAGAAGAAAAAGAAGGATTCAAATCTTACCTGGAATGATGATAATTGCTGCTGCTGCTGCTGCTGCCTTTCCCCTCTTCCTCCTGCTAAGAAGAGGTTTTGTTTGTTACTAAGCAACAAAGCGGAATCACTTTTTTACCACGAAAATTGAGCAACAAGAACAGCAGTAGTGGGTGAATATTAAGATCTGGAAGCAACGAATCTGGGAAATCAGTCGAAAGCCAACTGGTGCAAGCAGACGAAAGCGACTGCAACAGCAAAGCAAGAGCTAGGGGGAATAACCGGGAAATAACCGGCGGGGGGATGGTTGCCAGGGTCGATCCGGGGAGGAGGAGGAGGAGACTTAAGGAGGAAGAGGGGATCGGAGAGTGGGATTGGGGAGAGGGAGGAGAGGGGGAGGGGGACCTGCCTCTTCCTTATCCTCATGTTTCCCTTCCCAAAAGGCTAAGCGGCCTCTCGAGTCGACCCGTCGGTCGTAGGTCGTTCGTTGGGTGGGGGGGTTATGCTTAGGTATTATCAACGGTTTATTGGTCGGAAGAAGAGAAAGGGGACAAGAGACGAGGGGAGGAGGATGCAAGAAGAAGAAGAAGAAGAAGTAACCGAGGAAAATGAAGAACAAAGATCTGGCCTTTTCTTTTATCTTTAGAGAGAGAGAGAGTGGGAAATCAATTTCTTATTGATTTGAGGACATTCTAACCACGAAGTTGTTGGGACGACCCCATCCCTCCCAATATCATATAAATCCCAAATATTTACGGAAGTAAAATAATTTGAAGTTTAAGTTTCAAAAATTTTTAAATGTATAGAAAAATCGTTGTTAGAAATAATAAGTTTGATTTTATAAAAACTCGGGAATAGCGAGAATGAGTTCGAACCGAATTTTATTAAGGGAAGTGAAATTATTATTTCAAATAAACGAGTTATTTATAAATGAAACTCCTTACTCTCGACCCTATAAGAACTTTGAAAATTACTGAAAAAGATATTTTAGGAACTAAATTTATAATTGAACAGAGCTGCAATATTTTCCATCACCGTATTCACTATATATATATATAAGTAATAATTATAATTATTATCGTAAGTGGATAAAAATAATCCTTGTAATGATGGCAAAGTTTTAACAATTTTGGTTCGTGGGTTTCAAGTTAAAGTAAGAAAAAAAGTCCATAAAGTGGAAAGAAATCACAGTATAAAAAAAAGGGTCAAAGCAATTAAAATTTGCAATTTAAATGCATTCTTCCTCCATTTTGGAAATAAAAATAAAGGGAAAGAGGGAACTTAGGCAAAACACGTGAAAAGAAGCATCAAATTTTGAAGAGCTAAATCACAAAGGAAACAGAGGAAAGTATTTTGACTGTGTATGAAAAATTGAAAAGAATTGGGTTTGAATTTTTTCTTCCTGATTCACCCCATCATATACACAACTTTGGGATCTTTTGGGGTGGAATTGAATTTTGTTTCCATCCTTTTTTGGAGTGAGTCCATGGAATTAATTGAGCAGCTTTCAAAATATTATTCTTTCTTACAAAGTGTTGCATTGTGGAGAATTTTTTTTTCTCCAATTGTTTGTATAATCTTTTTATGATAAAGTGTTTACATGGTAAACGTCATTTTGGGCTTTACGTATTGGACTTTGAAGGTGCTCGAGATCGATGAAGCTTCGACAGTGTTCAATGTCGATGCTGCGTCGAAGATGATCATCAATGCATAAAGTCGATGCAGACTCTGAAGTTCATCGATGTTATGAGGATCGACCAAAAAGTTCGTCGACGACGGAGTCATCCCAACAGTTAATCGATAGTTAACAACCAAGCAGCCCTTGGTTTATAGTTAGTATTAGGATAATTAACGTCTATAAATATGTCGCTTTTAGTCATTTGTAACACACAAACATTCATTCTATGATCTTGAAGGGCTGATTGGTTGTTAACTTGACTGTTAGAAATCGTGTAAAGTGTTGTAAAACGGCTGTAAGTTTTCTTTTCTTGTGTTAGTGAAATTCTTGACTTCTTTTTGTTCTTTTGTATTATTGACGATCACATTACAATCAACACTTTAGTCTCGTTATATCGCGACGTGTTTTCGTCCGGAAACAGAATGGAAGATGGGACCATAAATCATCAAGTGACAAATTGGAATTGGGACCCCCCAAAGGAGAAGTCTAGCAAATTCAAGCCATTTTGATTGGTTGGCCATATCATTCCCTCCTCCCCCCGCCCCCCAATCTTAATTTTAAACCATCCCAACCAAATCCAAAGTTTTCGGTCAAAGATGTCCATGAGATTTAAACAAAAAAGTGAGCTTTATGTGTTTCACTCGAGTGTCTATGGGTTGTTAGTTTGAGGGCATGACATATTTCAATCTCACTGGCTTAAGGATTGATATCTCTATTTGAATGTCAGTGATGGGAGTGGAGCACAGATTAAGACTTTGATTTTTTACTATTCTTGTCTCTGTGTTACCCTATGTTTCCCAAAGATTAGTTTTATTTTATCGGGTTGGTGTGATTACGATTTTTTAGAAGGTGGGATTGTCTTGTTGGCACGATCTTTGCACTTGTTCTGTTTTTCATTTCTTAAAAAAAAATACTCCGTTATTACTACTACTTGTAAGGACAATCTATGAAACGTAGCTTCGCTTTCTGACGATCCAACTTTCAATCGGACTTGGTATCATAAACAAAGAACTCTCGGGAAGACATTGTCTTATATCTTAAACCCTAACGCGTGAATCTGCAACAATAATTTAAAATTTCCTACAAGAGGATTAACTAGTGATAAGAAGATGAAAGGATAAAAGTGCATCTCTTATGATAATTACGAGAACGTTGACATAATCTGATTTTGACGATGACAAAGTGTGAGTATTAATACCTTTTCTCCATCAAGGCCGCTTCGAGCCGCGATCTTTTGGGCTTATATTTGGAGCCCAACAACCACCATCAATGTACAGGGCGCCTTCAATCAAGAAGGTAAGCGCCTTCCTCGAACTATGGGAGATCTTGATGCCTGGAGGGCGTTGTGGCTAAATAAATTCATGTGATTCTTAAATAACCATCACCGTGCATAACGAAAATTGCGAGGAAATAAATATATGCGATTCTTAAATAATCATCACTTGTTGCGTACAAGCGACCCAATAGAGAAAGTACGAGTCACTTTAGCAACTAAATATTCACAACACAATATGATCCTTTTTTTACGTGGCTCATATATTCGTAACAAAACATCTATACTGGGATATTTTCCTCGTTTATAAATAATTTTATATTTCCTGCCACTAATCTGAAAATTAAATGACAGCATAAATGAATGCCCTAAACGTCATCTACTATGTTATTTAGTAACTTTGAATTATTTTTATTTTTTTAACTTTAACGGTCAACAATTGATCATTGACTATCACATGCCGACCTTAATTGCCGGACCGGTCGACTGCGGTGACCGATAGTGGAACGATCAATCGATCTATAGGGCCCAACCCCTTATGTTCGGATGGGTTAATAATAGCCCTTGTGGTTGAAGAACCTCAAAAGGAGTAGTCACCCCAATCCACAAAGTTTAACATAAATAATCCTATATTTAAGAATTAAACTAGTTTATAGTTTATACAACCCCAAGATTTTTTTTTTATAAATTGGTGGGAAAGGACCCATCCGTTATTAACCGTAAGATGTCTTATCAACATACCATTGGTAATAAAAATAGCTTACACCCAATCATAAATTATATTAAATAAATAAGATGTACATATTGCAATAACTTTTGCGATCATAATACTTTATTGTGTATGCACTGTGTTACTTACATAATGTTGTCTTTTATAAAATAGACATTAAAATAAAAGAAATAAAAAAGATAAATAAAATAAATAATTAATGTAAGCCCAAACAAAATTTCTAACTTGTGTTACTCCGAACCCGTTCAACGAGACCTACTACTTTAACCTATAGAACAATTAAGGTTTGTTGGTGTCAGATCGAGAGTTGCTTTCAACCAATAGGACACTAACAGCCACACCGGTGAACAACTTTGCAAGAAATCAAAGCGTATTATTCGCGAGTTTCTAGTGGTCAGATGATCAACATGGGGAAAATAAGGACTCTCATAGGGACTAATGGGAGGAGGATTGTATCTGTGTACATTCAGTATAAAAAAAAAAGTTTCTTAAATAAGGCAATAGGTTTCAAAATTCCTAAATTATTGTTCCTAAGTCACTACTTGAACCAGCCACTTCGGAACGGATGTCACTGCTACTTCTCCATGGTGAAATCACTTTTTAAACTAAAGATATTGATATGCTTTGATTCGATTACATAAAATTCTTATTCCAAGTTATGTTTTCTATCAGCGACTTTCTTCCAAAAAAAAATAAAACTTAGAGATTTTCAACTTTTTTATTTGTCCTTATATTTTAACAAGAAAGTAATGAGTTCTTTCCTAAAAAAATTTATATTTTTTTCATTATAGTTTCATTTAGTCTTTTGAGACGTTGTAACTTCATATTTCAAGTAGTAAGTTTACAATTTATAGAGCAAACCTACTTCGTAAAATAATTAGTTAGGAATGATAAATAATGAATTTTCAAATTTTTTGCCGCGACAATTTTTTTTTTTAAATCAACACTATAGCGGTACAATCCAAAATGGGGATATCAAAACAAATTGTAGAAAGCTTAATGGGAAAGTAGGATTAAGGAATGAATATTTTCTCTCATGAATAATAATATATATATAATATATATTCGCTGCCACGTGTAAAACAGGAATGTCCAATGAATGAATGAATGAACGAATGACTTTGGGATCCTCCTTCCCCTTTCTGTAACAAATCGAACCGGCATGTGGGTTTTCCTCGTATTGGGTCAGAATTTGGGGGTGCGGGGGGTTGGGTGTAGTGATTTGTTGGGTGTAGTTTCGTAAGATCGGCGTGTTCTTGTGGGCTTCCGATTAGGGTTGTGGGGGATGGAAAATTTGGTGTTCTCGAGGCTTTTATGGGATAAAGATTCCATCTTTGTGTCGTGTTCAGGTGAATGATTTGGTACTTTTGAGCTTGTCTTGCGGACCTAGGTTTGGCTGATTAGGTTAAATTCGGAAGCTTTTTTTCTTATCTGCCAAAGAGGGGTTGATTTTTTATGGTTATGGGTTTTCCTTAGCTGGGTGTCACGGTTTTTTTTTTTTGGGGGGGGGGGGGGGGTGTAGGGAGCTAGCTGGGTGTTGGATTTGTGATGGCTGAAGAGGATTCCATTGCCATGAACCTTGACCTGAATCTGGGTCCTGCCCTTGGTCCCAATGCGGAGCCCATGCCTGGCGTGGCTGTGAACTTGGATCACTGGATTGAAGCGCCGTACCGCAGGCTTAGGGATGTCGCTAGGTTGAGAGCTCACCAGAGGAGATGGCGGAGGTTCCGGGTTTCTCCTGAGAGGCAGAACATCCCGATGGACTTGAGTGAGTTCATGGTTGGTGAACAGGAAGGGGTGGTGCTGCAAGCAAGTGAAGGCAGCATGGTGCAAGAGGGTGGGGTTGATGAGTTGGAGAAGGCGTGTGAGAATGTAGTGATGAATTTGGAGGATGGAGGGGGGCTTGATGCGAAGGGTGATTCTGTGAAGGGTACTGAAAACGATGGGAGCTTCTTTGATTGTAACATTTGCTTTGATTTGGCCAAGGAACCCGTTGTCTCATGTTGCGGTCATTTGTTCTGCTGGCCGTGTCTGTACCGGTGGCTGCATGTCAACACTGATATAAAGGAGTGTCCTGTTTGCAAGGGAGAGGTCACAGTTAAGAATGTGACCCCTATATATGGCCGTGGGAACGGTAAACCTAAGCTGGAGGAAGACGCGAGTGGCGATATCCCTCTCCGGCCTCAGGCACGTAGGATTGAGAGCTTCAGGCAAACTCTCCACAGAACTGCCCTGAATTTTCCCATGGAAGAAATGATCAGGCGTCTTAGGAGTAGATTTGATCTGACTAGGGACCTGGTTCAGTCATCAGAATCCGCCGACATTCGTGAAGTAGCCGAGAGAAATGCCTCTAGAATCAATAGGTTATCCAATGATTTCCATGAAAATGCTGCGAGGACTTCGTCCCTAATCGATAGGCTGCTGGCTACACGAATGCGCAGGGAGGAAATATCTGTTGCGCCTGATGAGGCGGTCGATCTGATGCAGAGCCGAAATGTGAACCCTGAGGTTAGGGAAGTTCGTCGGCTTCACTCGCTCCTTCTCAGGAGGTCTCACGCTCATAGGAATTCCACAGGGTCGTCTCTTTCGTCCGCACTGGGCTCTGCCGAGAGGATTCTTGAGTATCTTCACACCCATTCTTCAGGGAGGAATCAAGAACTTCATCCTCCAGGCGATGACAGGGATTCAGTCTCGAGCATCGCTGCTGTTATAAACTCAGAGAGTCAAGTAGACACTGCGGTTGAGATAGATTCCATGGTGTCCCTGTCGACTTCTACTTCCAGGCAAAGGGCAGATGGTAGTTCCAGGGCATCTGATATGGATAGTGGAGATTCCCGTCCACCCAGAAGAAGAAGATTAAACTAAGATATGTATGTGTGTTTCATTGAGACAGTTTTTATACGTATCCTCTAATATCCGAATGGTGATAGTGTAGCGTGTCATTACATACTATCTTTGTCCCTAAAAGAAGGTTAATAGATCATCTCACTCAATGAAAGTAGTATCACTTCTTCTTTGTTGGTGGTAAAGTCTGGTGTAGATATTAATTTCCTCTTATCCAAAACATGAATTTCTGCTTATGATTGCAATACTCGGCATGGTTCAAAGTCGAAGTTACAGGTTTTGGGAGGGCTCAACCCGACTGCTTGAGTCAATGTCATAGACTTTAAGATTCTCTGAAATTGGAGTCTTGTTGGAAATTCATGCGGTTATGTCTAAGCTAAAGCAGTGTTGCTAATCTGTTTAGATCATTCCCTGTTCATGATGTATTATTCCTTGTGATAATTTTCCCTACACGATTCTTCTTCTCACCATCTGGCTGGTCTAATTATGTGATGTTCCCTGAAATCTCTGGAGCATCATACTACTTTCTGTACGTCGTGTTTATGTTTCGTTGTGATTTATGCAGGGTGGAAGCCTGGGGATTCAGTGCAATCTGATCTGGGTGCTGTGATCCTTGTAGTGTTCATCTCCACCTTCATCTACTTTAGTTGTGTAAAAGAATGATATGGTTCTCCTTTCTCGAGGCATATATTTCTCTGTAACTTAGATGGAAAATCCAAAGACAATTTTTGTCCTTGCTGTAATAAAAAATTCTCGTTATATTAGCTCGTTTTGGCCATATGTTCCCTTAAATGAAAGTGGGATTCGCCAACATGCCGCAACAGATTACTGTGACAGGGAAGGTGTAGAAGTTAACGGAGGTGGAACTGGCTTAGCCGGTAAGAGCAAGAAATGGCAGGGGCAAGTGCTAATTGCGGCGGAAGGTGTTGGGTTAGACTCTACGGAAGAGGTTTCTGCAGAAATACCATCGGTAAAAAAAATACTCTGCGTTTAGAATGACAAAACTCGCGTTTCTGAAACGAGAGTCTTAGCCATTTCACCTAGGTCGCTGATTTCATGAGTCGAGCATAAACTTGATGTCCGAAACAGTGATGATATTGCAACTACATGTATTTAGAACTATCACTTTCACAAACAGCATTTTTGGCCCTTTTCTTCAAAGTCCATGCCTCGAGGAAGACAGTGATCTTCGTTTTCTTCGCCCTTTTCCATGTTGAGTTGGAAATATTTAGCACCATGATCTTCTTCGTCATTTTACTCATGTAGTGTGTAGTCATTCTGTTTCGGTTGGTCTTCTAATCCTCCGCAATGACCATATGATCAGAATGTCTACTACTTCTCCAGCTAAAGTCATCACATTTTATTGCTGGCTTGCTCATAGTTTGATTTTCCGCAGACGCTTCTCTTACGACAATAAAGGATAATAATAGTATACATGTTGATGTGGAGTCAAACACACCTCCGTCAACTCACCACGCACCTTGCCGACCATCGAGTAGCCCCTTGATGTAGAGAACTCTAGCTTCCATACGAAGAAATATCGAGATATCCCAACTTGAGTCTAGAATGGAAGGAGTCACTCTGCTCACCATCTGAGTAATTGATCCTGTTTTCAGTAGCCGATTCGAAAAGCCTTTTTCCAGTCAGTCGAGGTAAACAACTCAAGAAGCCCATTTTTTAGTCAACTCGAGAATGGAATGAAGGTAGTAGACTTGAGAAGGCTCGAAGGAGGACTTTATCGAGGCATCGACTTGGGCTAAGCATGATGATGTGTTCCTTCCCCATAGCACTGTCATAATAATTTATTTCCTTAAGTGTCTCCTTGTGCATGTCACGATTTTCTATGCAAACCTTTAATTTTCTATTTATGCTAAGTTTGGGTGACTTTCATAAATAAAGCCGTTTGAAATGATAAATGGAGAATTATTCAGAATTTAAGAGAACTCTTTGCTAGACTTTATGTCTTTAACTCTCTCTCCATTTAGTGAGTTTTAAGTACGGTTGAGTTTGATTGTGTCGTCCGAGTAGTGCATATGTTTCCATGGACCACACGAAACATGTAGTTAAATATGTAGTCTATCTGAATTTCCTATCATTGTAGTGAAATATGTATCCCTTGTTCTTGTACTCAACATTATCTCTTCACCTTTAACCAAATTCGTGTTTTTCACCCATCTGTTCTTTTATTTGCTCATCCGTTACCCACACACACCTTTCCGACTATATCCTGTCGCTCATTATGCACCGACACCGAGTCACATGTTATTTGCATATTAGGAAAATATACGATAGTAAAACTTATTAGTGTCCCAACCCAACATAATGTCGATATGGGAAATGTATCTCCAGCTATACTTAGAATATAGTAGCAATTGAATATTCGAAAAATGAATACATGGATTCAGAATATGGTTCGAGTAATCATAATTCATTGAGATAAAAAAAAAATCTTTTAGAGAACACGATTAATTAAAGAAAATGATCTTGTTTTATCTGGATGATCTTCAATTCTAAAATTAGAATTGTTTTCATTCCAATCCAATCTATCACGTCACCTAATTGAAAGTTTCCATACTTCAATTAGAATTGTTCTCTCACTTAAATTCTCTAGTCAAGAAATTGGCTTCTAGATATAAACCCAAAATTTCACAAGTCAACAAATACCATATGGAGTATTTCATTTATGTCACATAATCGGACGACGTATTGTTATTCATTCGTGCGTTCAAACCATAGCTCCATGCATGTACTGTATGTACGTATGCATGCCCAAATTATTCATGATCTGGTCACATAAGTTGATCTGATACTCTTGTTTATGTTACATCTCCTCGGAACAAGAGGAACGTCTCCAAATTGACATGTAACCTTATCAGAGAAATCTCACTCCATAATAAAAAAACAGTACGAGAGGAACTCGCGCACCTTAGCACTCTCAACCGACCAAATATAACTATGAAAGTTGAGCAAGGACATCTTTCTGGTATATATGTCAAATAACTTGAAATGAAAAGGTCAATCAACGGTATCCGTGAATAGGTTTCATTACATGCGTAAATCGTGATCGACTCTTTGATACGTGATCCGTGTTATACATATTTAGAGCCTCTTTGTAAGCTCCTGTGGCATGCATCCCTATTACTTGGCATGGGTATCGTGTAAACATCAAACTCAACCCTTCCATCTATGACCTAAGGGATTTTATCTATTTATACTATTCAATGCTAAAGTGGCACAATATATGATAATCTATTCCATGACCAAATTTGAACCAATATGAGTGCACTTGCAGCTTACAATGTCATATGATGTGCAACTTATAAATGTTCAAATATGACCAAACTAGACACCCTTCCCCAACTACACATCCCGGTTAGCTCGCAATCCATAAGAAGTGGCAACCACATCAAATGCACCAAGTTGTCTGACTTGTTTGATAATAGAATGTCTCATATGAGCTGCAAAATGTAGCACGAGTATACATCTAAACTAGCCCAATTTGACATAAAATCAAATTACTCTAACAACCAACTCATCTTCACGATCATGCTTTAGAGAGTCGATTAGGAACGACTCCAAGTAACTGTTACATTTTAGGTATGCCATAACATTGATTACTACTACTTTGAAGGAAGAAAGTAATGAATTATGATTCTTCCACATCTTCGTTTATGGGAAATCTATCTTAGTAAAGGTAAACACTTTATCGAACCTTGACGATAAAACCCTGATCATCATGGTTCAAGGTAATATTTCAAGGATAAAGTCGTAAGAAGAGCCATCAAAGTTGATTTTTTCAAGGTCGTGATATATGATGTATTATCCAAACAAGAGGACTATTATATGCTCAGTGATGGAATGCAATATAATATGTATTATCCAAACAAGAGGATTATTATATGCTTAGTCATGGAATGTCCACTCTCACAGTCAGAAAACTCTGAACTTGATTTTCACAACGATGCATTTGAAGTCCAAAAGGAAATCATTGATGATTTGGAAAAAACATGTGAGCATCTATCGATGAAGGAAGAGTGAGAGCCCAAGAGTATGTGGATTTTTAACCCTAACTCTAAACCTCCATGTGTTAGGTGAGCATCTGTGACAGAGTTTGAACCCTCGACCTCTGACTATGATGCTACTGGTGTACAGTAGTCAACGCCAACTATCCAAAAAGCTCGAGTTGTTAGGTGAACGTGTGACATGCTATATATTTTCATTTTTAACAAAGAGTAACATAGTTGAAACTAACTCGAGGCACAACCTTAGTTGGATTTAAATGAAGGTTAGATCGTTCTATTTACACATTTCGGAGGACTAGTGTTGCCTAAATTAGTCCACTAAGGAAATGTCATTTATTACGTCACAGAAGAACTTCTCCCTCTCACATTTCTTTCTGTTTTTGAAGAAAGTGTGGTCTCTTAGAGCTCTGAATTTGTGGAAACTTGATGAACATATAAGTTATGCATTTGATGTATGATA
Organism: Melastoma dodecandrum; assembly: GCA_029817715.1. Classification (NCBI taxonomy): domain Eukaryota; kingdom Viridiplantae; phylum Streptophyta; class Magnoliopsida; order Myrtales; family Melastomataceae; genus Melastoma; species Melastoma dodecandrum. Next base: position 83,466 of record JARUPY010000492.1, on the reverse strand, counting down.
GGTAAGAAAGACAACTTCGGCTACTTAATCGCAAAATAAAAAAGGAAAAATGTATGCTTGTGTCCACAACATTAGCCGAACTTTCATCGTTGTCATCATTTTTAATTTCTTTCTTTTGTGTCCATATTTTCAATTTTATTTACTTTTGCGTCCTTTCCGTAACGTCATTAGGTTCCCAGTCTAACATGGGCTAACAGGGTCATATATATATAGCTTTTAGCAATACTCTTTTAGTTTCGTTGATCTCCCAATAGAAGAAAAAACATACATAGCAAAAATGTGTTCTCTGTTTGCTCGCATTTATATGTTTGTGTACATAACTATGTCCAAACTTTCACATGTGACATCATTTTCAATTTCTTTATTTTGTGTCCATAACATCTTTTTTAGGTTTATTTGCTTCTTGTTCTTGACGTCGTTAAGCTCCTTGATCGACGTGAACTAATGGGGTCATGTGAATTATATATATTTATAATAATAGGTAATCAAATTAAATAAAAAATGAAGCATCATAGGAAGTCCCCGGCCAAACCCTCCACCCCCGCCTCGAACATTACCCTCCACGCGCCTCCCTGTCATAGATGAGGGAAACTATAGGAGACACGCTAAGGAATCGTATGTCCTCGACGGTCGCGCGGGGTCGAACCCAGGAGATGCTCGGCTGCCTCGGTGTCGTGAGCTAGGGAGTAAATCACTCGGGAGTGAAACATCATCATGGATCCGGAGAAGACGGCAATCATCAAGTGGAGCATGCAGGTCACCACAAAGACCGTGGCTTTTGGCCTAGCTGTCAGAGAAGACACTGGGACCTTTATCACGTTTGTTCACGTCGGACAAGGAGCTTAATATTGTCAGGAAAATGATGTAAATAAAAATAAAAATGGACACAAAATAGGAAAATTGAAAATGACGACATATATGAAAGTTTAGACATAGTTATAGACACAAACATATATTTTGCAAAAAAAAATAATCCTCGTATGACCCCATTAGTCCGCATCGGACTGTGAACTTAACGGTGTTATAAAAAGGACGCAAAGGAAAATAAAATTGAAATTATAGACGCAAAAGAAAGAAAATTAAAAGTGACAACAAATACAAAAGTTCGGTAAAAGTATAAATAAGTAAGTCCAGCCACGTGAGGTTAGTACAAACCCCTTTGTTAGGCCACGTTTGGATGGGTGCTGGCTGGATCTAAGGTTGTTAAAAGGAAAAGGGCAAGAAAGCGAAACCAAAACAATGATCGAGACGCAATTACAAGTTAATGCCCAAACTGACAACGTAAATAAATGCCTTAAATTATGATATTTGGTAGTAAGATAAAGAAAACTAACATCTCCCTCCACGTGACAGACACCGTTTCTTTTCTTGCACAACCCAAAAAATATAGAGAATGTTAGCATGACAAAGTTGATCCAAAAAATATTTTATAAAATAAGGCTTTAATTTCAAAATTCCTTTATTAATATTTATTAGTCGATCTTTAAAACACAAATTTTAATTATTAAGTAAAATAGTGTTTCAAGCACCGATTTTACCGGACGCTAACTTTTCCCTAAAACTACTTGTTATAAATATTAATATTATTGTTAGTAATATAACAAAAGAGGTCATTAATGGGAGAGGGGGATTGTTCGGTGGGCGGGTCACTAAAGGCCGCCGCAAACGCAGTAGCAAGGCCCTGTTATCATAGAGAGCCAGCCAGCAGTCTTTATTTTATACACCCGTCTCAAACATTATTATTATTATTATTATTATTAAAATACACGTAGAAGACAATCGTACCCAGACAAACATTTAGGAGATTAACATCTTGTCGTTTGGACCAGGTTCGCCAATTTAATTAAGTGTTAATTATGTATAGGTAATTGTGATTTTATATTTATCATGCTTTGAACCTTTTCTATTTAGTTAGATGGATCTTTCTTTCCGACTTGTCCAAAGATAGGATGCATTGTTTCCTGCATCAGGAGTTTATTTCTTCAAAGACCCAGAGAACGAACACTGTTTTGGGACGTTGGCAAATGCAAACGATTTTGCGACTGTGAAGAAGAACCCGAGGAGGATGACTACTCCTCTAGGAGGAAGAAGAAAAATCCTCGGACAATTGAACACAGGAGATAGCAGCTGCACTTGAACAACGTGGAAAAATATAATCTGATAAGAAGTTTTTACAAACGAGAATATAGCGGAAGGCTCTAAGCAGAATTCCAATAAAGAAAACATTTACGGTACCAAATAAGAAATCTACGATACTGGATATGCTCCTGAAGTTTTTCCAACAACGCATACGGGGTTCCTCATAAGGGCAAAGAAACCATTCTTTGTCAGGGTCATCGGAAATATCATATGCAAGATGAGCATGTACCTTTTTCATAACACACTTAATAGTCTTACGCTCTATGTACCTATTCAACCACTGGATATAATGATGGATGCGTATCAGGTGTTTTGGGCATTTTCAAGCTGGCTGTTCTCTTTCTCGATTACTAATCAAGATAATAAAGTGTCTATATAATCTCCAACTATTAGGAAAGGGTGGCCTGCAGAGGCATCGTCTCCTTGGTGGAGGTCTCATCTCTTTATAAGTCATGTAGTGAACTCCATTCTCCTTGCATATCTTTTGTTTAAGGAGTTCTTTGCTGGCAAGAGCATCTTCCCATTCTGAGAAAGTAGCGTCTTCACAGAAAGTGAGTGAATAGGGAAGGCTGGCAAACTCTTCAGAGTTATTAATGGCTACCATAGCCTATAAATTAGAATCAAAGTGCCAATGTCTACAAAACAAGTAAGTAGAAAATGCTGTTAGTCCGGGATACTTAAAATATTTGTCCCTATGAATCTCGAACCAGGTCTGCCATTGAATCAATGGGGCAAACCATGATAATATTTCTGCCAAGAATGAATGTGGCTTCCCATATAGAACATAGGTATGAAGGTTCCCTAGTTGCTCTAAATACTGAAGGATCTCTTCTGTGGGAAACTCTAGTGCTATGGTGTGCATATGCATCAAGTACCACAGAAACCATTTCAACTCTTCAGGGAACATGTCCATTGGATTAATAGGGATAGTCTGCAAGAACGGATAAGATGGATGTAGTTCATCATTTGGAAACATCAGTTGGCCATACTTACAGAATATCTGTTCCAAATACTTCTTCATCATCTGGGAACACTGAGCTAATACTGAATCAATGTGGGCTTGGTCAAAACCAATGAATTCGGGAGGAAGGTGACGACGATATTCATATGGCTTTGGAGTGTATGTAGAAATCATCGCCTGTTGTCGAGGGTTTTCTAGCAGAGCAGGATGTGAAATATCAAAGGGTTTGGATAAAAAGTCTACTACTATGTTTGAGGTACCTTTGATATGTCTCACTGTGAATGAATACTGAGAAAACCATTCTGCTATTCTGAGCAACTGTGCATTAGGGATCTTCTTCTGCTTGAATTTGAGTATTGAGCTAAAATAAGACATGTCACTTTCAACAATGAAATGATACCCAACCAAATGGAATTCAAACTTCTTAATTCCATACTTCACCGCTAATATTTCTTTGATGGTTGAGTGGTAGTGTTGCTCGGCATGGTTGAACTTACTAAACTTATATGCACAGATGTGTCTAGTACATTCCTTTTCTTCCAGTAAGATTGCAGCCCAAAAATGATCACTGGCGTCCGTTTGGAGTATCCTGACTCCATCTGATGGAATCTGCAAGGGAGGAAGCAACTGTAATTGGGTCTTCAAGTATTGGACCGCTTCCGTTTGGGCTTGTCCCTAAGGCTGGGTTCCCTTCTTTAGTTGGGCTTCCCGTGGACCAGTGTATCTGCTTATTTTGGGCACAAAGTCTCTCAAATAGTTAACAATTCCCAAAAATTGCTGAATTTGTTTAACAGTTAAATCAGAGTCTGGGAATTTTAACAGTTCTTGGGCAATATGGGGTCCTGGGTAATACTTACCCTCTGAAAGTCTCATTCCCAAGAATTCGATCGAAGTCTCAAATAATTTGATCTTTCTTTCAGAAAGCATTATGTCATACTTCTGTATGAGGTCAGCAAATTGTCTCAACAAGAGTTCATGTGACTGCTATCAAGACTGAATAGTAGTATGTCATCAATGTATATCAATGCTGAAGACTGTATGGGCCAAAAGATTCTAGTCATGGCTTTCTGAAAGAGTGATGTGGCAGTTTTAAGTCCAAAAGGTAAAACTGTCCATTGGAAATGTCCGTTTGTGATACAGAATCCCGTTTTCCATCTTTCCTCAGGATGTATGCCTAGTTGCCAAAAGCCACTTTTAAGATCAAACTTAGAGAATACCTTAGCTTTGGCTAATGAGGAGAAAAATGTTGTCCTGTTCGGCAATGGGAACTTATCATCCTGGAGAAAGTGATTAAGAGGCTGGTAGTTAATCACTAACCTTTTCTTGCCTCTTACTTGCTCTGAGGTACGAATTTGTCTTTAGTCCTTAGCGGTAAGATCATTTTCCAAACCAAGTCGCCGACTTGAAAGTGCTTGTGAACAACTTTCTTATTGTAATGATGAGCTATTCTTTGCTTATGCACCTCTATTATGTCTATAACGTCTAGCCTCTTCTTTTCTAGTTCTTCCAAGGCTATGGACATGGCCTCGTCTTGTAGACAAGGCTGGCTAACACGGAGCGACTTATACCTCATCTCAATAGGTAACACTGCGTCGTGACCATAGACTAATGCGAATGGAGTTTCTTCGGTACTTTCACGTTTGGTAACTCTCAAAGCCCAGATAGTATCATCCAAGATTTCGTGCCATTTCCTCGGATTAAGCCCGATCATCTTCTGGATATTGTTTTTGATAAGCTTATTGGAGGCTTCGGCCTGTCCGTTTGCCTGAGGGTAATACGGGGTGGAATTCAGGACTGAAAAACCAAATTCTTATGTGAATTCCTTTACTTTTAAATAAATAAAAGCTATTTCATTGTCCACGACAATATTCTGAGGAATGCCAAAGCGGTAGATGATGTTAGTTCGCAAGAAGCTGATGACCTCGCTATGGTCAACTTTCTTGTAGACTTGAGCTTCCACCAATTTGGTGAAATAATCCGTTTCTACCAAAATGTATGCATCCCCTCGGCTAGAATGGGGGTGGATCTCTCCTATCACATCTAATGCCCAAGTCCTAAAAGGCCAGGGTTTGATTATGGGGGTTAGCTCTGTTGCTAGAGCACGAGTTATGGGGCCGTGTCGTTGGCATTCCTGGCATCCTTTGGCCATCTCGATGCAATTCTTCATCATTGATGGCCAATAAAACCCATGTCTACGGATGATCCAGCACATTTTAATCCCTACTTGGTGTGATCCGCAGAGTTCTTCATGAGTTTCCATCATTATCAGGGTAGCTTTGTCCAGGTCTACACATCTTAGGAGGACTCCGTTTGTGTCTTTTCTGTAGAGCACTCCGTCCAAAAGGACGTATGACAAAGCTTGAACTTTAACTCGCTGTTTGGCTTTTTGATTGGGGTCCACCAAAAAGGAAACTATTGGTTTCCTCCAATCTTTTCCTTGCTCCATTATGTCTACAGCCATAATTTTGGTTCATGGCTGAAGATGCAAACCTATTTCAGGTATGTTTCTTTGTTCTAGTTTGACTTTATACCCAGATGCTAACTGGGCTAGACCATTAGCCACGATGTTCTCTTCACGTCCCACGAATTGGAACGAGACGAGTTCAAAACCTGTAACGAGTAGCTGAAATATCTCTAGATAGGGCAGTAGTTTACCTTGACAAGTGCATTCTCTCTTGACTTGGTTAATGACTAACTGCGAATCAACTTTGATACGGGCGTGTTTCACCTTCAGCGTTAGTAGTTTTTTTAATGTCGTTATCAATGCCTCATATTCTGTTGCATTATTGGTAGGTATAACTTGTAGGCGAAAAGCTAATCTGATGTCCTTACCCATTTGGGAAATTATGTGAATTCATATTGCAGCTCCATTTTTTGTGGACGAGCCGTCAAACCAGGCCTGCCAAACCTCCTCAGTTGCCTCTTCTTGGTCTACGGACGTGGCCGGGTCGTAATCGACTAAGAAGTCAGCCAATGTTTGTCCTTTAGTCGACTGCTGAGATTTGTATCTCAAGTCATACGGGGACATGATTAGACTCCATTTACTGATTCGTCCATTTAGCAACGGACTCTCGAAGAAGTACTTAATAATGGGTGATTTAGACACCACGTAGGCTTCGCTGCTTCCAATGTAGTGCCTCAGCTTCATGACGGCGTAGAATTCTGATAGACACAACTTCTCTTTTAGGGCATATCTGCCTTCGACAGGAGTCAGTTGTCTCGATAAATAGTAAACAGCTCTTTTGCGTCCATTTTCGTCTACTTGGGCTAACATAGCCCCTATGGTAGTTTCAGTAGCCGCTACGTAGAGAATAAAAGGTTTCCCTGGTTGAGGGGGTATTAATACAGGTGGATGCGTTAAATACTTCTTTAGAGCATTGAACGCCCCTTCGTGCTTTTCCGTCCACTTGAAACTATTTTGTCCCCTCAACAAATTGCCGAATACTTCGGTCTTTCCTGCGATGTTCCCAATGAACCTTCGCAGATAATTGATTCTACCGAGAAACGCTTGCAACTCTTTTTTGTTTCTAGGCGCGGCCAAATTTTGAATGGCTTTTACCTTGTTCTGATCAACCTCTATCCCGCGTTGGTGTACCAAGAAACCCAGAAATTGTCCGGCTTTAACACCAAAGGCGCATTTAACCGGGTTTAGTTTTAGTTGGTGTTTTCTCATCTTCATGAAAGCATTTCTGAGATGGTATACATGGAGATCTTCTCTTGTCGACTTAACTACTATATCATCGATGTATACTTCTACTGTTTTGCCAAGAGAGGCATCAAATATAGTGTTCATTGCTCGCTGATAAGTAGCGCCAGCATTCTTCAACCCGAATGGCATTACTACCCACTCAAAAATCCCTAAGGGACATCTGAATGCCGTCTTATGTACGTCTTCTTCTGCGATGAAGATTTGGTTGTAACCAGAAAATCCATCCATAAAGGACATAATCTGATGCCCTGATGTCAGTCTACAAGATCGTCTGCGATTGGCATTGAGTATTCATCTTTTGGAGTGGCGCGATTGAGATCTCGAAAGTCTATGCAGACTCTGATTTTGCCATTCTTTTTAAGTATAGGAACTATACTGAAAATCCATTCTATATAGCGTGAGGTCCTAATATAACCTGGTCGAAAAAGTTTTTTAACTTCTTCAAAGACTAGTTGCGTGACTTCAGTAGTCATGCGCCTGGGCGCTTGCTGTACCGGCTTAAAATCCTTTTTAATAGGAAGGGTGTGTTCTACAAGTCTACGGTACAACCCTGGCCTCTCGGTGTAATCCCAGGCGAAACAGTCTTTGAATTCCTCAAGTACTTCCCTAATCACACTAAAAAGTTCTTTATTTATAGAAGAACTGATAAAAAGAAATCTAGGAGAGGACTCACTTCCTAGGTTAATGTGACCAATGGGTCGCATGATGTCATCAAAGACTCTCGTTCCTCTGAACCGCCTAAGTCAGTGGATACGGGCTTATTCCAGGCACTAGGCGCTCTAAGGGCTTCTGAGTTTATTGAAAACCAAGAGACGGGTTGCCTATAGTAGCGACTTCCTTGGCAGACTTGAAGTCGTCGAAGGACATCGGCAACTGCTTCGGTTACTCTCTCATTCCGGTTCATAAGTCTCTTCCTTGAGGAGTCTATCGGGCTCCAACTCCGTGGTACTATTGTGCTGGTCTTTCGCCACTCCCTCTTCTTTTGGCTTGTCAGACGCCACGGGGTTCTCCCCCGAGTTAACTTCTTGGAGGACCTCCTCTATATCTTGAGTAGACAGCTCATCTCCCCAACCAGTCGGAACGATCGGCTCTGTATCTGTCTTGGGGTGCGATGTCCCGTAGTCTACGATGTAGTTGAACTTTCCGGACGGTTCGCCAAGGGGCCCTACCGTAAGGTCGCCAAGCTTATAGCGTTGGTACAGCGTGAGGTCCTTGATAGTCTTGCTTGTTTCTGCATGCAAGATACCCTTGTCACAACAGGAATATTCATCAACCCTGATACTTTCAATTTCAGAGTCAACCCAAAGCAACAACTCTCTATGCAACGTAGAAGGGATAGCAGCAGCTTTATGGAGCCAGTCGCGGCCCAATAGTGCATTAAAAGTGGGGATTATGTCTATCACGAAGAATGCAGTTTCCCTTTCTTGGCGACTTGCTTCAAGGTGCACCGAGAATACTCCTAGGCATTCAGATTTCCTGCAATTAAAACCACTCACTGCGACATTGGTTTTAACCAAGTCACAAGGCTTATATCCAAGCAAGTTAAACCTGGACAGAGGGAGCACGTTTATAGTCGCTCCGTTGTTTACAAGGACTCGACTTACTACTGTACCGTCAAAGGTAGCAGTTATGTATAATGAATGCATATGTTATTTCATGCTGTCAGATGTCTTTTCTAACCAATTTAATGGAAAGCCTGCTGGGTAAACTGGAGAGCGAGGAAGAGGCACTTTACCTACTAGAGTCCTTTTGTCCCGCTTACAAGCGAAGTCTACAGGCAGGGTAAGAGCATTGCAGCTCACGACTGGTCTCATTTCCCCATCGACATCACTTGGGATCTCGCTCCGGAGTGGGGTATAGTCAAAACTTGAGTCAGGTTCTTCTGAATGATCCGTAGACTCAATGCGCTCTGCCTCGGCGTTAACTCCGTTCACAGGTGCTGTAGCCGGTGGGGCTGCTCCTGAGAGGGTAGGCCTGGGCCTTTTGGCGACGTGGCTTAGACGTCTGTCCCTCCTCTTGCGCACCCTCGGAGGCAAAGTGATCTTGCCCATTGCCTTCTGCCAATATTTCGAAGGGTTAACTGCTTTAATCACCCTTGATCTCTTAGAACCAAGGAGAGTTTGACGTACCTCCACATAGTCGCCAACAGATGGGTCGTATCCCACTACTGCTCGCGTGGGGAGCTGTTGCGATTCCGAGCAAGTGTTGTTAGTTTCACAAGTACCTGTAGCTGTAGAGTGCGCTGGTTTGACCACGATTTCTCCATTTGAGGACAAGTCTACAAGCTTGAGGAAGTAACTGACGCAGCAGGAAGTGCAGAGCTGAGTAATCAGGATCTTGTTTTGAGCTATGAGCTTGCAATTCTGACATAGCATCTTTGCTTCCAAAAACTGAGCTATCGGTGGGCCTGTTCGGATCGCCTGGATATCTACCTTAGGCATTCCCTGTCTAGGCTTGTTCATCTTCTCTTGTGGTCGCTCAGGCCTCTGGGCTCTATTAGGATTATCTGCTTCTGCACTTCCAGGGCGAGACTCGTCAAGATGACCAAACCTTTCTTGCCCTGACCTGGCACCTTGCTGGGACGAGGAGTCATTAAACTCCAGATGTCTCCTGGGACGTTCGGACGCACATGGCTGTGGCTGTGACTGCGTCGCCGGTTGGGTGCACAAGTGTTGCTGTGGGAGGCGGAGGTGGTGGTCAGCCTCGTGGATATTTGGTGTTAATTATTTAAGAGAGTCTCTCGCTTTGTTTGATTCGGAGGGCATAAGGTGAGAACGCTTATTTACCATACATGTCATGTTGGATGTTAAATGTATTTAATTCTTTAATCAACAAATAAATATTTAAATAATAAAAAGAACTATTCTACTTTAAAAAAAATTATAATACTACTTAAAAAAAGTGTGTTTGAGTTAGAAAAGGAGCATTGGATCTTAGCTGGGATAAAACAAAGTTACTTTTCGGGTCGGAAGTTTGTGTGAATGAATCATTTCGGTGTTTACACTCGTCTATTTAGGATGAGTGTTTGGGAGTAGACTTTTCTTCTTCGTTTCTCGCTTAGAAGTATTTTCTTAATGTGAAATTATAACAACGAAAAAATAATTACATAAATGCTTAATAAATAAATACCTTTGGCTAAACAAAGATACTTGGAGTTGTAATGTTTGAGTGATGCTCATATGCGAACTCCATGGGGAAAATGCTTGTACCTTTGTGCCATAGGTCATGTCCTTCGATATTTCGGCTTGAAGCAGCTCCGCCGCTGTCTAAGATATGATAATACAACTACTACAATCAAACAGAAAATTATATGGTTGCACAAATGTATAAATACATTAAGTGATAAAGTAGGTAGGAATGAGATAAAAGAAAGTTCTTGAAGCCCTTCATAATTAACCCAAACGGCTGCAAAACAAGAAGAGTTAATTTTACAGTTATAGCAAACAAAGCACTTGACACTTGTTTGTGCACAGGTAGCAGTCACTCAGTGACAGACAAATGCACGAACAACGTCTTGTACATGTGGTGAGCTGGCAATTCTAGATAGAAAGATGTTTCCAAGACCTCCATCGGAGAAAGAGAGGTGGGTCCTAATCCATAGCCTACTCATAATAAAAAGCGGCGAGACCCTGCCGTTCGGTAACCCCTAAAATCTTAGTCTCAGAAATAAAGATTCACAGGAAGGCAGAAACCAGAGATAGACGAAAGCATACAGAGGCGCAAAAAAGAAGCCGGCTCATGCACAAACAAATCAAACTCTTCTCCCCATGTGGATTGAGATTATGCTTCTTTTAACATGTTTAGTACTGTACGTATCACTGTTTAGTACATTGCTAAGAAGCAACGTTCAAATTTAGTACATTTTGCTGGGCTGGCTCATTACTCGAAATTTAATAAACGCCTGCACTTTGGTAGTAATAATGTAATAAACCTAAGGGTCCGTCGGTATACAAAATTGAGGACATATACTAAAAATCTTAAAATTTTAGTACATTTGTACTAAAAATAAATAAATAAAACTTAGTACAGTATGTTTATTAAAAATCCTCAAATTTTAGTAAATTTTTACTGAAAAATCTAAAAAATTAGTACACAATAGTATGTGTATGGCAGCTGTCAGCTTAATTATTTATTGGTACTTACAGAAAAACAACTATCATCGTTATAATATTGTAACAAATATTTAATTTTTTAATTTAAATTTTCTAAATGCTTATTTTGCAAATATTATATAGTTCTAGGATTTAAACATCACCAATGCACGTGCTAAGAGAGTAATGAGTAAATATCGTTTTATGGAGAATTGTTTTAGGAGTGTCTGATATACAGAAATTAATCCAAATCAAGATCATCGTAACCGAATTTAGAAAGCGAAAAAAAAGGTGGAAAATCGAGGTATTTTAATGTACCTCAATAAAAAACTTGACTATATGCCTTTTAGACGTGGTCTTCTTCACGATCTCAAAACCTAGAGCTTTATAGAGCGAGATTAAGTAGGCTGAAGTCGGTGATCTAGAACTTCATCTCCCTAACTTGCTTTCAGCCGATGGAGCATTTCTGCTATAGTTAGGATCAGAACAAAATTTGAGTGGCTTCGGGAGAAGATTGGAATAAACATCGGCACCTATCCTAAGAAGAGTTTGTTGGTGATTTTGCCTTAAGGCTAATGTGACAAATCTAGTTTGTTGGAGGAAAATAAAGATTCATGTCCTCGTTCCTAGAAATTGTGAAGTGGAAGGCTTCCTAGTTTTGATTTTCTAATTTTCTTTATTAAGACGTGTAGCTTCTAATGAGATTGTATTTTGCGCATTTGTTCAATATGAAAAGGAGATTTTCGCACAAAGAGAATTGTGTATGTTCGATTTTACACCGCTGCTTCCGTGGTAGACACTGTTGTAACTCGTCCTAATTCTGTTGTCGCTCTTGCTGTTGTTGCAGGTTTGGATTTCGGAATAGGAACACGTACAGTTACTCGTTACAATATAGCTGGTTGTGCAAAAAAAAAAAGCTGTGTGGCTGCTGCATACACGACTGCGGATGATGATGCCTCAATTCCTTTTCCCAGACCATGTCCTTCTTTTCATAGTTATAGTTTTTGGTGTTACAGCATAAGGGATATCACGAACCAAGTCGCGGTACCTGTGGTTATTCCTGAATTAATCGAGTCGGAGATTGCGCTCCGTATCATAGTTACAAGATCGGTCGACATTGGACCGGATGAATGGTAGCTCAAAACTGGCGTATTATACATCTACTAACCAACACAGAGGCTTGAGAGATTTTCTTCGCTATCTCTAAATGTTTTCCTTGGTAAGAAAATATTGGAACTTGATTAGATTATGGAATTAATTTGATGTAAAAAAAATTATGATTATATGTTTTCAAATTTTAATAAAATTAAAGTGTTTTAAAATTTTCATTTTAGAACAAAATTGTAAAAATAAATTAAAAAAAAGGAAAAGGATGATAAAGTGCCTTGGAAAAAAGATTATTCTCTCGAATCATAGAGTGTTGTCCATAAGAAAAGATGGGTACAAATTCTTTACCCAAAAACAAGAAAGACGTATTGAAAAAGCAAAGAATAATATAAAGTGAACTCTTGACGTTGACTCCCTTTTTATTGAAACGATTATTTCCTCCCATCATTTGAATGACTAAAACAAGCATTCCACTCCCCCCCTTCAAAAAAAAAAAAAAGAACAAAAACAAGACGAAGGCGAATGGATTTCCTTTCCCCTGTCCTCAACCTGATCGGCTCTCGCCTCCTCGCCGAGTATGCCCGGATCAACGGAATCTCGGACAAGCTCAAGACATGGGGTGGGAAGCTTCGGACCATACGAGCCGTGCTGGATTCTGCTGAGGAAAAGCAGATGAACGGCGACACTGCTACAGCCACGTGGCTCTCTGACCTCAGGGATGTTACCTACGACATGGAAGATCTGCTCGAGGAGTTCTCTGTTGAGGCCAAGAGGGAGACAACAAAGGTACAGGCCTTGTCGCGGTCGACTAAGCTTCCTTACTGCCTGATCGCTTGCTGCTCTCGGTTCAGCCCGTGCACTCTGTTCTCGGATCATCACATGGCCAACGAGATCGAGGAGGTGAGCGGAAGATTAGAAGAAATCTGCAGCAGCATTCCCATCCTCGGATTAGTTCAGAATTTGAGGAGCGTGCCTCACATCGACAGACCTCATATCATCACCACTTCCTTGCCTGAGCCCAAATTCGTTGGCAGGGAGAAGCAAATCAAGGAGCTGCTTGCTCGATTGGCCGGATCCGAAGAAACCAGCGACTCCTTCCGACCCTTTACCGTCGTTTCAATAGTGGGGATGGGCGGACTCGGTAAAACTACCCTGGCACAGGAGCTATACCACAAAGCAGGATTTGAAGTCAAAGCCTGGGCTTGTGTTTCTGATGCCTTTGACTTGGCCTCCATCACAAAGAGCATCCTAGATCACGTTGCGCCGGCTTCGTCCAGTGTGGGGAAGGACCTGAATCTGCTCCAGAATTCTCTAAAAGAAAAACTTTCTGGGAAAAAGTTTCTCATTGTGTTGGATGATGTCTGGAACGATGACTATAATGAGCTCGAATCACTGGTTAAGCCCTTATATTCTGGGAGTAATGGAAGTAGGATATTGATCACTACAAGAAGCCTCCAGGTCGCCAAATCTGTCGGAGACCGTCATCCGATGAGGTTGGACTTGCTGCCATTGGAGGATTGTGTATCTCTGCTTGCCTATCACTCTCTCGATGAGAAAAACTTTGAACAGCACCCTCTTCTTCATGATATTGCAGTTCAATTAGCGGAAAAGTGCAAAGGGTTGCCTCTTTCTGTGAAGATGATTGGAAGACTCCTTCGCTTCGAAATTGATGATAAGAAATGGAAGGGATTATTAACTCACGATATTTGGAGTAAAGAGGGAAACATTCCACCTGCATTGAAGTTAAGTTACCTCCACCTCCCCGTCCACTTGAGGAGATGCTTCACGGCTTGCGCGGTATTCCCAAAGGATTACATGTTCGACCAGGACGAGGTAATTCGACTATGGATCATACATGGTTTGCTACAAAGAGGGACCCGGGGGATGGAAAATCTCCAATGGTTAGAAGCCGTCTCTCTTTTTCAGAAAGTGAGGGATGATGAGTCTTATTATTCGATGCATGATTTGGTCAATGACCTCGCAAAGTTGATCGATGATGGCTCATACTTCTGCTCCGATGTGTATAAAGATGGTTCCAGCTGTCATGGGAAGTCACCGGGCAAAGTGCGCCATGCTTCAATGGTCGCACAACGTTTTGAAAGCCTTCATTCAAAGAGATTTATTGTGTATCGCGAAATGAAGAAGTTAAGAACGTTTTCGGCTTTCCAAATTTCAACATTCAGAGAGCCAAATGTCTTCGTCTCAGGGGAGGTGATATGTGACTTGATAATCAATATGAAGAAACTACGGATGTTGTCCTTACGTGGCTTTCGAGTCAGCGAGCTTCCCGACCGAATTGGAGAGTTGAAGCTTTTACGTTGCATCGACCTTTCTCACACAACAATCCAAGTGCTACCAGAGTCAATTTGTGACTTGGTCGAGTTGCAATCTCTACTACTTCGAGAGTGTCGTGAGCTGAAAGAGTTGCCTGAGAACATCCACAAGCTGACCAAACTTCTCCACCTTGACATAACAGGCACAAATCGTTCGCTGAAGATACCGCCACATATCGGTGATCTGACCAATCTGGAAATACTTTCCGACTTTGTTGTAGGTAAAGAAGTCGGTCGAGACTTGAAGCAACTGGGACCCCTCAAGTGCCTTCAGCGAGGATTGAAGATAAGTAACTTGCTGGCCGTAGATGACATTAAGGATGCAAGTGTTGCCAATCTACCTGGAAAGGAAGGGATTCTGGACTTAAGCCTCGACGAGGGATCATGTTCTGGAGTTTCAAGGGAAAATGACCATCAATTTGAGCTCCTCCTCCAACATTTGCAACCCTCGGAAAATATTGAGTCCCTCACTATAAGTGAATATGGGGGAAAACGATTCCCATCCTGGTTTGATAATCCTCTCCGTTTGAAATATGTCGTTAGGATAACCCTTGCAGACTGTGGAAGTGTAGATTCGCTGCCTCCCTTGGGACAACTTCCCTCCCTTGAAAGTTTGGACATAAGCGGTCTTGATTCAGTCTCTTCGATAGGTGCCGAGTTTTACGGGACCAAAAAGCCATATTTTCCGAAACTGAGGAGTTTGAGCTTCGAACACATGCAATCTTGGGAGAAGTGGTTGTTCCATGGAGACAATGAAAGAGATCATCCATTACCCTGTCTCCGCCAATTGCAGGTGTTGTATTGTCACAAACTGAAAGGAGGGTGCAGTCTTAGCCTTCCATCTCTTGTCGAGATTTATATTGATGGTTGCGATGGGGAAATGTTGAATTGTCTGGCTGGCCTTACATCCATGACCAAGATGGTAATTAAAAACATTCCCCAGCTTGTTCACTTTGACAGGAGATTCCAGACCTCTTGGGTTTCACTGGAAGAGATGAGGATCGATGATTGTCCTCAATTTAAGTCATTCGTAGCCGGGGATGGCTGGGAACTACTGCCCCCTAAGCTGAAGGAACTAGAAATATCATTTTGTGGAAATATAGAGAGGCTGCCTGAGGATTTATCTGGGCTTTCATCTCTGAAAGAGATGAGTATTCTTGATTGCAAGAAGCTATCTTCCTTCCCAAGCGAGGGACTGCCTGTTTCGTTGAGAAAACTTGGGCTTTACAACTGTCAGAGCCTCCCACAGTCTCTATTTGAACTTCCGGGTTCTCTCGAGGAGCTTACCCTAAGGGATCTCAAGGGACTCGTGTCGATAAGGGATATAGCTCCTAAAGGTAGTCCCGTCTCTCAGTCTCTGCGGGAATTGGTTATATGGGATTGCACAAGCCTCACGACTTTGACTGACAGCTTGCAACACCTGTCCGCCCTCTCCGGCCTCTCCATCTCTAATTCTCGGGAATTAGAGATGGACGTATTCCCTACACTCCCCTGCAACCTGTCCAGTTTTTGGCTTTACTATTGTCCAAAAGTGAAGTCATTGCCTCAAGACATGCATCGCGTCACCTCTCTCAAGAAACTATCAATTCGAGACTGCCAAGGTATCACGAGATTCCCCGATCTCCCCTGTAACTTGTCCAGTTTTAAGCTTGACAGCTGTCCAAATGTGAATAATTTGCCTCAAGACATGCATCGCCTCTCATCCCTCAAGCAACTATCTGTTCAATACTGTGAAGGCATCACAAGCCTACCTAGAGGAGGATTGCCTCCGTATCTAGAATCGCTTGCCATTGTGGGATGCAAAAAGCTGAATCAACCAATTGAGGAGTGGGGGTTGAGGGATCTCACCGCCTTACGAGTATTGAGAATTGAGGGAAGGATGGAATGGATGGATGAGATGGAAGTGTTTCCTCCTCCTCGTTCAGATGCAGAATGGAGTGGCATCCTCCCTTCATCCCTCGTTGAATTGATTATAAGGGAAATGGAGAAGTTAGAGAGGATGGGTGGGGGACTCAGACACCACCTCACCTCCCTTCAATATTTGGGGATTTATTATTGTGAGTGGATGAGGTGGTTGCCGGAGGACGGACTCCTGACTCCCTGGAAAATCTCTGCATTTCTGGGTGTCCGCTGTTGACGGAGAAATGCAGGAAGGGGTCCGACTCATCCCACGAATTGAAATTAATTACAGGAACATATGACGGATGATGGAGCAAAGGAATGTTTTATTGTCGTTTCCTCATGTTTAAGAAATTATGAGAATATTTCACCCAAATCAAGCTCGTTATTACTTGTTATCAATAGCTTAATAACTCAATTTTGGAAGATTTTTCTCTCATGACTTAATTTTCTTCTAATTCATTAATAATTATGCTTAACCTTGTCGAATGACATTGATACAAATGTTTGGTGCTTGGCTTAATATTTTGTTTGTGACACTTGCAATTTTGATTTCGGTTGGACAATTTTGATTGGTGAAGGATGCCAAAAGGGATTTGTTGTCATGTATGGATTAGATCCTCCATTTTTACGAGGGTGTGGTTTACGTCTTTGATTAGAGGTGTGGTTTGTTTCGAATAAATATATTTAACGTGCATGACTTTTAAAGTTATTCGTTTGTTTGGTTATATGTAACTCTCTCATTCTTAATGATTTGAAAAATGAACTTCGATAAAAATGTGCTCGCCGATGAAATGAACACAAATGTGATAACAAACGAATAAAGATGAGGAACACTAACAAACGTTGATGCTTGAATACAAAGTTTACAAGAAGAAGAAGAATAAATGGTGAAAAAGTGAGAAAAGCGAGGGAAAATGATTGCTTGAACACTAACATCGATAGAAACGTCGATGCAGTAAGGGGGGCTCAACGAGGTGGTATTATAACAAAACATTGATGATATTACTCAGTCTCGGGCGAAGTTTTATTTTGAAACATAGATATTGCACAACAATTCACTAGTTCTTCTGGTGAATCATATCGCAATTAGTAATGTAGGAGTTGACGCAATCATGGGTCTTCTCAGCATCTGCGAAACAAGAGCCAAAGAAAGACTTTAAAATCGTCCGGCGAAAACAAAGTGCAAGCTTCAAAATGACACGAATTTGGCCATTCATGATTTTCTTTTTTGGGAATATTGCAGCGTCCCGGTGCAACCGTTCATGCATTTAGAAGAAATGCATTCCCCTCCACACTGGATCTTCGTATCAGAAACTGGAACATAAGAAGAATCGAGATCCAGGGTTGGCATCTTGCATCTGGCGCGTACACATCTATTGTAGCAGGATTCATAGGCACTTCCTTTACGATCCACACATTTGAAGTGACATCTTCGCTCCCAGTCTCCTGGGAAGGCCACATCGACATAGTGCATCGTCGCCAGAATCGCAATCATGAACAACGTCGACGCTACTATCGATTTATTTAACAGCCATATCTACGGAAGAGATATGTTTGTATTGTGGCTTTCTTTGTGAGATGTCAGTGTCTGAAAGGCGCAGGATTAGATATTATTTAAATTAAGAAAATTATATTGTTAATAAAGGAAATCTCATTTTCGTGCAAAGGCCACATCCATAGACTCTGTCATTACCAGGATCAAAATCATCGTGTCGACAGCAGCATGGATTTCTTAACAGCTGGCCATATCCACCGAAGCAACCTGTTGGTATTGTGTCATCCTTCGTCAGAGGTTGGTGGTATCTGAGGGATGCCGATTTATATGCACAATTTTGTCAATCTAAAAGTATATTATTCTAATATATTTAAATGTTTCTTGTACGTTTAAACAATACCAAATGAGAAAATTATCATTATTGTAAAGCAACAAAACAAGAAGGAAGAAGGTTGAGAAAATACACAAGAGAAAGAACATAGAAAGGGGGAAATAGTTTCTTTATTGATTTCGATCGAAGGTACAAAATACTTCTTACAAAACCCTCCTTTTATAGTATAACCAAACGAAACGTTTCGGTAGATGAAGGGTCTCGGTATATGCAAGGTCTTTGGTAGATGAAAAGTCTCGGCGGGCGAAGAGTGTCGACAGTTACTACTTAGAGTCATAATGGTATTTACAAATATTCATAAAATTCCCCATTGAATGTCCATCATGATATTGCCTCGTTAAAAACCTTACCCAAAAAACCACATGGGAAAAAACCGTGGTCAAGGAAAAAAGAGTACAATATTTTTACTCCACCTGTTCATAGCCTCATCGTAAATCTCCAAATCATCGATCAGTACAACGATGACATGGACTCGGATTGGGGCAACTCCCATCATGCTCATCCACGGTACCTAAGTAATCAATCTAGCAGAAATTCAATTATTGACTCTCTGGAGCTCGTCCCAAGGAGAAGGCCCACCACCTGAGAGGACAGTTACCCTCCCAGACTCACCTCAATGGGCAATCAACAATGCACATCCAAGGATAATCGACTTGGTGACAACATTCTCAAATAGATCATGTCAAACACCAACAATTTCAAAAGATATTTCTCTTCAAACTACTAAGGAGGCGCTCGCTATCAAGCATGCTTTTTCTAGAAAGCAACCACTATAACTGAGAAGAACTGCCACAAGCACTCAACGCAGACACTCTTTGACATTACAACACATGAAAGGGAGTATATGTTCCTTGATCAATACTTCCTTGCAATAATAAGTTATATGAGCTCACTTGTTTTAGCCCTTGTCGCATGTTGACGAATGCGTGGGTTGCAGGGTGGTAAAGTTTCGAGCCAAAACGTTGAAACAGTTTTCAGCCAAAGTTTCAAAATATTCTTCTTTGTCGACAAAACAATGGAACAACATGAAAGGAAGTATTCGTTGCCAAGTTAAAACTTTCTTTTAAAAAAGACATGTTATATGAGTTTATATGTTTCTTGCCCTATGTTGATCTCATAGGTACAGGAACATCCTAAGCAGACAACAACAAGCGCGGGTGGTAGGATGGTAAACTGCAAGCAATATTGGGACAAAACTTCAAGCAATCTTGGAGAAATCTTCGTTTTCAAGACAACAAAACACATAAAAGGGAGTATTTGTTCCTTAACGAATGCTTTTTTCACAAAACAGGTTACATGAGCTTACTTGTTTTGCCCTTCAGCTTGTCTTATAGGACATGAACATCCTAGACAGGCGACGTACGTGAGGGCGGCAGGGTGGAAAAGTTTGAAGCCAAAGTTGCGAAACAGCATTCATTGGCAAAAATAACGACGACGACAAGACGAGAACAATCCTGGGGCAAATCTCCGAGCGATCCCGGGATAAATCCCTGATCGATCCTGGGGCAAATCTCCGAGTGACCATGGACATATCTCCGAGCGATCCTGAGGCATATCTCCAAGCTATCCTGGGACAAGACTAAGTAGTCTTGGATAACTCTTAGTTGACAAAACGGCAAATAACATGAAAGGGGGTATATGTTTTTTAACAAACGTTTTATTTGCAAAATAAGTTACATGAACTTATTTGTTTTGTCCTTCGGCTTGTCTTATAGGCACGTAAACAACCGAGGCAGACGAGAAGACGAAGGTGGCAAGATAGAAAAGTTTCGAGCCCGGATCTTGAACAGCCTTCGTTGCCAAAACAACGACATACATGAAGGGAGTATACTCCTCAATAATTCTTAATAAAAAACAAGTCACACAAGCCTACTTGTTTTTGACCTTGTTACATGTAAGTACAACAACGTCTTATCATGACAATCAAGACAACTTCCGAATCAAAGCTTGAAAACAATATTTCATCAACAAGACGACAAATTAAATGAAAGCGTTACATGAGCGCCTTAGGCAAACAATAAAGCTTCAAACCAGAACTTCAGAACAACTTTCGCCAGCAAACTTCTTTGTATCCCCAAGGAATCAACTGGGGCAATGAACACCGACAATACACATGAAAAGGGAGAATCTCACAGTCATTACTCTCTTCATCAAGCGAAGCGAAATTACAAGAGTTGTTTCTTTTACGTCCTTTGTCTCGTGGACAGTTACAAGAGCTCCTCACACGAATGGTACAGAACTTCTATGATAAAAGCGAGGGTGGCAAAGCTTCAAGCCAAAGACTTATTGCAGTGTCATCAATCTTTTGATTCCTGCGGAAAAAGATGCACCGACGAAACAAAGTCTAACAAACTCATTTATGTTTGTTTGTGGGGAGGATGGTAATGTGAACCTGACCTAATCTCAGAAAAAAATAAAAATAAAATAAAATTATTAATTATTAATTCCTGCTCTAACAAACAAGATTGACAACTAATCCAAACACAAACATTTCATTAATGAATTTTAAAATTTTAAAGTATATATTATTTATTGTATCCAATTATCGACAATGAAAAATAAATGTTAAAAGGGTTGCCATTAAAATGGGGCAAACTCAAGTCTAGAGTCGGAAAGAAATTTACTTCAACTAATTGGTTTTAGAGTGAAAATCCACGTGACGTTAATTTCTTTCATAGTTTGTTTGAGATTTGGAGGGGTCATGGTGAAATCATCAAATACAAATACAGTCACCGAATTTGGCCAAAGTAAGAGTAAGCCGGCCTTGGGCTTGTAAATGCAATTTTAAATTTCAAAGGATTTATTGTATCCAATTATCGATAAAGAAAGACTAGGAATGATTCCTCTCTTCAATTATCGAGTACTGAAATAAAAGAATAAATCATTGTTTAATGTATATGCAATCATCACATGGTCACAGGGTCCTTCGCCTCATGATGTACATGCAAGGCTGCTTCGCAGGGGGCACTGTCCTCGCCGGGAACCTCGCCGGGAACAACAGGGGATCCCGTGTCCTCGTTGTCTGCTCTGAGAACACTGCATTCACCTTTCGTGGCCCCAGTGACACTCGACTAGACAACCTCGTGGGCAACGCCCTGTTCGGCGACGGCGCGGCAGCCGTCATTGTGGGATCCGACCCCATCCCAGGGACTGAGAACCCAATGTTCGAGCTCGTCTTTGCCGAACAGACCATCCTCCCCGACAGCGACGGGGCCATCAACGGGCACCTGAGGGAGGTGGTGCTTACCTTACACCTCCTGAAGGACGTGCCTGGGCTCATCTCGGAGAACATAGAGAAGTGCCTGGTCGAGGCGTTCCCGCCACTGGGGATATCGTACTGGAACTCCCTGTTCTGGATAGCCCACCCTGGTGGGGTTGCAATCCTGAACCAAGTGGAGCAGAAGCTGGGGCTGAATCCCGCGAAGCTACTGGCAACGAGGCACGTGCTGAGCAAGTACGGGAACATGTCGAGCGCGTGCGTGCTGTTCATAATGGACGAGATGAGGAGGAGGTCGATCGAGGGGAAGAGGGGGACGACTGGGGAAGGGCTGGAATGGGGGGTGCTGTTCGGGTTCGGGCCGGGGCTGACGGTAGAGACGGTCGTCCTCCACAGCGTGGACGTATAGAAGAATAAAACAGAAGCAGCAGCTATCTGAATAACTTCACTTTCTTCTCAATAAATGTTTGTTCTAAATCACATGTGCTCTGCTGCATTTACTCAATAAATAACATGGCGTTGCGATCTCTGCTACGTTCAGACAATAACGGACACAGCGACACGTGGCTCTCTGACCTCTGGGACGTTGTCTACCACTTGGAAAATCTGCTCAAGGCATGACGGACTCCTCGACTCCCCCCGAATATCGATTTTTTTTAAGGCGAACTTTCGTTTATATCCTAAACTTTAAATGTTTTTTATTATAGCTTTAAATTGATATTTTGAATTCTTTATGAACTTATTAAACGGCGTACTCAAATATTTAATTTGCCGTTACCTAAGGCCATAATTATTCGGCCAAATATTGATTTGTGGCCCAACTTTTCACTAACTTTCTTTTGTGGATTATGTTTTGAATTTTGAATCCTTTATAGCCTTATTCTAAGACAACTTCAATATCATATCTCATCGACACAACTCATATGATCGACACATATTTAAGCCTTACATCTAAACACCTTGAATATCACGCTTCCCCACTTCGATGACAATAAAACATTTCAAAAATAAAAATTTCCAACAAAAAAATATTATACTCATCTACTAACAACCTTTTCGGGATGAACAGTGGAGAAAAGATCTTCGTGTTTTGCTTTTACTTTATGACGTGAACATGTCAATTAGTAATGTGTGCTTGCATATATGACATATTATGTCGCGTCATAGCCTTCATCAAATCGTAGATTCGAGTAACACCATTACAATAATGTCATAAATGATTCAAAATATTGGTTTAAGGCTATAAAAGAAAGATTTCAAAGTGTAGGCCATGAAAGGAAGTCGGTAAAAGGTTGGGGCCACAAATAGATATTTTTTCGGAGGTTGCGATATTATGTGACGGGAAATTGTAGATTCGATTAGCGAGGTTTGAAGAAGGCCATTAAAGATTTCAAAATTATCGATCTAAGACAATAAAAGAAATATTTTAGAGTTCAATTCATAAACAAAAGTTCGAGAAAAAGTGATTGAGACCGATAGATATTTTGCCTTGTGATTATCATCATCATCAAGGAGTGAAATTTATATGACTGAAAAACATGAATCAGATTATATGAATTAATTTCTTATATCAAATCCCGTCCATAATATATCATTCCGTATATTAACTAAATTAATGAGTCACGAGGAGAATGGTATGGATTTACTATTAAATTTAAAAAAATAAGTGTGAAATAGAGTTTTAGTTTCATAAATTAATTGAGTACAGCTGGATTTCATTTATAAATAGCTATTTCGCCACAACAAATTTTATCTATTCTCAACTCTATGTGGAAGTATATTTATGTTTTTAGATAGAGTTTTGATTCCCAAATTTTATAAAAAATCTCACTCTATTCTAATGTCTTCAGTTCCATCAAAATTCCATGGAGGTAAATTTTTCTCTCTTTTAATAGTTGTCGTCGTCTTCATTTGCTAATTATTTTTTCATTTGAGCTAAAAATTAAAAATGAGTCTTAATATTTACAATATATAAAAAAAGTCCGGTTTATAAAACCTGAGCTCCTTAAAGTGTGGGGTTATGATGATCCAGTTACTTATCATGAGGCGATATCTTCTCAAGATTCAGGATTTGAAGCAGATCTTGTATATTACGGTTCGGCTGATCCAAATTGCAGATACTTGAGTGCATAATACTCACCTTAAGGTTTCAAATTAACCTTTTACTGCTGTGGGAATCTAAGATAACTGTAGTTCATATTGCAGATCACGCTTCGGCTGATCAAACACGACTAAAGGCAGCATACTTAGGATTTAGCTGTAAATCAATGTTATGTGAGTAAGAGAAATCAAACCTTCCGCTTGATGAGTTCTAATATATGTATGAAGTCTAAATTTGGCTGAAATAATAACTCACACCTATTTCATCAACAATTTAGTAAAATCTACCCAACTAAACAAAATACTTGTATCGTAGTAACTTATATAAGAAGATGTCTTCTAAAAACAAGTCCTACTTGGGTTCATATTTGAATTTCTTAGATATAAACATGTCAAGATAAGGTCATATATCAATTTAAAATGTCCACGACAATCTATAACTGCGAAATCACTTAATGCTAAGAAGAAAAGTAGGATTTTATTCTTTTTTTTGATAGATCATGTGTTCCCTTTCCTATGTTTCCTGCGGTTATCTTATTGAAAGGTCATCTTTTTTGTTAGGATTTATGCCCCAAAGTCAAATTTCTAATTATATTGATGACTTGATTCGTTGGTGAAATATATGGAAAAAGTAGGAATATATTTTTTGAGGTGTATCGGGTAATATTAGATTATTAAACTAGTATACTATTTCATCATTAAGGCCAATGATACTACAACAATCATGGAACAAATTGCGAGAGCATGGAGAATAGGATACAAAAGTTGAAAGCGTGTTTCATTAAAGAACGGGTGTGCATTGATATATACCGGCTTATTTCTGATCGGATTCTTCTCCGTCAATGAATATAGGTCGATTTGGCCGAACCATGTAAAATATACATCTCCTTATTTTTCATCGACTTCCGATCGAGAACCATACCCAATTTAAAATGATTCTATGTTTTGCTATTTAAATAAAAAATTGGGACGCTTAAAATTTGATTAAAAAATTTGGAAGGGAATGAAAATTTGCTCTAAAATTTTATTACGTGGTGAAAATTACTAATAAAAACTGAAACATCGAAAAATGGAGAATACGCAATTAACGTGAAATTTAGAATCATAAAGTTTTTATTATTTGAATTTATTAAAGGAGAAATTGTAAAACCTATAAAAAATAAAAGAAATAAGAGCTAAGCTCGTCTAACTGATAAGGGTGTGAGTTTATATCTAAATGAAAAAATTTAAATCAAATCATACTAATATCTATAGTGAAATAATTTCATACAAATCATAAAAATCATTCCATCATTTGACTTTAGACATTCAATTGGGCCGACTTTAAAAGGAAGTGGTCGGCCACGTGAACTTGACCTAATCTCTGCAAAAAAATATTAAGAGTGAGGGATGGATCATATCCATCATTTTGACTTTGGCAATTGCGAATAACTTCCAAAGAGAAGAAACGGATTTCCTCGAACTCATCTGCTCTCAACTCCTCCGCTAATTATGCCCGGCATCTCCGACAAGCTCCGGGTGTGGGCTGAGAACTACCAACGGATGATCCAAGCCATGATGAATTCTGCGGGTGTAAGTACGATGTTCACGTGAACACGAACATTACTTTCGAAATATATTTCAAAATGAACGATTCAACTCTCATCTTATTGTCAATGACAGTCGATAGGAGAAGGTGCTGCAAGAATGTGTTGACGGTCTTATCATAGAGGTCGAGTGATCCTCTGTATCTCTTTCTGAAAGATGTTAAAGCTGTTGTATACTCTTTGAAGCTCAACACTCTGTGTTTATTTAGTGGGTTATAGAAGCTTTGTTAAGTTCATGTTGCTAACATTCTTCTCCTGGTTATGCAAGGGTTTCACTTTTGCCTAGAGTCCAGAATTTGAAATATTATCATCTTCTAACTGGTTAAATACAGAAGCCGTAGGGTTTGTAGCATAGAACAAAATATGTCTTGTAAGGATGCTTTTATGCTCATGTATTGCCTAAAGACTCTATGTCTAGGCACATGAGCTATTGTGCTTCAAACCTTGACACATAATCCTGAAGGTTCTGATCGAAGGAGCAAGACTCATACTTGCACCTATTTAGGAGGAGTTAAAGAGTGCTTTGCAAAAATAATTTCCGTCAATGAGAGGAGGTTTTGTCATCATCAAGAAGGAGGAGATTTTCAATCATATTTTATCTGATTAATATTAATTGGACATGAATTTCTTATCAAAACAAATGGCGGGAACATATCTTTCCATTTTTTGGTAACAATATATTTATCACCTTGTAAGGTTAGGTAAAAGAACGTCCCCATTCATTTATAATATGATATGGATAAACCTCTTTAAACCTTTTCAATAGTGATAACGTCTAGGTACATATGTAATGACATTTGGATGAAATCAACTTGATTAGTAAATAAATCATGGATTATTTCCTTTTACGGAATGTTAGACAGAACCTTCTGACAATTTCTTACTTGCTAGGGACGAAATCAATCACTCTTTGATTGATTCTCAATGGTAACATGATAGATATAATGCTGACGCAATTTGAAAACAATTTTTTCGTGACTAATATGATTGTTGCACTAACAAATTACATCAATTATTCTACATCAAGATAGTTTCCATTTACAGCAGTACAATGTCCATTAATCTACTAGCCTAATTTAGATTAATTTGAATAGTTATAAATAGAAGAACTCGACGTTGTTAGTTAGTGTAATAGCGTATAAATGTAGCACAATGGCGAGACAATAACATTCGGTTGAATTTTGCTTTGAGTTTGTCGTTCGTGTTCTTTCCACACCACATGAGGAGCGTGAGTTACGAAAAGTAGTATCATTGGTGGAAGCTTTTGGGAAAGTGACCTGGAGGGCGTGACGGACTTTGATTGGAAGCTATGGATAGCATTGGAGTGATATGCAGTAAGATCCGGGGAAGGATTGCTGGCCTTGGACGTGCCAATGTGCAGTGGGCCGAAGTATAGGCCGATAACTCTAGGAGCAAAGAAGGTTAGGGACTGACTTAGTTCTGTAACTAGATTTGTTGAGGTTGTGTGTAGAAACGTCTACTCCATGAGGTGTCGAGGGGAAGTCTTCACAAGGAGTGGAGCATTCTTGACGACGAGTCAAGGGATTACTCGGTGATGAGCCAAGGGGAAGTTGCAAGTTGCAAGTCGCAGATTGCTGTGCATTTTTGGTGAGGAGATAGTGGATTACTCGATGAAGAGCCTATGAGAAGTCACAGTGGATAGCTGTGCAATTGGCGAGGACATCGTCCGAGGAGGAGAACGTCCAAACACCAGGTTACAATTGTTAATCACGCTAACTCGTGTAATCTTTAACATGCTAACCTCTGTAAATTTGTAAAAGTGCAGTACCTTCGAGTGCATGTGCTATAGAGGGTTGATCATGTATCACCTCCCGCATCACCTTCTACATCACTAATACGTTTTGATTAGTATAACCACCATACATTTTGGGTGAGAGTGACCGTAGTAGTCTCTACCGAACTACTATAAACTCGTATCTTATTTACTCTTATTTACTAATTATTTCATAACTGTTAATCGTACAGAAGCCGCAAATAGAAGGATAACCACCCAGTAGTTCTATACTAATTATTTTCTATACATTCTTTTAAACCTTAACCTCTAAGGTTTTGAAAGTCATTAAAAGTCATTATATTGGTCATAAAAAAAAAGAGAAAGAAAAACAAAATTTAAGGGCTTTCCATCATTCGACTTTGGACAATTTAATTGGGCTGACTTTAAAGGAAGTGATCGGCCATGTGAACAACTGTGACTCATTGTTTGTTTAGGTGTGAACTTGATCTAATCTCCGAAAACAAAAAAAAATATTAAGAGTGAGGGGATGATCCGTCATCTCATCATATCCATCATTTTGACTTTGGCCATGGGAATAACTTCCAAAGAGAAGAAAATGGATTTCCTCAAACTCATCTGCTCTCAACTCCTCCGCTGAGTATGCCCGACATCTCCGACAAGCTCCGGGGTGTTGGATGAGAAGCTACCGACGATCCAAGCCGTCTGCGGAGGAAAAGCAGATGTACGATGTTCACATGACTCGCTGTAAGAAGGAATTCACAGCTAATCCAAACACAACCAATAATTACGTGATTTAAAATCAGTAAAATTATGTAATTACGCTCCTCACATCCATGTGACAGCTGAGCAGCAAAGAAATATGGGGAAATCTTTTGGTTCGGTTGTTATTTTAATGACTGTGGAAGTCTTTTTTTAATCACAAGAAAGAAAGTAAAGGGCAATATTGACAAACGACTAATCCAATTTTCAAAATATCAACACTGCGAGTATAAAGTATTTAGTAAGCAGTTAAGTTTTTATTCAGGAAAAAATCAATGGAAAAAAGACTTGGATGATTAATTTCTTCGAGTTTGGCCAGTCCAAATTATTATTATTATTATTATTATTTATTATCCATGCTCGGATTAGTCCAGAATCTAATGGGCAAGCCTCCCAACAACGGTCCTCGTTTCCTCACCACTTCCATGCCCGAGCCCAAGTTTGTTGGCAGGGAGAAGGAAATCAGAGGT
The DNA here is from genome assembly GCA_029817715.1 of Melastoma dodecandrum. Classification (NCBI taxonomy): domain Eukaryota; kingdom Viridiplantae; phylum Streptophyta; class Magnoliopsida; order Myrtales; family Melastomataceae; genus Melastoma; species Melastoma dodecandrum. The sequence continues at coordinate 55,450 of JARUPY010000492.1, read as the reverse complement.
GTTGCTCGCTCGATTGACCAGATCCAAAGAACCCAGCAGCTCCTTCCGACCATTTATTGTTGTTTCGATCGTGGGGATGGGCGGACTGGGTAAAACTACCCTGGCACAGGAGCTATACCACAAAGCGGGATTTGAAGTCAAAGCATGGGCTTGTGTTTCTGAGGTCTTCGACTTGGCCGCCATAACGAAGAGCATCCTAGACCATGTTGCACCCTCTTCGTCTAGTGTGGAGAAGGATCTGAATCAACTTCAGAACTCTCTCCGGGAAAAACTTTAAGGAAAGACGTTCCCTATTGTGTTTGATGACGTCTAGAACGATAAATATGAAGAGCTCGAATCTATGCTTAAGCCCTTATATTCTGGGAGTAAAGGAAGCAGGATTACTACTCACTACAAGAAACCTCGAGGTCGCCAGATTGGTTGGAGATCCTGATCCAGTGAGGTTGGACATCCTGAAATTGGAGGATTGCGTATCTTTGCTCGCCTATGACTCTATTGGTGAGGAAAGCTTTGAACGACATCATCATCTTCGGTATTCCCTAAGGATTATCATATTTGACCAGGACGAGGTAATTCGACTATGGATCGTACATGGTTTGCTTCAAAAAGGGACTGGTCAAACATACCAAAATGTGGGAATGGAAAATCTCCGATGGTTAGAAGCCCTCTCTCTATTTCAGGAAGTGAGGGATGACAAGTCTTATTATTCAATGCACGATTTGGTCAATGACCTCGCAAACTGGATTGATGATGGCTCATACTTCTCCCCGATGAGAACAAAGTTGGTTCCGGCTGTCATAGGAGGTTGTTGGGCAAAGTGCGGCATGCATCAATTGTTAAACAAAGACGAGAAAGGTGTGTTTCGAACAGATTTGATGTGTACCGCGAAATGAAGAAGGTTTTGGGCTTTCCAAATCTCAACATTCATATAGCCAAATGTCTACGTCTTAGGAGAGAAAGCAATCCCTATATGCATTTCAGAATTCGTTGATCATCCCTCTGACTGGGAAGACGAAAAGCTTTGTTTTCCCTCCACGGGTAAAATGACTGAAATGTCCTTTTCTTATCTCACCTTCAGAGATAAAGAGGGAGGCCTCCCGGTTCACGGCTGTCGGGGAGGAGTGCTGACATATAAAATTTAGCCTCCGTCTCAATGGTTCGAGGAGGAGAAGACTCATGAACACTACTCAAGGAGCGCCTCTCGAGCAAGGACTCAGAATAAATATCACTCGAGAAGCACATCTCGAGTAAGTCTCATGTAACCTGCCATAGCTTGAGGACAAATGATGTCTTGGGTAAACTTACTCCGGAGAGATTCGCGTTGGATTACGTCAATAGAATATGACACGTGGCAAACCAAGAGAGACCAACTCAAGCACGATGTGCATGGGTCCTACAAAATAGAGATTCAATCGTGCACTCGATCTAAAAAGATAATCTCTAACTGAATAACCGTAATCGCAAGATCCTAGGAACATAAAAGTCATAAAAAATAAGGATAAACGCACTATCAACTCCATAAGTCCAAATTTGGCTAAGTTGGTCTAGAATCTTTGCTCTTTCCACAGCTTCCTAAAAACGTCCGGAACCCAGCATCCAGCACTCATTACTACCTTTGTCACTCTTACCACATCCGACCGCCAAGGAAGATTCCATTAAAGGAGTCTGCTATAGCCATCGTTCGTCCATCGCCAATAGTCTGTCGTTGCTGTTTTTGTTGTTTTGTCCTTTTCGTCATGTCTGTAAGTGTTGTAAAAACTCAACCTTTGTAATCCATTAATGCTCAATTTCAATTCAAGTATTTGTTTCTTGTTTAATCTACGTACTTTCATTTTACAGCGATCACAATATCTGTAAAATTCCATACGTGTTGCGGGGAATACAAATCCGCGCCAACAGGCAGTTGCTCGCGTTGTTTGGGAGAAAAAGCCAATGCATGCTCGCCCCAATACCAAAACGGCTGAGGACGAAAGTCGGATGAAAGATAATGTATTTTGTTCCTCCCAAATTTCCGCCAGTTCTATTGATTATCAACATATTGTTTTCTAATGCAAGATTGACAAAAAGCTCACGTGGAGAGCAAATTGTGCACTTGAAACAGAGATGGGGATCATATTACAAAACACTTTGAGAGCTTTCCGCTAACAACATATTCCACGCACACCCATTGATACTACACCCACACCCACACCCACACGAGCATATATCTCCCTTTGAGTAATATTCCCTTTAAGACTAAGAATAATTTACCCTAGTGACGAATCCCATGATGTGTTAGTTCTCATACCACCCACCACTACAACAATTTTATTATTCACCTATAAAAAGATTTGTCACGATAACATTATATTTTATCAAAACAAAACTATTGAGATAGAATATTTTGTCTTTCATTTTTTTTTTCTGAATTTCCTTATCCTATTAAGTTTATTGTGACAAAATTTTATTAGTCGACATAAAAGTGGTTTTTGTGAAGAATAAAATTGTCAAGTAAGCATCTCATTTGGCCCTATTGCTAAATTATTTATTTAAGTGTTAATTATATATTATGACAAAGATAAATCATCAATATAAAGCTGATAATTAATTCGGTACTTCAAACAAATCAAAATATTATTGGAGGCGTTGTTGTTGACAATGAGATATAGTGTTCGTCGAAAAGCATAGCGCCAGGAGAATATCGTCATCCCGCTATGGGCACTTTGGAGATAAACCCGCCAGAGGAGTCGTCGGAGATATACTCGCAAGAGGGGACTTCGGAGATAAACCCGCGAAAGGGGCATTCGGAGATAAACCCACAAAAGGAAGTGGCAGGTTATCTCCGAACGTTCCATAAAACTTTGCAGGAATGTAATGGAAAACCCCAAAATATGATTATAATATCGCATCCATACCCAAGAGCGAAAAGCTTAAACACTTGCGAGAGGGGTGGGCACAATACAACTTAGGAATGAGGACATCCTGGTTGAACTTGAACCCTTCCTAGTGATAAACAAAGGACCAACAATTCAATTAAGTACGTCTAGTTTAGGTACTTCATATTGTGGTTTGTGATATAACGTAATGAGATGCCGTGTCGGGTAAACCCTCACCGTACATCGCATCAAATTCACTGGTTCCCTAATACCCAGGAGGTAATGGAGGTCCTCCGATATCGTCTAACTCCAGGAAGTCACCTTTGGAGATGATGCGGGAAGCATCCCGGTTCACGGCTCTCAGGAAGGGACAATTGTTCGCGTTTTGTGGGAAGCCACCGAAGGGAAATGGATCCCCAGTCTGTTAGAAAACAAAATCTTAATGTCTTATGAAAAGACTTTGATTGAATGGCAAAAGGCATCTAGATTAGGACGAACCACATGATTACAAGGAACTTGCCCGATTCTGCATATTGAAACTGGCCCCTGCACACAGAAGAGCCCAGTTAGGTCACAAGAGTTGGAAAGTTGACATGTTTTTAGCATGAATCCCGTTACTTACACTGGATAAAGTCTTGGAATACTGTATCATTATCCAATCAGTCTCCTGGTTGTCCCCTTGATAGAATACCCAGATGGTTTCCCACCATGTGACGGGCGATCCCATAAAGGTGATAGGGTGAGGCTCCTCTTTCTGCTTCCAAGACGTCGCTCCCAAACCTCTGTTATCACCTGAGCGCACGAGGTACCACGTATCCTCTGATGTATGAAAAATGAAACCACCAGGGTGGATTAGCAAGCTTTCTTTAGGATTCATCCGACGGGGCCCTGTACTGTAAAAAGTATTCGGTTCAGCACAGATCATGCATGCATACCTCTCAAGTCTTCCGGTCGGTTCAGGAAGGGGTTTATATTGACTGTGCCAGGGCATCTGCAGAACATCGGTGGCATGGATGGAAGAGGAAGTCCGTCTCGTGAAGATGGTTTGGGATATTTCGTCTCGCATGATAACTTATTGATGCTGGACTGGTTCATATATTGCTCTAAAAGGGGAGTATCATCCCATGTGAGGACTGCATGATTTCCCCTTGGGCATAAAGCTTTGAGAAATCATTTCGGCAAAAGCTTCCATGCGCCTGTAGGATTCGCTGTTGTCCGTTTGAAGTGGCATCTCCACTGAACCTGAGGATATCGTAGTCGTGCTTGCGTTCATTGATGATATTAATTGTGACGCCATGGTATGACAAAATCTAGTAGAAAGAAACCGCGACCGAGAAAAAGGAAACTCAAAGTGGAGGACTCGCTCCCACGATTGCCCGACACTTCAATTGTTATTTAATTGGGGAAAATCCAAAGAATAAGATTCCCTTGACTGATGCTTATCTCCTTTGTTTTTACTAGATTCAATACAATGGAAGGACCGAACAATATTTAGCCTTAGAATCGAATGTAGTGGAGATGGCAATGAGTAAGTATTTGGCTTACAATAATAGAATTTAATTATGGGTTGTGAAGAGGTTATCATAGCTTAGTTACTCAATCACGTTGGTTCGAAAAATAATTTGCGAAACATATCGGTCAAACTTATAATTCGTGGACTACTGCTAAGAACTCTGAAATTTTTAATATCCCAGTTTAGTTTGGGGTACCCTTGCTTTCCTCCCTCCTATCCATAATGAACTCGAAGTTACTCCATTCAAATTTACATTTATAGAACTCGGACTTAATTCCACCAATTATGAGTTTTACCAACGTATTTCTCAAATTATTTTAGGTAATAAGAATACTTGTTGTTATTATTACCACGATAACAAGGCAATATTATTGTTACCCTAAATGCAGGAACGCAACCCTAAAAGCGTGAGGACATTCGGGAAGGAAAGAAAAAGGCAGGAAGTTCTGAAAGGCCTCCTACCCGACGCAAATCATTCAGATCCTCAAGTTCAAGTCCAAGCTCAAGCCCAATTCCTCATACCCAACAGTTGATGATCAAGGAAAAAGATCATCCTAAGATGGCAATACCAAAATGGGTAACCTCATCAATTGCTACGGTATCATTACATTCCTCAGATAGCCCCTCTGAAGATTATACTGATTCAGACGGCTATAAAGATAATTGTGATTTCACCATTAGGAGTTATTTTGAAAAATTGCCACAGATTCTGATGACAACAGGTCATGAGGAAGCAGAGAAGTCAGAACAGCAGACTTCATCAGAAGAAAGTACTTCAGAACCAACAAATGAAACATCCGAAGATCTTTCAGAATCCTCAGAAGAAACACCCCAGATCATTATGGCTGACAGAAACGACCCAGAGCCAATGGTTGATGAGCCACTTGGTGAAGAATTATCAGATGAGTCCAATGGAAGGCGACAGCCAGCCGCCAGGACTAATGAAGGGATTAATAATATTAAGTTTACCTTTGACGACATCCCTTATACAAAATGGCCTCAATGCATATAGGATTTCTATGCATGGTGCTTACACAAGAGATTAAACATATTCAATAACGCTGACATACTTGCAGATATGACATCCAGATTTACAGGAACCCTTTTGGTTTGGTAGAGTTTATTTCCAGAGACAACCTAAATACAGATGATAAGTGTTCCTTTGCAGGAGTTTATGAACAACCTATACGCTCACTTCATTGGGAATCCTAACAACATTCTGGAAGAGAAGAGAACATAATTCTTCCAGCGCAGATGTTGTTCATATAAGGTCAGAGATTTAGATAAGCACTATCAGAGGCTTTTACATTTATTTATTCATCTAGGTGGTGATGATTCTTTGAAGCCAGTATTTCTGTCTTCCATACCATCTTCGATATCATCTTTGGTAGAGAAAAGCCTAACCAGTAAGCATCTGAGAATTACTGATCTGACTGTTGGACAAATCCAACAAGAAATCCACTTAGATATCAGTGAATTTTGCCAGAGAAAGGAAATTATCCAAGGCTTCTTGAAGCAGGATAAAAGGATTGACCAAGTCTGCAGGAGCAAGACCAACAGGTACAAAATTAAGTGTACCTCTAGAGATTTGTGTAATTGTGCTCTAGGTACCAAGCCTACCGGGAACAAGTTCAGAAAGAAACACAGCAGGAAGTTTGGAAAGAATCTAGATAGACCACGACGGTCTCCAAGACGATGGAAACGATTCCTTAGGATCAAGAGAAAGAAAGGTTCTCAAAGGAAATCTATCAAGTGCTTCATTTGCAACAAGCCATGTCACTTTGCAAGAAACTGTCCCAAAGGACAAAAGAAGTTGGTAGCCCAGATTGAAAAATACTCTGGAGTTTCTTTGCATGATGACAATGTTGAATCACTTTTCTCTTTAGATGATGAACCCTCTTCACAAACAGTGTGTTGTCTTGGAGGGTATCTTGGTACAGATACAGGTTTAGATCAAGATGGATATTCCTCCTCCTCTTCAGAAGAACAAAGTAAAAGGATTTGCACAATCAGTGCCTATCCCAGACCAGAAGAGTTTCTCAGGACGTTACCTTCAAGAAAGGTATCCACAAATGGATCAGAAACTGAAGAGATTGGGATGAGCTCACAGCCTCAGCCAGACAAGGAAATTCCATTGATAGCTGCTATCGCAAATATCAAAACACATAAAGGTGTAGGTATACTTTTCTAAGTATCACAGACCAGTGACTGTCATCGCCTTTATTAATACAGGTGCACCTGAGAGTATGATCAACCATGTGATTGTACCTCAAAAATTCCTTGTGCCCAATGAGAGATCATTCATTTCAACATCCGATGAAGTATTCTATACCCATTACAAAACTAAAAACTTGAAGATCATGATTTTTCCTACTTGCACCCTTAAAACCTCATTGGTTGCAACTGATCTTCCTGGTAGAGATATAGTTTTGGGATGGAATCTAGTGCAGCAATTGCCAGAGCTGAATATCTTGACTACATGACTCAAATACAATGGAAACTTCAAGCCGTACACAACACTTACGAGAATGTATTCCATTGAGCCTGCAGATAAGGCAAGACAGTTATTTCATTCAGCCTTTGCAGGAAATCATGTTGAATTCTTGCAGAAATGCCCTCACCCTTTATGGAAGAACCAGGAGTTCTTCGTAAGACTGCCCTTCAAACAGAACGAAGATGTTAATCCCACTAAGGCAAGCCACCCTGGTATGAAGCCTCATGATACTCACTTAACCAGGGAATAATGCATTTCTTTGTTGCAGCAGGGACTAATTGAGCAGTTTAATTCGCAATGGGCATGCGAAGCGTTTTACGTTAATAAGCGCTCAGAGCAAATTAGAGGCAAGAAAAGGTTAGTTATTAATTACCAGCCTCTTAATCACTTCCTTCAGGATGATAAATTCCCACTGCCAAATAGCACAACATTATTCTCCTCGTTAGCCAAAGCAAAGTTATTTTCTAAGTTTGACATTAAAAGTGTCTTTTGGCAACTTGGCATAGATCCTGAACAAAGATGGAAAACGGGATTCTGTATCCCAGATGGACATTACCAGTGGACAGTTTTACCCTTTGGACTTAAGACTGCCCCATCACTTTTCCAGAAAGCCATGACTAAAATATTTTGGCCCATACAGACTTCAGCATTGATATACATTGATGATATACTGTTATTCAGCCCTGACAGACAGTCCCATGAACTTTTGCTGAAACAGTTTGCTGACTTAGTACGTGGGATAATGCTTTCTGAAAGAAAGATTAAGTTATTTGAAACTTCTATTTAATTCTTGGGAATGAGATTATCAAAAGGTAAGTACAACCCAAGATCTCATATAGCCCAAGAACTGTTAAAATTCCCAGACTCTAATTTGACTATAAAACAAGTCCAACACTTTTTGATGCGAGACTTTGTGCCCAATATAAGCAGATACACCAGTCCGTTAGAAGTCCAACTGAAGAAAGGAGCTCAACCTTGGGGAAAAGCCCAAACGGAAGCAATACAACATTTGAAAGCCCAATTACAGTTGCTTCCTCCTTTGCAGATTCCTTCCGATGGAATCAGGATACTCCAGACGGACGCAAGTGATCATTTTTGGGCCGCAATCTTGTTTGAAGAAAAGGAAGGTTTAAGACACATCTATGCATACAAGTCTGGTAAGTTTAACCAGGCCGAGCAACATTATCACTCAACCATCAAAGAGATTCCAGCGGTAAAGTATGGAGTTAAGAAGTTTGAATTCCATCTGATTCGGTACCATTTTATTGTTGAAAGCGACATGTCTTCTTTTAGCTCTATGCTCAAATTCAGGCAAAAGAAGATCCCAAATGCACAGTTGCTCAGACTAGCAGAGTGGTTTTCACAGTATTCGTTCACAGTGAGACACATCAAAGGTACCACTAACGTTGTAGCAGATTTTCTGTCTAAACCCTTTGATATCTCACACTCTACTTTGCAAGAAAACCCGCGGTTACAAGCGATGATCTCCACATATATTCCAAGGTCGCACGAGTATTATCGTCACCTTTCTCCTGAGTTTATTAGCTATGACCAAGCACATGTTGAGTCAGTACTAGCTTAGTCTTCCCAGATGATGCAGAAATACTTGGAACAGATATTCTGCAAATATGGCCAGCTAATGTTTCCTCGAGATGGATTGCATCCATCTTATCCGTTCTTACAGGCCATCCCCATTGATCCAATGGAAATGTTCCCAAAGGAACTGAAATGGTTCTTATGGTATCTACTGCATTCCCATACCATAGCACTAGAGTTTCCCACAGAGGAAATTCTCCAGTACCTTGAACAGCTTGGGAACCTTCACACGTACCTACCTCATGGGAAGCCACACTCATATTTGGCAGAGATATTATCATGGTTTCCCCCATTGATTCAATGGCAAACTTGGTTTGAGATTCATAGGGATAAATATTTCAAGTATCCCGGACTAACAGCTTATTCTACTTACTTATTTCGTAGACACTGGCATTTTGACTCTAACATGCAGGTTATGGTGGCCATTAATAATTCAAAAGAATTTGCCAGTCTTCCCTATTCACTCACACACGATGAGAATGTAACTTTCTCAGAGTGGGAAGATTCTCTTGCCAGCAAGAAACTCCTTAAGCAGAAATTATGCAAGGAGAACGAAGTTCACTACTTGACCTATGAAGAAGTTGTGCAAGCCCGAATCCAGTTCACATATCCAAATCATGTCTACAGGCTTCAGTGCGCTCTCCACCAACATTCACATGATAAGTTACATTGGGACGAGATAGCCCAAGACTTCCTAACCAAGGTGGATTGAGGAGATGAAGGCCCAAGAACTTCAAGCTCAACCACAGGCCCAAAATCATCTCGTGTAGGACCATCATCCAGTCATAAGAGGACAGATGAGCATCTACAGGACCCACACGGCAAGAAGCCAAGAAACTAGCCGCCCACGTGAAGATAAGAAGATGCCCTGAAGATAAGGTCGGCACAAGCGCCCAAACGACTTTTCTTAAAGCTGCAAGATTCCTCAGGGATAAGACCAATAATAGTTTTAGCTTTTTAGCTTTTAGCTTTACTTTTGAAAGAGGCAGCGTGGACAAACCACAGCCTAGTTTTCATTACGCAGCTTGTATTATAAATAGCCACTCCATTCCAAGGAGAACGGCAGAGCGAAATCCCACACACATACAGAAATAACATTCAAAGTTTTCCAGATCCATGAGTTTCTAAGTTTCCCCCTGAGGCGTTATCTATAGTAGTGGTGTCTTAGCTCTCAATCTCTCAGCCAAACCCTCAACCTTCGATAAACCCAAAAACATTCAAAAAATCCAGAAAAACCAAAAATCTTTTTATGTTTTCATGTTTAGTATTTCATATGTCTTATGTTCTAAAGACCACTTCCTTGTGCTTTAACTTCCCAGGCGTTCCTCCTTCCTGAACATTGACTAAGAGGTAATAAATTTTCTATGTTTCTTCGCTATTTGGTTAAGGTATCTTGTTGTTGGAATCTGTTTACTTGGTAAGGTAACATTTATTGAGCCGTAAAGCTACCGCCTTCGCCCTAGAAGACCACTTGCCACTTAAGCCAGGAGGGCTGTCAGGCACCGGTCGCAGTTTGAGATTGGTAGTAGGTAAAGAGATGAGACCTCCATCAAGGAGACGATGCATTTGCAGGCCACCCTTTCCTAATAGTTGGAGATTATATAGATACTTTATTATCTTGATTAGTAATCGAGAAAGAGAACAGCCAGCCTGGAAATGCCCAAAACACCTGAAACGCATCCATCATTATATCCAGTGGTTGAATAGGTACATAGAGCGTAAGACTATTAAGTGTGTTATGAAAAAGGTACATGCTCATCTTGCATATGATATTTCCGATGACCCGGACAAAGAATGGTTTCTTTGCCCTTATGAGGAACCCCGTATGCGTTGTAAAAACTTCTTATCAAATTATATTTTTCCACGTAGTGCAGCTGCTATCTCCTGTTTTCAATTTTTCACCGACTTTGTACAATTATCGTGTTGATTGTACTGTTCTGGTAGTCGAAGTTTCGATCTTGTACAACTCCTATGTACTCTATTGTCCGGATTTCTATTCAGATCTTTCTTATGTCTAGAGTTGTTATCTTGTACAACTCCATGTCTTATGTACTCAATTGTTCAATCTTTCTTATGGAGTTGTTAGTCGATCATCGGTACTCTTGATATACTAATAAAAAATTATAAATTTTTTAAAATATATAATAGTACCTTGTATTATAATTTACGGTCGTTTTTACCTAAAAGAAAAAAATAAATAAATGAAAAATTGAGCTCTTAACTGAGTATTTGTTTTTGTCTTTACCTTCTATACAGAAAGGAAAATTTCTACCTTCAAGGTCGAGGTTCGTGGGAGGAGAGGAAGAGGTGCGCGTAGAGGATCTCGTTCCAGGTATCGGGGACACCAGGGAGGCACCAGTGGCTGCAGTCCTGGAACCTCAGTGGCGACCTCCTCTCCTCCTCCGTCAGGTGTTGTTTCCGGTATATGGACGGATGACCGTCCTTCCTGTAGTCCGTCATCTTGGTCACGTTTAGGTATGTCACCGGGGTCTTCATCCCCTTTAGGACCCGCTCGAGCACCTCCATCTTCTGAGGGTACTCCCTTAGGTACGTGCTGTTCTTGATGGGCTCCGTCTCGCTGTCGCATTGCCCTCCCGAGTTCCACTGCCCGCCGCTGTAACGCATCCCCCCGGGAGAAGAACATTGGGGTTAGGATAAGATTTCTCGTGGTTCCCATGCAAAAGCAGGAATTCGAATACTTACCTGAAATGGGAGTCCGAGTAGCCTCGGAAGAACACTTGGGTCTTCAATGGATCCACTTGTGCGTCCACCCATCTTCCCCATGTCGTGAGAGCCTTTCGGAATGCCTCGAGGACGTTGAGCTCTTGGTATACATGGCTACCTTCTTGGTAATAATCCTCCCTGCAGATTCAGCCAAAACAAGCTCAGACTACAACCAGAAACGAGACCTCCACCCTGTTCCTAGATCGTGGTCGCGGTCGTTCAAGCAATTTTAGAACCCTTTAGAGGTCTTGTCGTGAGTCCACCAATGTCCCGTGTTGAAGACTATGATATCCGCGCTCTTGTACTGGTCAAAGGACTTCCCGATTAAATCCAGCCGTAGTGTCTCCTTCGAGGACCCGTCCTTGTTGCGCACCTCCCATTCACGGACTAAAAACGGCGAGACGAAGAAGTCTATCGTCAAACCATAATCCTGTCATCCAAACACAAAGGCAACGATGAAGGATAATAACAGATCCAATCCAATGACACGAACCCCGGGCACTAAAACATACCTTAAAGATGAAAGAATATGAGGCCTCCCCTCGAAAGATCATCCTGCCATTGGCCTCATACACCTTGGACTGATCCTTTGCGGCGACCTTAAGGATGCAAACCAATGACTCCCACATATTCCGATTCAACGAGTCTCCGACAAAGGCTAACCTCTTCCCTCTCAACAATTCAAGCATCTTACTGCCATCCAACCTAAACATCACAACAGAAACACAGCTGAACTCAAATCCGATTGTAAGAGCCATCTCAGCAAGATCAATGAATCAAAATTAGCCTAAATCGCCAAACAAACCACGAACACAATTAATTTCTTACCGCGGCAGATCGCAGCCTTTAGGCTTCCACTTCATCTTCTGGTAATCCTTATCGGGCCTTCCGTTTAGAACACAATTGAACTGCTCGTCGATCAGCGAACATGAACCAGGTTTGTAGAGCGGGTAGGAATCATCCCTCACCCAGTTCCCGTCAAAGAAGTCGCACTTCCTCAGCGACTCCAGCGGATCTGCCATTGCTGCCGACTTCTTCCCCGACCCTGCCGGCTCACTACTCCCAGAATCCTGCTCCTTCATCGGTGGCGAGCCAGTTTGACTCTGCTCGTCGCTTGTGCCATCCACCCCTTTCCCAGCACTCCTCTTCTGATGGGTATCATCGTTTTTCTTCTCGTAAGCTAAACTCTGATTATGGCCTGGTTTAGCCACCTCTACCAGGGCCCCTCCACTCCTGGTAAAGTTATCTGCCGGCATATCCACACTCGACAAGTTTCCCATGCGGGTTTGGTTCGACACAGGGTTTGATCCAACCAAAGGTGCATTCTGCGTGGTATTCGATCCCCTCGGCAGCGAAGCATTCCCCGCATGAGAATCCACAGAAGACGAGTTCCCCGTGAAATCTCTCACCTGGGTTCGATTCGAGACGGGGTTTTCTTCGACCGTGACCGCACTCTTCGTGGAATTCAACCGCTGCGGCAGTGAAACGTTCCCGGAGGACGGCCGTGGCGACTCGGACGTCGGATTCGGGCTCAAGGTGGAGGAGACCCGAGATCCGTGGGAGTCTCCGCCGTCTTCGGCGGAGGAAGAAACAAAAGAGGGAGAAGTGGCGCCGAAGACGTTGGTAATGAATGGGTAGATGGAGGGAGAAGAAGAGGGGTCGGGAGAAGGGTTGAGGAAGAGGAAGACAGTGAATGCAACGAAGGCGAACATGACGCAGTAGGCGAGGGTGACGGTGCGGCGGTTGCGGAGGAGGGTACGGAGTTCGGAGAGGATGAACAAGGGACCGCCGGCGACGCCCAAGTGCTTGGAGGAGTCCGCCATGGACAAGAACAAAGTTTGCGGGATCAATGCAAAACAAAAGGGAGTGTGCCGGGGTGGGGGGGGGGGAGGAGATCGTCGGAGTAGTTGGAAGGGGTTGTGGATGGAGGGAGGGAGAGAGTGAGTGAGTGTATGGGTAAAAGAGAAGGAAGAAATAGAAATAAAACGAGGAAGGAAGAAGACGACCGACTACAGGCGTCAATGAGAGAAAGTGTGTTGTAACCGCGGACTCTTGCTTTTTAAGAAGATTGATGTCGTCTTAGGGTTTTCGTTTCCGGGCCTGGGTTTGCCCATAAATTACCACCTCCTGCCACTCCCCCACATTTAATTATTAACAAAATAGTAACTAATTATCGTCGCCAATCTTCTGTAGATGTTAAAAACAGAAAGAGGGATTTTAGAGAACAAACACGATAATATTTTCTTTACCGAAATTTAAGGAAGTGACAAAATCTATATGATAATAAAATAGTGAGGACGCGCGTGGTTCTTTATGAAAAACTAGCCCGTATCATAATAGATAGATCCGTTTTATTATTATTATTATTATTATTAAGAAGAATGAATTTAAGTGGTAGACGAGAGGGGGGACGGGACATCCGTACATTTAATGTCCCAGACATAAAAGCTGTCTCTCTCTCTCTCTCACTCACTCAATCTGCCAATTAAGTGTCGGTGGGAGTGTGTTGTTTGATGATAACTATTCAAACACATGGAATTGGGACACCTCATCTTTTCACTCTTTCCCCCACTTTTTAAATTAGAATCCAATCCGAATCGTCTCCCTCCCTTTGAGGATTTGGTGGGGTGGTTGTATTTTTTTTTTTTTAAATTAATCTCTCTTTTTACTTATATTCCTCCTGCATTAAGGGTGGTGGTCCCTCCAATCCACTCCCCAGAATTCCATCATGGGATGGTGTTAGGTTTCTACGGACATACAGGATTAAAAAAAAATATATGTGGTGTCCTCCCACTCGACTCGTGATAATCCATTTTTTTTACGTGCTCATTTGATGGGATGGAGATTTTCGGGTTATAGAGTCACATTTGGTTTCGTGATTAAGATGTTGCTTGCGTATGTCTATTTAATGATATTGTAATTGTTTACCTAGTAAACTTGTTTTTTAGGTTTATGAGTTTAAGCTCATGGAACCTTTGCGACTTTTTTGTTTGTAGTAAATAATAATGTTGAAATATTGATTATTATTATTATTATTAATTTTGTACAGCTTTGTTCCTCATTCTGCGTCACTCCTTATCTTGGGAGATGCCTTTGTTTGACGTCATGACATACATTTTACCAATCTCTCATGAGAGTCATAAACCATATGATTAAGGTTTTGACAACGAGGTTCAACAAGGTGTTCACATTCACTAAGATGGATTTCCCATAACTTAAAGATTTGGAAGAATTGCTCCTTGCTCGTTTTCTTTCATTAAACTACGGGCAATCAATGTCATGATGTATTTGGGTATATAGTCACGGCATCCGAGTAGGAAACTAATGGAGACAATTGTGATAGTTGACCTTAAGTAAAAAGCCTGCGTCCAAATATTGCAAAGCTACTCACTAATCATTAGTTAATCCCTCGGGTTGACTAGTTCACCTCTATTCAGTGTAGATAGAGACAAACTACAAAACTTTTCTCGAGCGAGGATTCTCTCATGCCTACTTTCTTTATGATTTTAATTCTTGTTACCTCACAAGGCACCATGGATAGAGCGGTGGTGAGAATACACCGTCTAACCTTAATTTGTTTTGGACAACTTTTCTCCATTCAAATTGCAATAATATAACTTGAATTCTAAATCTTTGATATATGTCATGATATTTTATAAACCATTCAATTTGTTGTGTGAAATTATTATGTTTGATTCCCCCTTTTTAAGTCCTGCAAAGATAGTAATTCCATCCCACAGAAGGGATTCATGCACAACATCAATATAAAAAATACCATGATTCTTTAGAACATCATGGCTTACTTCATTGCGAGCTTGCTCACCAGATTCTCTAACAGGATCTTTTCAAGAATTGCTACCTCAAGGCCTCCTTCTTCGTGTCCTTCGTCAAGTATGGTTATTTCATAATTGGAATAATGATCATACTCCATTTCTGTTGTATCATCAACTGTAACCGTTTGATCTCGCTAGCTTATTATGGCTTGTAATTCGACCTTCCTTTAAACATATTTAGCCTTGGCTTCTTCTTTGTCATTCTACTAACTCTTTTTAGTGTTCGTATAAGAGTCAATTGCTTCCTTAACTAAAACATTATGCTCTTTAACTAGGTTGTCTTGAATGTACTTGAATTGCATCATGGTTAATGAGTATCATCAAGGTTCATTAACTTTATCATCCTTTATTGGAACATCCTTCGCAGGATTAGATGGTTTGAGATATTTCTCCATCCTAGCTTTTCCTAGGGATTTGGCTTAGACCTCTTCTTTGGATGAGCTAGCTTCGCTTTTGCTTTAGAGATTTTTTTCTACATGATGAGCAATTTTCTTATGTCAATTCTTCCTTGCAACTCCTTTAGAGTTGTGGATACTTTTTCCTTGGGATTAACCATTCCCTTTTGGGAATCCATCTTCACATTTCATTTAGAGTTGGAAGAAACATTCCCCTTAGGATCACTCATTCCGCTTTGGTAATATATCTTCGCATTTCCTTTAGAGTTGGTAGGAACCTTATCCTTATGATTAGTCATTCCCTCTTGAAAATTCATAGATTTCAGCTTATTAGGACAATTGAATGCCACATGTACGGGTTGCTTGGACTGGCGACAAAGAACTATTATTACCTTCTTTCCGGAAGTGTAACCAGCACCATCATGGCCACTCTCCTTGTTGGGACACACCTTCTTGAAGTTCCTTGTGGATCCAACATATCTCTCCCTTTCTATAACATGATTTATTTACAAGTTCTCAAAAAA
Source organism: Melastoma dodecandrum (assembly GCA_029817715.1). Taxonomy (NCBI): domain Eukaryota; kingdom Viridiplantae; phylum Streptophyta; class Magnoliopsida; order Myrtales; family Melastomataceae; genus Melastoma; species Melastoma dodecandrum. The sequence continues at coordinate 39,516 of JARUPY010000492.1, read as the reverse complement.
TATAGACAACTATTATATTTTTTTCAGAGGGAATTTACTCAGTGTCAAATTTATAATAGCTAAATCATTCTTGGAATCTTAGAAGTCTAGTTTGTCTAGTCTCCTTAAGATTCATATTCATAAAACGCTTAACATGTGTTGAATTTGTTCATACCAAGAATTTATTAGGTGTTAAGGAGATGTAAAAAGCACTCATTCTGTATTTTAAAACTAACACCTCATTTTCATGTATCAAATATCGATCATAACCCTTGAAACTATACGACATATACTTAGAAACTAATTTTGGCTTTCTTCCCTTAATTTTCATTGGAAGTATCAATTTTCAAAACTAACTCTTCAATATCATAGGGTAGGGAAAGTTGATGTAAACTCTTAACTTTTGTTTAATCCTTTGACTAACAAGAATGTCTTCATCTTCCAATCAACAAGGATTTTCAGAAGATGTTTTCTTAGAAATTCTTCTTAAATCTTCTAAAAGATTTTTTTACGAACTTAGAGAATAGTGAAAAATCTGCAAAACCTTTGGACGAGGCGATTACTTTTCATGTAAGATGATCGGGTTGGCGTTCCTTTTCACTTCTTCCTAATTTTTTGATGTCGTGTCTTTTTCTTCTTAACGTAGTATGCTTATTATTTTTAATATGAACTAATTCTCTAATCTCGGAATTCAATTGAATTTAACGTTTTATTTTAACGAGTGAATTTTTCTTCTTCGTGCCATTCTAATTTAGCCATATCTTGATTGTAAAGGGGTTAATTACCTAATCATCGATTAAAGTAATTTACAAACCTAATCAAAAGTTGTTTAAGTTAAGCTATGGATTGGATTGCCTAAGTTAACGTCATATTGAAAATTAGAGCTAATTATTGAGAATGATAAGAATATATCAGATCATCTTAGGTAGCCATTTAGGGTTGATAATGGGTTCTCATTAGTTTGCCTAGAATTGTACCGATTAAGTCGATACATGGAATACGTCTTTAGAAGATAATTATATCCTACGTTAATAACTTAAGAATTCGGTAACTGTGGAAGGGAAGAACGGGGTACTAAGGGAAATTGATAAACCAAGGCTTTTTTTTATTGATCCAGGTATTGTTTTATTTTCTTGTTTTCCTTTTCAATTCCATCGTATTTTCATCTTTATTGATTTGGCATTGTTTTAGTCATCAGATTAGATTTGCATCTTAAACCACACAAACCAACATTAATAGTAAAATCTAAAATACATAAAAATACAATTAAATGATCACATAAATGTCACACCCCGTAAAATATAAAAATGTAAGCTCAACATAAGTTTTATCAAAGCAAGAATAAAATTATAAAATAACAAAACAAAGCTTCGATGTATTTTATTTGGGCGAAGAAAGTAGGCTAAAATATTCGAGTTAAAAAATTATAAGAATTATGGGTGATAAATAAGAAGAGAATGCATGTTGTCTCAAGACAAAGAGTAAGTAAAAGGACATTATCCCATTCCGAGGATGGGATGGATGGTGGGGCGGTGGCATTTATAAAGCTAGTTCTCCCCCCACCCATTGACTTATTTGGAATGCGGGACTGTATGAATCATAGAGACATATCATTTCATGACCCACCACCACCACCGTTTTCATTCAATTTATTTGTCACTCACGGGTGGTTCCCTTAAATATTATTATATAACTACTAACCTCTGTTCATTATCCCAGGAAAAATCTATTCAAAAATTTTTCAATGATAATAGTAATAACACTAGTAGAGTAGGGAGAAAATGCACAGTAATTAGGCTTGGCACATTGGGTTTGACTCCAAATGGGCATTTACAACCTCAGTCGGAGCCACCATTGGGCTGTTTAGTGTAAAATGGCCCGCCCAAAACAACCAAACAAATGCCTCCCCCTCCTCCTCTGCTTCGATATTTTTATCATATTCCCTGCTTTTAGGAGACGTAATCAGATCATTTATACAACAACAATAGCCATTCCCTATTCGTGAAGTTTTCCGCATTCCTACCTTTGGAAGACTTCCTCCGCGGATCCCCTCCGCCCGCCTCCTCTCTGTCCATTGCCCCCGGTCTCACCCTCTGCGGCTCCTCCATCCGGGTAAGTTGCCTCAGTCTCTCTCTTCATCGTGTGTGTGGAAATTGTTTTCCGAAAAATGTGTGTTTTGGAGGATTGACTAGTTTGGAGTATGGCTAGTTAATTATGTAGTTAGGAGGATGGCTAGAGTTAATTAGGCACTTCGGAGGATTGGCTAATTAATTATGTGCCCCGTGATAGGATTGATTTTTTGAGATATTGACTTTTGAGATGATGATCTTTAAAAGCTTACTTTGTTTTAAGTGTAATTATCGGGTTGTTTGGAAAATCGAGAAGATGACACTGTGTAAAGAGACTCATCTTTACAATGTCTCCAATTAAACTGTTAATATCCTCCGTCAATGGGAATATTGTTGATGGATTTAATTGTGATCAGAGAATTGAGGTTAATGATTATGTTAGTTTAGAGTATGTATATGTTACAATGGGTTTAGATTCATCGAGTATATTAATAGTTGCTCATAGGTTTCTGCTTGTTGAGTATAATAACACTGGAGTGAAGTATATGTTGATGCGCTTGCAAGAAGATAATGACATGTGGTTACTATTAAGTTTGCAATCGGTGCATATCCAACAAATATATGTTTTGGGAGTAAGGGATGAGATTGTCTCAACAATCGCTCATCATCTTATATAAGTGTCAAAATCAAGGATGGAGAAGGTACGTAGAAGATGAGTGCCATATTCAACATCTACCGGTGGATGTAGAAAGACTCAATTCGGCTGAAGAATGTCCTAGTGGTCTTGTAGATGACCACCGACATATCATTGATTCTCTGATGAATTTTCAAATAGATGTTGACACTGACGATTAAATGTTTAATGATGTTATTGTCGGCTATGAGAAGTCGGATGATGATTTTTGTTAAAATGAAAAGGGTGACGAATGTCGTAGTAGGTGAAGGATCTTGTAAACAAAAGGATAAACTTTTACCCCTTTACAATAATTATGTCGATGACGTTAGTAATAAGTATGATGAATATAAGAATGGCTCTATTAGACACGATAAAGAAATGATATTACAATGACAACTCCCTATAAGTCTATTTTCACAAATAAATTCTAAAACAATTATTCATCCAAAAAATATAATAATCTCGAAGGTGTAGAGATCCAAACAAAATTCAAAGGATAATTTGAACAATACGAAAATGACAAAATTCGAAATAACAATGAAGAGCAAGATGGTCAGTAGTTCATTATGGATAACAACGATCATGGGTCAATGGGTCAATCATCCAGTGGACAGTTAAAAGACACTTCCTTTAGAACAAAACCCTCGAAAGACATTCCCAATCATGGTTACACGATGAAAAAGGATTAAGTTTTGTGCCCCAACTACGGTTACCTAGAACTCATCGTCACATGTCCTTTGTATAGTCCGTAATCTCCACTTGCATCCCTCTCACAATCACCGCGGAAAGAGACCACTACTTCTAATCAGATTCAAATATTTGATAGTTTAGTTAAAGTGATTTTGTAGTGATAATTTTTAACCACAAATAATAGTTCTTTTTTTGTCTTTCAACCTCACCCTTTTACGGAATTCTTCAATGGAAACGGCGAGTTTAGTAGTCTGCCTAATAAACTCGGTGTTTCTAACAGCGACTTTCATGACTTTGGCCAAAAAGGGGGAAAATTTGCTTTGCTAGTTCGAAGAAGAGTACTCGTAGAAGTCCATATGGAACTAATTATTTCAAAATCTAGTTAGGAACTCACCTTTATAAATCGAATTCGTACATTTAAATAACAATTTTTAAAATAATGTATAGTTAAATACATCCCATAATTTTGTACTTCAAATCATAAAAATATTCTAAGCTGTTTAATATTTTATTTATAACTTTAATTTGCCGCCTTGCCCAGACCTCGTCCTGCCTCACGCACACCCCACTTTGTTGAGCACGGTGTTAAACAAGGGACAAAGGTTCTTGTGTCAAAGGAGCCTCCTCGTACAAATCGAACAAGGAGTAAAGATTAGATTAGTCGACCAGCGTATTTGTTTAAAAAAAATGAATTGGAGATGTTGTTTAGCATGAGCTTTGTTGGTTTTCACTTTCTGCTGTACAAAAAACCATTGAATCCCTGGGGAAGTTGAGTAGGAAGTGAGAAATTTACATACATGGCAGCAGCCGCGGCCGCCATTCTTTCCTGAGTCTGAGGTATATATAAGCTAGAGGAACTTCTTTATCATCTCCTTCACTTCCTCGACCACGACCCACGCCTTGTGTCCTCCTATCACCTCCCCCTTCATCTCCCCATCCTTCCATACCTGGATGGTCGGCATTTTCTGCAACACCAAGAATGGTTTCGGGTTAGCTCTCTGGCGGCATCCCAAAATCTAAAGCTCATGAGACGGTGGCAGAGCCTGTACCGAGATGTTCCCTCGCTTAACGAGAGCTTGGGAGACCTTATTGACATCCACGCAGTAGAATTTCATCCTACAAACTCAAAGAAGGATCAGAATCCTTCATACGGAATAGAAGCACAATAATCTCGGAGGACTCGCTGGAGAGTCATTCCTCACTGATCAAAATATCATCCATTCGCAGATTTTATCTTCACTTAGATGCGACGACAGCTATAGGAGAATGGCTAACGAATGCAAACTGGGGATCATGAAGCCCACGATAGCCAAAGCCACAACCACCATTTCACCGGGAGGCATCCATTCATTCGTCGTATAACACTGTGCTCTCCCTAATTCTAGAAGCCGCAGTCGCAATTATGAAGATAAACTACTAGGATAGAATAGGGAATTACTTGTCCTTATAATCGGAGGACAGTTTCTCGAGTTTAGGCTTCAAGTAGATGCATTTGCGGCACCAGGCTGCCATCCTTCCTCACTCGCACGGACAACGTCAAATAAAGAAACATCAGATTATGTTCTTAACTTCCCAGGACACCGCAATTCTTCGGAAGAGATGGGAAAGGAAAAATTCAGGTACCAGTCCACAAGCACAGGTTGCGACTGCTCCTGCGAACGATGGAGGACAAGATTGAACTGCTCCTCGCTCTCAATCGATTCCATCTCCTCAACAGTATGCCCTGCCGAATCAGGCCAGAACGCAGCAGCAATGGGGAAACGGTCAAGTACCTTCCTCTTCTGACGACACCTTCTTCGGAAGCCGTAACCGCCCTCATGGCCGCAGGGGAACCACACCGATGGTGCTCGCGAAGTCGAGCACGAACTGCCAGCGCTCCTCAAGGGAGGTGACCCCCCTCCATGACAGGCCAGCAGCCGCGCGTTTGCAGTAAGGACGTGCATCCTCTAGAAGGTCATCAAAATGAATGACTCAAAACAGATAAACAACATCGACGAGGATTGCTTGCCCTCAAAGGATAGTCTCATCTTCTTTTAAGACTAGAAAAATATCATAGCAAGGAAAAGAACAAAAGCAAGACGATCGTGGATGGGAAGACAAAAAAGCTTATCCAGACTTGGGGGGACGACCGACTTGGGCCCACCCCACCCATTGGGCCTGGCCTTCCATTGTTCCAGGCCCAATACAAGTCGGCCTTGCCTGCAGGCAATGATCATACATCCTAATAGACACCAAAAGGAGGCATCATCATCATCATCTCATATCTGATCCATACAACCAGCCAACAGCATGGAAACAATGATCAATGCTTCCGGATGGACGTGTTCATGCTGTAAGAGGAAGAAAGAACAATTGTGGGGCTAGGGAGTAACAAGTCCCTCCGGCCTCTCTTGGTGTTCCCTGCCACGGTGGCATTGTCATACCTGCATCATCCAGAAACAGGTAACAAAAGGCTACCATTTCAGTAACTAGCTGCGTTTTTCAACCAGTGGTTATCATGGTCCGTTACAGGTTCAAATCATTTCTGACTTGGTTGGTGCATATGCAACACGAACATAAAGGCTCGTGGCAAACAGCTGATTGATCTTGTACCCACGACATACTTCTAATAAAACCCGTGTTTTCATGGGCTAGGCCGAATTTCATCTAGACCAGCATCTCCAGGAATTGACTGTATTTGGCCAAGAGCCACTTAGAAGGCTTTCTAAGGTTTGTCAAGATCTCGCAGAACACTTCTATTGGTGCAATAATGGAATGAGTCAAATGTAAAAGCAGCCTTTCCTAATCCTGAAGCTCATTAGTGGTACGTAGAATGATCAACAATCTTAATTGCAACTACAACCGATATAGGCAAAAAAAAAATGCAGAAGGAAATCTGACTACCTGGCCTCTTCCGACCTCCCGACTTATATCCTGGCGTTGCTCTGAGTAAAACCTTTCCAATGGCTTTCATCCATCATGATCTCCCACAAGTCCTTCGCCCCGACAACTGAACTTCTAGGACAACTTGATGGTGTTCCTCCTGTGTTGCCCACGGCAATTCTCCTCATTCTTCTCTGCCGTCATTCGATTCCCCACAGCAGCATCAGCTGCAATAGGCACGTCCTTCTTCATTAGTATGCTTCGCCCCGCCCTCATCCTTAATAAAGCCGCCACGGTGGCATTGCCGAACTCGCCCACTCTTCAAGCCCAGCCTAATTAATCCACTCTAAAATTAATTAACAATAGAGATCGACGGCCTTCTGTACAAATTTGAAAGGAATTTTCTTTCCCATGTGAAATTGGAGATTCGGGTTGGTTCTTCAACACGACATAAACCCTAAAATTGTCCTCCACCCGACCTCGCTGTCGCCGTTCACGGTGATCCTCATCTCGGGGTCCTGGTTGGCATTCTCCTCCGAAATGTGAGGAATATCGACGACAGTGCCATCGACGGAGAAGACGACATTCCCCTGGGAGCAGAATTGTGGAACCCTTCAAGGAGAAGGAGATCTCATAGCCGGGGATGAGAGGGAGCGAGAGTGATCGAGGAAGTCGGTCTTGGACCAGTGCCAGTTGTGTACGTTGGTGTCGTCGGGGCGTCCCTCAACGATTCAGTGTTTTGTGTCTCTCGTCGTATGATGCGAGGATGTTGGACGTCTGAAGCTGAGGGCCAAACAGCTCTGGTTGGTTGTTGGGCTTAATGGGTTGGGCTGGGAATTAATTAGATGATGGCCCAATTGTTAGGCGGTGGCCCATTTGAGTTAGCCTGTTGCTAGAGTTGCTGGTGGTGGTGGACGGAAACGGAGGAGTGGCTTTTGGCGATTCCAGGTGGAGTTGGTAGTTGTTGATAGGGTTTAGGGTTTAGGGTTTAAGGTTAATATTATTGTAAGGATGTTGGCTTGTGCCGGCAGGGTTTGTGATGCACGATTGGGAAGGGCAGGAAGATGGAGAAGGAAATGGGATTAGGGCAAGCAGTGGGGAGGTCTCGAACTCGGAAGTGGAAATGACTTCAGTTCTCACTTTACTTCTACCTGAGCTTCCTGAGCTGGAACGCACGATCTTGTCGGTGGAGGAATGGGCTGGAGTCGGGTCTGGGGCAGAGGTTCGGGTCAAGGACTCGGATCGGGCGGAGGGCGTCGGCCCGGCGGAGGGCTTCGGCCCTTAATGTGACTGCAGGTTGGTTTTGGGCTGGTGGAATCACGGCTGGCCCAGGAGAATTAGCTGTTAACTGCAGCTAAGTAAATAGAGGACATAAATAAAATAGTCACAGAAGACTAAGGACTAAGGGAGGAAAGAAGCAAAAGTCAGTAACAAACCTCAACCAACGCACGCACCAGCACGCACAGCAAGGCACACCAAACTTCATCTCTGCAGGGAAAACAAAAAAGGGATAAGAAGGGAGAAGAACCCACAGAGAAAAGGCAGAGAAGAAAATGATCGAAGGTGGGGAAGGATGAGGATGGGGAGAGGCGTGGAGATTTTGGAGCTATAGCTACGGCTATGGGTAGATACTGTGTGTGTGACGGCTGTTCTGTCTGATGGTTGTACTGCGGATGCTATTTCCTCTTTCTCTTAAATAATTTCGAAGGAGTTCAGCCACGTTGAGGGTTTGGGTTGGGATTGAATCGTCCCAAGTGGTATCAGAGCACGTAGCTCGACTCCCTCAAGGTTGTTGATGGTCGTGGCGGAAGGAACCCGGTCGAGGACAGCGCAGATGGAGTCTGATTCCGTTAAGGAGGTTCTACAGGGGGTCGTGAGGAGTCTGGAAGAGTTGAGACTCAAAGTAGATGCTATGGAGGGAAGGAAGAGTGGGTTGACTGAAGATGAGTGTGACTCTAGGACAAGGAGAGATGGGAAGCAGCCGTGTCCAACTGACTGGGTTAGTAGACACCCCAGATTTGAGTTCCCCATTTTTGACGGCACTCATGTGCAGGAATGGATATTTCGAAGTGAAAGGTACTTCGAATTAGATGCAACTCCGGCAGAATTGAAGGTGAGCATCGCCTCGGTTCACCTCTCCGGGTTAGCTATTGAGTGGCACTACGCCTTCCTTAAGGGAAGGGACTTGGGAGGGAAGGTTAGCTGGGAGGAATACTCGTCGGCGATGCTATTGCGTTTCGGTCCGAACGAGCTGACTCGGCCAATTGTAGCATTACGGGAATTAAAGGAGAAGGAAAGTTTATTAGACTATATTGATGAGTTTGTGTCCTTGGTTACAAAGGTAGAACTATCTAATGAGGATCAGGTGGCCTTGTTCGTGGGAGGGTTGCGGAAGGATAACCGAAGGTTTGTAACTGTTCTTAACCCCAGATCGTTGCAGCAAGCTATAGCAATAGCTAAAACCTTATCAGATAATGGGGAAGATATAATGAACAGGGGGAAGGAAATTAAGGGTCGTGCGGATTCATGGTCGGGACAAAGAGCTCCACCAACATTTCAGATGACCAGGGGAGAAAACAAGTGGCCAGTAAACAATCGACCAACCGAAGGCGGTAGTAAGGGCTATAATGGGATGCTGAGTAAGGCACAGCCTTATCAACCACCTCATAAGAGGTTGTCGGCAGCAGAGATGCAGGATAAGAGAAGGAAGGGGTTGTGTTTTTGGTGCGATGAGAAGTACCATTTTAATCACAAATGCGACAACCAGAAGGTTTATTCTCTAGTACTAGATGCTGACGATGTTAGTCCGGAGGGTGAAGAAGCATCAGAAGGTAAAGATTCTTATGTGATGGAGACGGATGACTCTCCTGTGATGACCTTGCATGCTTTAAATGGAGTGTCCATGTCTTTCAAGCACAGGACAATGAAGATCATGGGTCAATTTAAGAAGAGGAAGCTGACCATCTTAGTTGATTCCGGTAGCACTCATAATTTTTTGGATTTAAGGGTGGCCAAGCAAGTTGGGTGTCAGATTACTCCGATTCCGGGCAAGGGCGTCATGTTGGCTAATGGGGCGAAGATGACTTGTGCTTCAATGGTCTGTGGATTCAATTGGGAGATGGGGGGTGAAAAATTCAACGCAGACATGTTACTAATGTCTCTAAAGGGGTGTGAAGTGATATTGGGAATGGAGTGGTTACACTCGCTTGGGGTGGTACAGTGGGATTTCCCAAGTCTATCGATGCAATTCCTTAAAGAAGGCAGGTGGGTCAGCCTAGTGGCAGGTGAAAGAGAATTTTCCGAAATTAAGTCGGGGACATTTATTCCCCAAGGAAATGATATGGGGTTATTGATTATTCCTAAATTGAGCCATTGTGAATTGACAGAGGAAGAGGGAAACGTACCCGATCAGATTCAGCATCTTTTGACCAGATTCAGCAAGGTCTTTGCTGAACCCACGGGTTTACCTCCGCACCGAACTCATGACCATGCTATAGAGCTGGAAGGAGGGGTACATGGTCTGAGTTTAAGACCATACAGGTACTCAAGTTCACAAAAGGATGTGATTGAGAAATTGATTCAGGAGATGTTGCATTCAGGAATCATCAGACCTAGTACGAGCCCTTTTTCATCTCCGGTTGTGTTGGTAAAAAAGAAGGACAATTCTTGGAGGTTGTGCGTCGATTATCGTGAGCTTAATAAGAAGACTATTAAAGACAAATTTCCTATCCCCATTATCGAGGAGCTGCTAGAGGAATTGAATGGAGCAAGTTGGTTTTCTAAATTGGACCTCAGATCAGGGTATCACCAGATCAGGGTAAAGGAATCCGATATTCCCAAGACTGCTTTTAGAACTCATGATGGACATTACGAGTTCCTAGTCATGCCTTTCGGCTTGACTAACGCCCCATCCACTTTTCAGAGTCTGATGAACACTATATTCAGGCCATTCCTACGAAAATTCGTTTTGGTTTTCTTTGACGATATCTTAATTTACAGCTCCACTTTGACTGCACATGTGGATCACTTAGCGGAGGTATTGAAAGTTGTGCAAGATCACAGTCTGTTTGCCAAGGAGAGCAAATGCTCGTTTGCGAAAAGGAGGGTGGAGTATCTAGGTCACTTCATAACAGAGGAAGGGGTTTCAACAGATCCAAAAAAATTGGCAGCCGTACAAGAGTGGCCGGTACCTACTAATATCAAGCAGTTGAGGGGGTTTTTGGGGTTAACTGGTTACTACCGCAGATTTGTGCAAGGGTATGGCACCATTAGCAAGCCTCTTACGCAACTTTTGAGAAAGGATGCTTTCAAATGGACTTCACAAGCTCAAGAGGCTTTCCTGAGGCTTAAGGAGGCTATGGTAACAACCCCGACCCTAGCATTACCAGATTTCTCCAGGGAGTTCACTGTGGAGACGGATGCAAGCTCAGGAGGAATAGGAGCAGTTCTCATGCAAAGCGGGCATCCGATAGCCTATATCAGTAAGGCCTTAGCCCCCAAACATCTTAATCTATCAATCTACGAGAAAGAGTTGCTTTCCATTGTGTATGCGGTAGAGAAGTGGAGACACTACCTCATTGGGCAACGATTCATGATTAAGACTGATCACCAGAGCCTAAAGTACCTCTTACAACAACACTTACACACAGACATGCAACGTAAGTGGCTGACTAAGCTGGTCGGATATGACTATGAGATAAGTTATAAAAAGGGCAAAGAGAATGTGGTGGCGGATGCACTATCCAGAGTTCCTGGGGCTGAATTAATGACAATAGCCTTAAATATGCAGGAGGGAACCTTGTTAGATGCTATACAACACAGTTGGCAGCAAGATGGGGTTTTGAAAGCGACCATACAGCAGATTACTTCTGGGGATCTTCTAAATATGAATACAAGCAGGGTATGTTAAGGAAGGGAGGGAAGCTGGTGGTAGGTTCGGATGCAGGCCTCCGAGAATCAATCATTAGGATGTTTCACACTACGGCCATTGGGAGACACTCTGGGGTATTGGCCACTACCAAAAGGATCGCAAGTTGGTGCTATTGGAAAAGGATGGAAAAAGATGTAAAGGCCTTCATAAGAGCTTGTGAAATCTGCCAAAGATGTAAGTATGATCAGGCGGCTTATCCGGGTTTGTTACAGCCCTTACCGATTCCTACCGCCATTTGGTCAGACATAAGCATGGATTTCATTGCGGGCCTTCCTAAATCCCAAGGCATGGAGGTGATTATGGTGGTCGTAGATAGATTCACTAAATATGCTCATTTTACGGCTATGAGACACTCCTTCACAGCAAAGACGGTAGCGGAGCTATTTCTCAGTAATATATTCAAACTTCATGGCCTACCAAACACAATTGTTAGTGACCGAGATGCGATATTCCTAAGTGCCTTTTGGAAGGATCTGTTTCAGTTACAGGGGGGTAGAATTGAGGATGTCTACTGCCTATCACCCCCAAACAGATGGTCAGACGGAAGTTGTGAACCGATGCCTAGAGACCTACTTGAGATGTATGTGCACAGATTGTCCTACGGCCTGGAGTAAGTGGCTACCATTGGCTGAATGGTGGTACAACACAACGTACCATTCAAGTATCAAAATGTCTCCCTTTGAAGCCTTATATGGCTATGCCCCACCTATTCACCTACCCTATATCTCAGGGATAGCAGCCAACAAGGAGGTAGATCGTGAGTTGAATGATAGGGAAGAAATGATCAAGCTCCTAAGATTTCACCTACATCGGGCTCAAAACAGGATGATCCAGCAGGCCAACAAGAAACGAAGTGACAGAGAGTTCAACATAGGAGAATGGGTGTATGTCAAACTTCAGCCCTACCGGCAGAGTTCAGTGGAAGTCCGTGCCAACAATAAAATCGCCCCCCTATTCTATGGACCCTACAAAATACTAGATAAGGTGGGCAAGGTAGCTTACCGTCTTGATTTACCAGGTGACTCGCAGATCCACCCAACCTTCCATGTCTCCCGACTGCGGAGAGCGATTGGAGCTGAAGGCAGCTCAAGTAACTTCCCTGGTATGGACGGTGGACGTCAGCCGCGTTATATTCTGCAGAGGAAGCTAGTTAAAAGGGGTAATCAGGCGGCAACCAAAGTTTTGATACTTTGGGAAAATGAAACTGAAGACACAGCTACCTGGGAGTTCTTGGACGACATTCAACAACGGTTCCCTGGTATCACCCTTGAGGACAAGGGTGATTTTGTGGGAGAGGTATTGATGCACGATTGTGAAGAGCAGGAAGATGGAGAAGGAAATGGGATTAGGGCAAGCAGTGGGGAGGTCTCGAACTCGGAAGTGGAAATGACTTCAGTTCTCACTTTACTTCTACCTGAGCTTCCTGAGCTGGAACGCACGATCTTGTCGGTGGAGGAATGGGCTGGAGTCGGGTCTGGGGCAGAGGTTCGGGTCAAGGACTCGGATCGGGCGGAGGGCTTCGGCCCGGCGGAGGGCTTCGGCCCTTAATGTGACTGCAGGTTGGTTTTGGGCTGGTGGAATCACGGCTGGCCCAGGAGAATTAGCTGTTAACTGCAGCTAAGTAAATAGAGGGGACATAAATAAAATAGTCACAGAAGACTAAGGACTAAGGGAGGAAAGAAGCAAAAGTCAGTAACAAACCTCTACCAACGCACGCACCAGCACGCACAGCAAGGCACAACAAACTTCATCTCTGCAGGGAAAACAAAAAAAGGGGATAAGAAGGGAGAAGAACCCACAGAGAAAAGTTAGAGAAGAAAATGATCGAAGGTGGGGAAGGATGAGGATGGGGAGAGGCGTGGAGATTTTGGAGCTATAGCTACGGCTATGGGTGGATACTGTGTGTGTGACGGCTGTTCTGTCTGATGGTTGTACTGCAGATGCTATTTCCTCTTTCTCTTAAGTAAATTTCGAAGGAGTCCAGCCACGTTGAGGGTTTGGGTTGGGATTGAATCGTCTCAGTTTGACGTTGATTGCGGTTGCTGTGTTGTTGTTGATTGTGGTGGAATTCTATTGAAGTGATTATGATAAATTCGAGTCATTGTTTATAAAATTTCGAAAATAAGTTCATTAATGAAATATTTCGTGATAAACTCTACTTAGAAGCGAACTAACTTCCAAAATAAAACAAGATTCACTTTCTTATCGTTTCCTTGGCTTTGCACACAGTGGGTTTACGAACTTCGCTTGTCTGTCTGACCATGGGCTTTGAAGTTTATGGGCAGAAAATTTAACAAGTACTAAAAAAGTATTGTACATGTACGAATATTCGTGTTAATTTTCTAATTCAAAATTCAACCAAACGTTTAAGATAGGATCAATAGTCATATATATTATATTCATTTTTAAAATTCATTTAAAATTTTATTTTATTTATTATACATAGTATATAAATCTTAAACGCTCCACTTTTTGAAATTCAAAATCTTAATGGTTGGAGTTAGGCAAAACTAATCACAAGACAATGATAAATGCTATATTATTGATTCTCTTTATAAAATTATAATTTTGTTCATAAACTCTGAAGCATCCATCCGATTTTTACTCTAGTTCGATCCAAAGAGTACAATGAAATTTTGGATTCTTTTTTTAAAAAAGAGATTTCGTCATAATAGCTATAATCCTCTCTCTAGTTTAGAGATGGACATATATTACGTATTGCAAAAATTCCCGATTTAAATTCTCAGCAATGATTTTTTTTTTTTTTTGAAAACCGAGAATTAGAGTCAAGAAATTGAGCATTCTAATTTGATGATGTATTTGACAAAACTTTTTTGACACAACAAATTCGGGCAAACTAAAAAAAATTAGGCGTGGCGCCCTGCGCCTTAGGCGCGCCCCAGCGCCCGGGTTAAGGCGCGATCTGTTACGAGAGGAAATGTAATTGCAGGAAGAGCTGGAATTGGGGTGAAGCTGGAGTTGGAAGCTGCTAAGCTGGAGTTGGAAGCTACTACAATTGTTGGAGGAAGCTGTTGCTGCTAGAAGCTGTATTTGCTGGTGGAAGCTGTTGGATGTTGCTGGTGTGGATTTGTGAAGCGGAAGACCGGAGTTCGTCATGTTAGTTAGATGGGATTGGGCTTATGATTCGTTGGGCCATTGGGCCGTGTAGGTGGGCTAATTGGTTGTTAGTAGGTTGTCTGTATTAAGTGAAAGCTAGACAGGAGAAGTTGGTTAGATCTATTCTATTAGTTGTTGCAGCTGTGCTGCTGGAGGGTGGTGCGCCTGAGGCGGTTGGTGGAGTGTGGATGACTGCGAGGGCTGTCGGAGGTTGGTAAACGTTGTAATTGAAGGCGATTGATATGTTGTTGTTGTTCCTGTTGTATATGCGAGTGGTGGAATTGCTGGTTGAGTTGATTGATTCATTACTTTACTGTTAAACCTCAAATTCTCGAAACTGTGCGGATCAAGAGTATCAGAGCGTTGATCCCTGCAAAAATGGTTGAGACACGTTCGGATGAAGTGAGGAAGGAACAGGAAGCATTAGGTGTGATGGTGAGGAGCTTGGCCGAACAAATGAGAACACTTACAACGCAAATACAGGAAATTCAAGCGCAAACTTCAACTCATTGGGAGGTGATGAAAAAGTATATATGTGGAAATGATAAGGACAAGGATTCGGATTCATCAGTGGCAGAGGGAATTACTCCCGAGTCAAGGGTTGGAGAAGGATGAGGAAACAGAGCTTTAAGTTCTCACCATTTTACTCTGCCTAAAATCTAATTTCCAGATTTTGACGGGACAAATCTAGAAGACTGGCTGTAAAAATGCCAGAGATTCTTAGAGTTGGAGTGTGTGCCGGATGATAAGAAGGTATAGTTAGCTTCTTTGTATCTTTACGGAGGTGCTCTGCAATGGCATTTTACTTATATGAAGAATAGGAACAAGGAAGTGGAGTTGAGTTGGGAAGATTATGTGATTGCCTTGAACAAGAGGTTCGGCAAGGAGATATTCGAGGATCCAATGAGAAAAATGAAAAATCTGAAACAGGAAGGGAAGTTTGACAATTTATATGCCTATATGGAAGAATTTGATGTTTGTTTGAGATGGGTTTTGGAGAAGTTGGATTTACCCATGGCCTTTCAAGTTAGCTTGTTTATCAATGGTTAAAAGAGGAATATATGAGTACACTTTGGTTGTTGAAACCTGTTGACTTGTTGACAGTGCAGACTAATGCACGCATCATTAGCCGAGATGTACCACCAGGTGAAATGAGTACAGTTGCGAATAAGCCGTTCAAATTGCTCAGGAACAATTCGCCTGTGATACCTTGGAAGAGCAATGTGCCCACAGAGTTGAAAGAGCAGGAAGGAACTCATTTGAAGATGGGGGCATCTGCAGCAAATAAGCCTAATGAATCCAGAGCTGAAACAATGTTTCCAGGAGGTAGTTCTGCATCGGTTGGTCGAAGGAGGTTGACTTAAGAGGAAGTAGATGAGCGAAGGCTTAAAGGCTTGTGTTTTACTTATAATGAGCCTTTCAACAGGAATTATAGGTGCCAGAGGAAGCAGTTCTATTATTTGGTTGTAGAGGCGGAGGATGAAACTGATAGGAACAGTGCTGACAGTTTTTCTGCTGGTGTGGCTGGGAAAATAGAGGATGGCCAAGTTAATTTGTATGCTATTAATGGAGAAGCAGGACGAGAAGGCATCCAAACCATGAAAGTCAGGGGAAATTATAAGAAAAAACCATTGTATATCTTGGTGGACAGTGGGAGCACGCATAATTTTCTGGATTCGAACACAGTTAAAGGAATAAATGTCATGACTGAGCCAATTATTCCAATAACAGTGGTAGTTACAGATGGTCGGAGTGTTCCTTGCAATCGAATGGTTTCTCATTTTTCTTGGGCCATTCAAGGCATGGTGTTTCAAGCTGATTTTTATGTGTTAGCTTTGGGTGGGTGTGAGATGATTTTAGGGGTGAATTGGTTGAGCCAGTTGGGGGACATTACTTGGAATTTCAGGTTATCTACTATGAAATTTTACTGGAAGGAGGAGGCAGTTATGTTACAAGGCCTTGGTGGGAAGGAAGATAGTGCCCATCTGTATATGGTTGATGGTGAACGGTTGCAGCCTAGCGTGGCTATACCAATAGCAGTTGGCTAGTGTACCCTGAGTTACAGCCTTTGCTTTGTTGTGTTTCAGTTAAACAGGAGGGTTCTGCATTGTTTGAAGAGCTTTTGTTGGAGTATCAGGATATTTTCCAGGAGCTTAAAGGGTTACCACCATTTCGGGGTCGTGACCACTCTATAGTATTGAAAGAAGGCATTCAGGGGATTAGTGTAAGACCTTATAAACATTCTGCAGCACAGAAAGATGTGATCGAGAAGATGGTGCAGGAATTGTTAGCCTCGGGTGTCATACAGGACAACAAGAGTTCATTCTCATCCCCAATAGTCTTGGAAAAAAAGAAAGACGGATCATGGCGAATGTGTATTGATTATCGTGAGCTTAATAAACACACGGTGAAAGATAAATACCCTATACCTGTGATTGAAGAGCTGTTGGACGAGTTGCATGGAGCTTCTATCTTCTCTAAGATAGATTTAAGGGCCAGTTATCATCAAATTCGCATGGATCCTCATGATGTTCATAAAACCGCTTTTAGAACACATGACGGTCATTATGAATTCTTGGTTATACCCATAGTTGTTAATGGCGATAGGCGGGGCGAGGCGATGAGCCATCGCCCGCCAGAGGCGAGAGGCAAGGCGAAAGGCGCCGAAAAGGCGATTTGTGTAAGGCGATTTGTGTATAAATAATAAAATGATTTCAAATAAAAAAGATGAAATGGATTTATAATATTAATCATCATGTAAAATATTCTAATCAAGCATCCATAAGATCGAGATTATCATCCAAATCATTCGAAGCTTGATAAAGCCACACTATCATTCCCACTAGAACTTTTGTAGCCTTCCGTGTTTTGCTCTTCCTCCTCATTTTCAACCAATTCTTAAGAGCTAAACACAATTAAAGAAATCTGCTTTACCCAACACTGGTGAGCTGGGCGATGAAGAAAGGATCATGCTTGAGAGGGAGGAGGGGAAGCCGATGGAGGGGAGGCCGACGGAGGAGGGGAGGCAGACGGAGGACGGGATGCAGGAGGAGGAGACGGAAGGGATCGTTCGTGTGGGGAATTGTTTGTGTCTTGGCCGAAGACAATAGGTTTTCAAAGTTTTTATTTATTCAATTTAATCCCCAAATTATTATAATTATTACAACTTAGTCCAAAATTACATAATTCGGCCGAAATCCAAAGGCGAGCCTTTTTGTCGCCTTTCGCCTGAGAAAAAGGCGATGAAAGGCGAGGAAAGGCGTTACCTTTGGATCACGCCTTGCCCGGAAGGGAGGAAAGGTTAAATCGCCTCGCCTGCCTCACCCCTCGCCATAGGCGTTGCCTTTCCTCGCCTTTTACAACACTGGTTATACCATTTGGTTTAACTAATGCTCCGACAACCTTTCAAGGTTTAATGAATGATATTTTCAGGCCCTATTTGAGAAAGTTCATTTTGGTGTTCTTTGACAACATTCTAGTTTATAGGAGCTCTAAAGAGGCTCACTTGCAACAGCTCAGATTGACTTTCTCATTGCTTCGAAAACACACCTTGTTTGCCAAGCGTTCTAATTGTGTTTTTGGGTGTCAAAGAGTGGAGTATTTGGGCCATTATATTGACAAGGAGGGTGTTTCTACAGATCCTGCAAAGGTTCAAGCTGTGATGGACTGGCCGACTCCTGCAACTATTAAACAGCTTCGTGGGTTTCTTGGTTTGAGTGGCTACTATAGGCGTTTCATTAGGGGATATGGTGTGATCAGCACGCCTTTGATTGAGTTGCTCAAGAAGGACAGTTTCCACTGGTCTGATGCGGCTGCTGCTTCTTTTTTGCAATTTAAACAGCTATTGGTCAGTGCCCCTGTTCTGGTCTTACCTGATTTCACAGAAGTTTTTGTTTTGGAGGCAGATGCATCGGATGTGGGGATTGGAGCTGTTTTGATGCAAAAGGAGCATCCTATAGCTTTCTTGAGTAAGCATTTGTCACAAAAGCATCAGGCTCTTTCTGTCTATGAGAAAGAATTGTATTCCATTGTATATGCTGTTGGGAAGTGGCATCATTACTTGATTGGGCATAATTTTATTATCAGGACTGATCATAAGAGCCTTAAGTTCCTTTTGGATCAAAGGTTACATACAGAAAGTCAGTTTCGTTGGCTTTCCAAGTTGATGGGATATGATTACGAGATTTGTTATAAGAAGGGGAAGGACAACGTGACTGCTGATTCTCTTTCTTGAGTACAGGGTGTGGAGCTGCTGTCTTTGATGGTTGCCACTCAGGCACCAACTCTTTTGGATGAGGTTAAGAAGACTTGGCATTCTGATGACCAGCTTGCTGCCTTGTTACCATTGTTGCAGTCTGGTAGTTTGGCTCACAAGCACTACAGTTGGCACCAGGGTTTGCTGCAGAGGAATTCCAGAATTGTTGTGGGTAAGGATTCTGCAGTACGCTCTAAACTCATTCGCATCTTTCATTCTAGTGCATTAGGAGGCCATTCTGGTGTGTTAGCTACTGAGAAGTGCCTTCGTAGTCTATTCTTTTGGAGGGGAATGACCAGAGATATTAAGGAGTTTTTGCGGGCTTGTGATGTTTGTTCTAGATGTAAACCAGAGAATGTGGCCTACCCTGGTTCTTTACAGCCTTTACCAATTCCTACTGGTGCTTGGTTAGACATTTTCCATGGATTTCATTGAAGGGTTACCGAAATCTCAAGGGAAGGAGGTCATTTTTGTGGTAGTGGATCGCTTAACCAAGTATGCCCACTTCCTTACTTTATCTCACCCTTATACAACTCAAAGCGTGGCTCAGGTGTTCATGGATAATATCTTCAAATTGCATGGTCTGCCACTGACAATTGTGAGTGATAGGGATGCTGACTTTTTGAGTCATTTCTGGCAACAACTCTTCACTTTGCAGGGTGTTGAACTACACTTGTCCTCTACTTACCATCAGCAAACTGATGGCCAAACTGAAGTCGTAAACCGATGCTTAGAAACATATCTTAGATGTATGACTAGGGATTGTCCTTCTAAGTGGGCTCAGTGGTTGTCACTCGCCGACTGGTGGTATAACAGCAACTTTCATTCCACAATTTGTATGACACCGCTTGAGGCTCTGTATGGATATCCTCCTCCTGTGCATTTGCCATATTTTGCTTCTGGGAAGGTAGTGGCAGCTGTGAATGGTGCTTTGAGGGATAGAGAGAATCAACGTTGCAGCTATTGCGTTTCCACTTGGCCCGAGCTCAACATCGGATGAAGCAATTAGCTGATCAGCATCGAACTGACCGAGAATTTGCTGTAGGGGATCTGGTTTATGTTAAATTGCAACCCTACAGACAGACTAGTGTGAGTGGTCGTCGCAACCAGAAGCTTTCTCCTCTGTTTTATGGGCCTTATCAGATTCTTGATCGCGTGGGACAAGTTGCTTATAAGCTGGCCCTCCCTGCTGGGTCAATTGTTCATCCTACCTTCCATGTTTCAAAGTTACGGGCTGCTGTTCCTGACTTATCTCGTGTTTCAAGGGATTTACCTGCTTTTTGCACTGATCAACTACGAGTTCCGATCGCTATTTTGGCAAGGAAGATGGTGAAACAAGGTTCTGTGGCTACTACTATGGTCTTGGTGCAGTGGTCGATGAGGATGTGGATGATGCTACCTGTGAGTTTTTATATGATCTGCAGAAGAAATTTCCTACATGCACACTTAAGGACAAGTGTTCTTGAAGGGGAGAGTCTTGTTACGAGAGGAAATGTAATTGCAGGAAGAGCTGGAATTGGGGTGAAGCTGGAGTTGGAAGCTACTGTAATTGCTGGAGGAAGCTGTTGCTGCTAAAAGCTGTATTTGCTAGTGGAAGCTGTTGGATGTTGCTGGTGTGGATTTGTGAAGCAGAAGACCGGAGTTCGTCATGTTAGTTAGGTGGGATTGGGCTTATGATTCATTGGGCCATTGGGCCGTGTAGGTGGGCTAATTGGTTGTTAGTCGGTTGTCTGTATTAAGTGGAAGCTAGAAAGGAGAAGTTGGTAAGATCTATTCTATTAGTTGTTGTAGCTGTGCTGCTGGAGGGCGGGGCGCCTGAGGCGGTTGGTGGAGTGTGGATGACTGCGAGGGCTGTCGGAGGTTGATAAACGTTGTAATTGAAGGCGATTGATCTGCTGCTGTTGTTCCTGTTGTGTATGCGAGTGGTGGAATTACTGGTTGAGTTGATTGATTCATTACTTTACTGTTAAACCTCAAATTCTCGAAACTGTGTGGATCACGCTCCTTTCTGCGCCTTTGTAATGGCGCACGCCCAAAGACCTCTAGGGCGTTCCGGCCATGCCTCGCACGCCCGGAGACCTCTAGGGCGTTTCGGCCGTGCCCCGCACCTTACGCGCGCCCGATAACACTGGTTAAAACCCGGTTGACCATCACAATTTTGGAAGACACAGTGTGTTGGATAATAAAGTGGAACGTGGAAACTAGCGTGTCCGATCGATGACGTGGCAACCGAATTAGACTTCAAAGTATTGTCTTTTTTTTAATTTATTATATTAAAGGAAAAAAAGGTTGAATTCTGTGTTAGAAATAGAATCTTCATCTGGTGTACGGAAGAGAAAGGTCGGCATCCACCCAACAAGAAATTAATTACTTGCACATCTTTTTTGACCTTAGACAGCGGAAAATCAAATCATAATAATAATAATAATTGTAAATAAAATATGTTTGGATTGTTGTGGGAAGTAAAAAGGATCGGAAACGTTGGTTGCTGCGTAAGAAGTATGTGCATGTGGGTTTGGGGTTTGGTGATGATATTGATGCAGGCGAAAAAGTCAGGTGTTCCGACAAAGAAACAAACCCAAGCACCGATTTTGTCTTGATCCCCAACAAACGACACCATTTTTTGTTTTTTTTTTTAAATTTACCCAATTCACTTTGTAGTCACGAGGCGATGCCAACAAACACAGGAAACTCCCCCATGTTGTAGTAGGCGGTGATGATTTGCGAGTGAATTCTCGTTTCCTGGGACTTGGTCCGGACGATCCCGATTCTACGTTGTTTTGTCTTTGGTTTGTTGATTTGAATTGGGAAATGGAAGTTTTCTTTTGGGTTGAAAGGTTGCTTCACCTATTCATTAACCCCAGAATTCCTGCTTGAAGTTTGTGTTCTGGCGTGGGAGATGATCGGATTCCTGTTTGGGGTGTGGTTTTGAACGGCGATCCCACAACTCCTGCCTCAAGTTAGTGTTTTTGGTTTCCTCTCATGGTTAGGAATTATAATCGACTACCTTTGATGCATCAGTGATTGATCGATCGTCTGGTCTGGTGATCGGACTGTTCGTGGTTTGCACATCATTGCAGTATGATCCGCGTGTTGTCGGCGTTGGATGAGGGAAAGTCACTTGGGTTATGGTTGTTTCATCAGACGAGTGTTAACTTGGAGTCTGATGCATTTTCCTGGACGTAGTCTTGAGGTTCATGGTTAGCTAATTGAAGGTTTTGTGTTGTTTAATATGTTGTTCTGATGCAGAACTAAAAGGGAGAGGATTTAGGGTCATCCTTCTGTTCGAGCAGGATCGGTTAGCAGGAGACAGACATTCTTATTGGGACGTAATGGCTCCCATTGGAGGCGATCATGGGGAAGATACTGCGATAACCAGAACAGTGATCAGTACCGTTCGAATGCAATCTGCAGTTCATGTGGCTCATGATCACGGAAATCCTTCCGGTCATGGCATGCAGAAGCTGCTCTGGTGTCCCGTTTGTACAAGTTTAATGTACCCTCCGATTTACCAGGTATCTTTCTTGGGCATTGGAAAACTCCTCTCGTTTTCCAAACAAATGTGTTGGCATTGAGGAAAGGTGAATTGTGATCTTGCTGGTTCTTCTGATATCGATTTCTGTTCTTGCTATGTAGTGTACAATTGGCCACACGCTGTGTTTGGGATGCAAGAAGAGAGCACAAAACCAGTGTCCAATATGCCAGAATCATCTCGGAGACATCAGGTGCCTAGCCTTGGAGAAATTACTGCAAAACATGGAACTTCCCTGCAGATATCAGAACTCGGGTTGTCCCAAGATACTACAATACCAAAATCAACCTGACCACGACCAGCACTGTCGTTTCCGCCCTTATGATTGCCCCTATGCCGGTTCAGAGTGTTCCTTCACTGGGGATATTCCCACACTTGTCTCTCACCTGAAGGAATATCACAAGGTGGACATGCATGACGGGTGCACGTTCAACCACCGTTATGTCAAGGCCGACCCACAGGAGGTGGAAAATGCAACATGGATGCTCACGGTGAGGGCATGCTCGTGTTTATGCTCATCTGGAAAGTTTAAGGAATCGAGCCCAAGACATTTGCTTTCATTCAGGTTTTCAATTGTTTCGGGCGGCAGTTCTGTTTGCACTTCGAGGCATTCCAGCTCGGCCTTGCTCCGGTTTACATGGCCTTCTTAAGATTCATGGGTGAGGACGAGGAAGCGACGAAATTCGGCTACAGTTTGGAGGTAGGAGGGAATGGCCGGAAATTGATCTGGAAAGGGATACCGAGAAGCATACGAGACAGTCATAAGAAGGTTAGGGATAGTATGGACGGTCTCCTCATCCAGAGGAACTTGGCTCTATATTTCTCCGGAGAGGACAGCCGTGAACTGAAGCTGCGGGTCTCCGGCCACATATGGAAGGAAGACTAAGGTGCAATCAAATAAACGATTAGCAAATGGCTTCTTCACATTGATCATATATATTCCGCATTTCTTGTCGAAACAGGTCGCGTCGTCGATCATATGGAACACACAGTACCTTGCGAAAGCAAAGCCGGGTAGATGTTCCTTTGTGACGTTTTCAGGCGGGTCGTCGAAAACCACACCGAGGCTGTCCCGAGTGTTTTTCAGTATCTTGAGAATGAGCACAACAAGAATTCTTTTAACATAAAAGCTGGTGTTCTAATTACTATGAGAATTGATGGCGCAATGCGAATCGAATTAATCCAAAAATAACATTGACTGTTAGCAATATGATCATGAACGAGGGAGTTGGCAAGAAGAAAAAGGAAAAAACAAGAGACATTCGGACAACGTGTTTGCACGTAGCCGAGGATCGTTGTTTTAACGGGTTGGATTCGTTCAGATCGACTCAACCCCCGAATTTCTCGTTGTACGTTACCTCTTCCTCCCATCCCCCCCACAACTCATGACGATTCCTACCTCAAATAATATCCCTTGCATTTGAAAGATCTCCACCCTCCTGGATCCTTCTTCCTCCGTGGATCGAGATTCTTCGACGGGTGGGTGAACTTTCTTCATCGATGACCATGCACTCGTTCTCGATGTGACGATTCTAACGTGTGATCTGCTTGTGGTTTCGATAGGGGCATGTTATGAGGTGAAACGGATCTAGTTCCGGTGTTTTTTCTTGACCGGATTCTATTAATGCTGATTGATTTGTTGCGACATTGTTAGATTTTCGGGAGCCGAATCGGGGGTACCTTCCAGTCGCTTTTTGTTGCTATTTGATGCCACGTTGAGAGTTTCGTCGACGGTGAAGAAGGGGAAGAAGACATGCTGTGTTGCGGAGGAGCGGAGGAGGAGAACTTCGGTGCTATTTCCAGTAACAATCATGCGGCACCCCCGCGAGGCGGAGATCCTTATGGTAGGATTCGAGATCGAGGAATGCAGGCTGAATTTTTCCCCCTTTGTTGTTGGCTCATTAAGTCACGATCTCTTTTTCTTGTCTGACAGGAAATAACAGAGGGGAGCCGAAGAGCACCCAATCCGTCCGGAGTGGGATGCCACAGAAGGTTTTGCCGATCGAGACTCCGGCACTCTCACTAGCCGATTTGAATCGCTTGACGAATAACTTCGGGTCCAAGGCATTGATAGGAGAGGGTTCTTACGGCCGTGTGTTCTATGCGAAATTGAACAGTGGTCAGGAGGCCGCGATCAAGAAATTAGACACAAGCTCCTCCGAGGATTCTGACACGGAATTTACCGCTCAGGTAAACTCTAAGTTGCAGCCAAAAAGATCGGCTGCCTTGGTTTCCCTTATGATAGATACGATGTGTTTGTTTCCATGTAGCTATCGGTTGTCTCAAGGTTAAAGAATGAGCATTTCGTGGAACTGATCGGGTACTGTCTTGAGGCGAATAACCGGATCCTGGCTTATCAATTCGCAACCAAGGGCTCTTTACATGATATCTTACACGGTACGGCTAGAATATATTTCCGGGAGACCTTTACTCTGTCAAATCTCGACAGAAGAACGGTAATTTTTGTTCTCCCATTTTCAGGGAAGAAAGGTGTGGAAGGTGCCGAACCAGGTCAGGTCCTCAGTTGGAATCAAAGGGCCAAGATCGCTTACGGTGCGGCCAGGGGCCTTGAGTACCTCCATGAGAAGGTCCAGCCATCGATCGTCCACAGGGATGTAAGGTCTAGCAATGTGATGCTGTTCGATGAATTTGTGGCAAAGATCGCAGATTTCAATCTCTCAAACCAGTCCTCAGACACTGGTGCCAGGTTGCACTCCACCCGAGTCCTAGGAACATTCGGATACCATGCCCCCGAGTAAGCCATATCAAGCATTTGAAATCTTGCTTACGACTCGGGACATAAAATTCGAAGAAAACTGATTTTCGAGTGAATGTTCTGTTAGGTATGCGATGACGGGGCAGATAACCCAAAAGAGCGATGTGTACAGCTTCGGGGTTGTCCTTCTGGAGCTACTTACAGGAAGGAAGCCTGTTGATCACACAATGCCGAAAGGACAACAGAGTCTTGTTACATGGGTATGATTAAATCAATGCATGCCAGAACAACTATCATATAACCCTCAGGCATCTTGTTGTAGCACGTGCGACGTGAACGGCGATACTCGTTTCTATCATGCTAATGTTAAAGGATCCGAGCATCAGAGTGACCTAAGGGATAACTTTAGGTTTCAGGACATGGCAGGAACCCTCACAATGTTGTGAGAAAATGCGATTGATGTTAGTATCGATTGCTGTTTTCTGCAGGCGACTCCAAGGTTGAGCGAAGACAAGGTGAAACAATGCGTCGATCCCAAGTTGAACAACGACTACCCTCCCAAGGCAATTGCGAAGGTCCGCCACAAAAAAATCCTCATTTCTTAAGATGCAAACCGAACGGGAAAGTTGTTAATAATCACTGATCATTTTGTTTGATGATCTTCAGCTGGCAGCAGTCGCGGCTCTTTGTGTGCAATATGAGGCGGATTTCCGGCCTAACATGACAATTGTCGTCAAGGCACTGCAGCCTCTCCTTAACTCGAAGCCAGGAGGTGGAGAACCAAACTTGTAGTGACCGAGAGCGATCATGGACAACTACAACGATGGCCCTCTCTAACTGACTGCAACGACAAGGATCACTTGCTTCCGAGTTTTGAATGTGGAGCAGAATGTGCAGTTAACGCTTATTTGTCGAATCGTAGCTTGTCTGCTGGTTTCATTTTCAGATCGGACCAAAATCTCCGCAAACTCTCATTTTCACTGTATTGAACTCAGATAAATGCATCATATTACCAACTTTTTTGGATCCAGGATCACAGGCAACTCAGGCCTAAAATGATGAGATTCCATAATCGACTGTCAAGTCATTGATGCCGCCAGTAACGTGCCGTGTGCGATCACTCGTATTACAAATGTTTCTCCTCGACGCTGTTAGCATCGTGGTCAAATTTTCTTACTTAACAACCTCACTAAGATTTGAAAGAAAACAAAAGTAAAAGGGGTCCAAATTCATAAATGAAGTAAGTATACGCCTGCGGATCATTGCAGTTAAGATGCCAGGTACTACTAACGCAGCAATGCTGCCTATTGCCAAGAGGCTTAGGTATCGAGCAGGCGCTCGACTCAGTGATTAAGGCACCATAATGAAAAACAACTCACAGTACTTACGTTTTCGGGAGCATATGCACAACCACCTGTAACTACGAATAACGCATCTCCTTGATCGACTAAACTCGTGAGGAAGCAACTCGACAACATACAAAGCAGCGGAAAAAAGTAAAATTTGACACATATTCAACATGAAAGCCTATTTAATATGAGGATAACTGCGAGTTAGGCAAACCCAATAGCTCAACTATATGTTCAAGTTTACATTCACCAATATCAGCATATAATTCGCAATAACACCAAGCAAGATAACCGCAAAAACAGAGATCGAAGTTGCAAAACTCAATTATTTTGAAAATTAAATTCATTCACTAACAAGTTTGAACATTTAGAGCAGCTTTACATTATTAAATCAAATGAAAAAGAGGCAGAAAAAAAAACTCAATACTAGCGAAAAGAAATAGGTTAAAGAAGTTGATAACCCATTTTTTTCAAAAAAATCAGAAAATTGATAAAATTTGAAAAAATGGCGAAAATCACCAAATCATGCACGAATATTTTGTTTCAGTGCTCTAGAAATTCTAACAATCAAAGAAAGAAATAAAAATAACGAAGATTTCATCTTAACAAAAATAACTCATGGGGACTATGAGAAGCAAGCATTCAAAAAGAAGAAAGGGGAGGAGGAGAGAAACACACAGACACACACTCAAGAAAAAAGAGGAGAGGAAGATCAAGACTTCGTTACCACCCAAGACAGTCACAAGTCAGGGAAGATTCACATAGAGAAAGCTTTGAGGGGAATTTTCTGGAGGAGAAGAAGAGAAGAACAAAATCAATCCGGGGTGTGACCGTGCTGCAACTCCGCCCTGACCTCGACAATCTGGGGGCAAAGGCATCAATCCAAGCTAAGATTTCAATCCTGTTCACGCGTCCATTGTTTTAAATTACAATTCTTTTGATCCTTTTAATTCTGCAAAAGTAGAAACACAGAGGGGAGGAGCTTAAGTCTCTTAGAAAAGGGAGAAGGAGGGGGATGAACAAGATTTCTACAACCCCAGCATGCACGACGAATGCGGATCCTTACTCGACGAGCTCCCTCTGGGTTGGAATATATCGATGGAAGGCATCCCTGCCATCAATCAGGCACAGACCTTCCTTTCACCAGCGGCTGCATCAACAAAGAAAGGATGACACGTTTGCGTGTTTCAGTGAATTTCATCTGGATACAATAACAAACTAATCTGAAACGAATTATTTCATTTTGAAAATAAATGATTAATTATTTCTTTGTATAGAAGGTTGCTTGTCTAACTTCTATAGTGGTCTATCGTGTGATTAAAATATCCAATTAACATAAAATTAATTTTTAATAGTCTCCAATGGATATATCCACTGGCCCATGATCAGATTTCTCATATTAAGAATTAAATATTTCTTCTTTCTAACTATAGTAGGTTATTATCGGCTCCAACCTTTTGCAATGCAATATCTTGAGATTGGAGAATCATACTAGGTTCAGCGTTGGTGAAGCCGCTTCGGAGATGCTGGTGGTTACGGATCCGAGGGACTCGACCGGAACACTGTCCGTAACGTCGGACAACGTGCAACGGGGCCTGGGGAGAAGGGTCGCTTGTAGGCGAGTCGGTGTACAGAGTTGGTCGGAGAGAAGGAGTCCGTAGCAAATGTAGACGGTCAGGGACTGACAACCTTCTGTAGTCTGTTATCTTGTTTGTTTGTTGTTTGCAGCAGGTGTGCTTTGGTGAAGCCACTCCGTAGGCGTATGTGGCTGCGGATCTACGGAGCTCATCGTTTATTTGACTTGAGCCTAGGAAAACTACAAGTAGAGATGTTGTTTTTCAAGAAAATCTTGAATGGAAATGGAATACAGGTGTTAGCAATGAAGGGGAGACACCGTAGTTCATTGTGTTGGACACACTCTACGCCGATAAGGCCGTGGAAGGAACAACAACATATATTTCGTCTTTGTCGGCATCACCCATGCCAGACGCGATCAGTACTACAATAGTTGCTGAGACTAGAAGTATTCCACCCATGGTAGAAGCGTCGAGTTCACCTGCATCGCCGTCGAATGCTCGTGCGGTTGTCACACCTCTGGTGTCAACCACGCCGGAATCCCACGAAAGGGAGATTTGTTATAGACCCATTGCTGACCTATATGCCAACACTGAAGAAGTAGTTATCGTCGATGAAGAAGAGAGTGAGGTAAAGATGATAGTGTCCGAAGAACCAAATTGTTACTAAGAAGCTACGAACGAGGCTTGTTGGTATGAAGTAATGGAGAAGGAGTTGGAGTCCACTGAGAAGAACAACACCTGGACTTTATCCGAGCTCCCGTCGGGCCGCAAACCTATTGGTTTAAAATGGTATTCAAATTGAAGAAATATTCGGATGGGAGAGTCGTCAAGCATCAAGCAAGTTTGGTGGCTAAGGGATATGTACAAAGGCAGGGCATCGATTTTGAGGAGGTGTTTGCACCCGTTGCAAGACTTGACACTGTCCGAGTCAGTCTTGCTCTTGCCGCAAATCGAAGTTGGGAGGTGCACCATTTAGATGTGAAATCAGCTTTTCTTAATGGAGAGTTAGAAGAAGAAGTATATGTCAGTCAACCGGAGGGGTTTGAGGTACAAAATCAAAAACATGTGCAAGTTGTTGAAGGCTCTCTATGGATTGCGGCAGGCTCCACAGGGTTGGTACACTTGATTGGATAGAAGTTTCATGTGTCGTCAATTTGATGGGAAATAAACTTTCGACGACGAAAATGTGAATTGCCATTAAGGAGAACAACCGAGATTGACCCTCCTCTCGACGGGAATGATGAGAAAAATGGACGGAAGGGTCTTTATAGCTAACAAACGCGAAGAAGAGGAAGTTGGGGAAATCGACCACCATGAATACTGACTGATACATCACCGTAATGAAAGGATTGTTATATCTCCGCTGAAACCCCATAGACTATGACAAGTTAGGGTTCATCTCCTGTACCGTCGTGACAAACAGAAACACAGCGAAGGTTATCTCCCGCCGACAGTTGTGTGTCAAATCAAAACCCCCCATATCTTAGACAAAGAATCTACTTTATTCCATTATTACGTACTAATTTATTTTTTGAACATTTTTTTATTCCAACAAACATAAAGCTAACATTTTAACGCAACACAATCCACCAGCACAGACGGAAATGACTTCAATTCTCCGTACAGGCAGGCACAAAGAAAAGCAAACAACGTCAACGCAAGTGAAGATATAAGCAGCACAACAAGAACAGAGAGGAGGATGATGATAAAAGGGAATGGAGGATCAGACAGCCTCGTATATATACAAGACCATGCATGTCATGTAGTAGCATTCCCGGTCCATGAAAACAAATATTTTTACTGTACACCCGACAGACATTCACTTCACTCATCTAATGGTCAAACTCGATCCTAATCCACCAACTAAATCAGCAAACCCACACAAGCAACCGTTGATCTTGATCCATAGTCGGTTAAAGAAGGGGGGGGGGGGTTATTCACCTTAGCTCGTCGAGGGGGACGTGCTCCCTTCCACACCATTTGATTTCTTCAACTTTGCCACGAGTACCCACATGTTAGCCAACTCGTTCTCGAGATATGCTTCCCTCTGCTTCGACTCCTCGACCTTCTTCTGCAGCTCGGCCTCCTTCTGGTCCTTCTCCTGGAGCGCTGCTTCATAGGCCAGCTCCCTTTCCCGGATCACGGCCAGCTCTCTCTTCATGTCGGCGGGTGAAACAGCTGGATCATTACGTTTTGCAAGGGTTTCCCTCCGTCCGTTACGAACCGTACTGCTAGTCCTCCGCTGGACACTACTGTTGCTTTTCAATGTGGTTATCTCATTCGTCAGCTTCTCGTTGTGGTTCAAGAGCTTGGTGACTTCTTCGGATAAGGCCTTGAGTTCGACAGCAGCCGCTGAGGCCAGCCCCTTGGCGTACAAGCTGTCTTCTGCTAGCTTCTGGTTCCGAAGCTCGAGCTGGTTGTTAGAATCACTCAATTCCTCTAGTTTCTGCTTCAGCTCTTTGATTTCAGTTGCCTGCCCTCACAACAATCAATATGCATAGCTTAGTTAACAAATACAGACAACAGTTCCGACTCTCTCTAATCAGTATTAATCGGACAAGTGAATCTTAAAGGTAAACAGACTCATGAAATGAGGATTACAGAGTCTGAGCTGAAACCTGTTTGTCTATAATCGCACATTGTTTTGCATTGGTCAATGATCCATCTGTTTTATCACGGCAGAGTTCATCGAGGATACTTTTTGTCTCTGTGAATCGCTGTGAATAGGCAACTTGAGGCTTAGTATCTTTGGACTGCAGTGCATCCGCTAGTTGTTGCTTCAATGTTGCCACTGTTTCTTGCAATGCTTCACACTCTTGAGTCTATGAAAGACAGGTCAGATGATGATGGATGGTTGAAAGAGGAGAAAGGATCCCCTAAAATGATCTAAAGTTTATTGGCAAAGTACGTACCTTTTGGTCAAGCTGCTCCTGGATAACACGATTATCAGCAACTTTTACCTGGAGAGAGAAGTAACAGAGAAAAGAATGATCAGACAGACAAAAGGGAGTGAACAGGATGAATTTAGTAAAACTTGAAACAAGATAAAATAATTCGTCAAACTTATTTACTGTTCTGATTTAAAAGATCTGCACTTCCACGTGCCACTGGACATATGGTGTAACCTCACCAGAAGAATTTCCAGGCATTGAAAATGATGTTTACAAAAGAAAAAACAATGCAATGTTGTGGTACTTTCGTTTTGAATATCACCCTCGGCAATGTCGATGGTTTGTACTTTCATATTTGCACAATCAAGTTAGCATGAGATGAGACTCCTATTATTGCCATAAAATCACGAGGGTCACTGTTGGCGAATAGAAGGATAGAAAATGATCAGTTTACCTCCAGTTCGAATGACTTCTCGTTCAACTGAGCCGTCAAATCTGCCACTTGCTGCATCATCACACACCAGGGTGAATACCTATCCTTTCACATTCAACAAAACCGTAAACCATGCCGTGTTGCTAGAAAAGATATGAAAGCTTACTCGAGATGCATCATCTTTATGAGTATTGCCAAGAGGAGCGCAGACATAACTGGCAATTTGCTTTTCAAGCAAAGATATCCGTTCATTTTCCTCCTTGATTTCATTTTCAAGCTTCCTCATTTCACCCTGAACAAACCTTGCATAATAAGATTGGAAAGCCTAGTTGCATCTAACAAGGAGTATAACAAGGAGTTGATGTACATGAATCTGCTCTTTCTGAGGGCTTCTTGATGCCTCCTCATGTAATCGCTTCAGAGTGCTTGTTTGCAGTCCTACTTCTCCTACCAACACCTTCTGTTGCTCTCTCAAAAGATCAATCTGATCAATTGATTTTACGCTCTGCACAGAGATACTTAACATGTAAGCCTTCACATGGAATAATTCAACAACATTAACAAACCTAACATCTCTACAGGCAAGTAACAGGAAATGAGGCTCCTTATAGACTAATGTGCACTAGTGAGGCTACTTACCAAAGGAGTCTCTTGTCCCACTAAGTTATCGTCAAGCACACTCATGTCCTCCCTAGCCTCTGAAATGATATCCACAAACGGTGAGGAGCTCTCCGTGATCAGAGAGTGGGAAGGTCTGGACTCTGTAAGAATGTTGCCATTTTCTGATTGAGGGGTTGAGGGTGTGCTGATAGATTTAACTCCACTTAATTTATCACTGGTACTTGCTGGAGTGCCGCCGCCACTTTCCCGTTTCTGATGTCAGAGCAAAATATAGAGGCATAGAACAATTCATCAATTGCTTGTGCAACCTCTTCATGTCTGAAGAGCTAGGAGCAGTATTTAGCTACCATTCTAACTAAAATGGGCAATGAAAAACGAAAAGAAGGTTAATTCTTCAAGGCACCAGATAGGATGGATAAGGACCATGCTTTCCAGATTTACTCCATAATCACACAGACAATACCTTAATTAATCATCAAGTTCACTTCTGAAACTATAATAGAGTAAATGATAGTATTTGTAGAATCCCCATGGTACATAAAAATAGACAACCATAACATCATCAAACAAATATTTGTAAATTATTGCCCATATCTCCAAGAATGAAAGAGCTACATCAAAAATCAAACGTTCTCGTTATACAGACCGCTAGAGTACGGGTGTTCTACGCATCTTTTCTGTGGCAAAGAGGTTGTACCCTCGGATCTGAGCCATGACCAACAGGTGATCAAAGAATCAACTGAATCGTTGCATCTAGGCTTGCGTCAAGTCCACTTATCCTACCATAATGGCTACCTTAACATTGTCAGTCAAATATGATCTGAAAACTTTTGCCTTCGTGAAAAGACACGAACATGACATCTTTAGCATGAGTTATACAAAAAAATAACCTCCCTTTCACGTGGACACTGAAATATGACGTCAAAGCAGAATATATAGGTGACCAAGACTTCCAACAGCTGTAAGCTATTACATTACCACAAAATATCCTAGGGCCACTCATTTCATTTAAAATATGTTGTATGCATGAGGCATTTCAAAGAACCACTTTGCATAATGAACTAATCAGCTCAGGTTAGAAGTCTTGTTTACCTTTGGTTTTAACCAGTTTAATAGTCCATGCTTCTTATTCTTCTTTTCATCCTTGGAAGAGTCCTCTATTGCTTCAGTGTGGCTTTCAAGAGAGACATATGATTCTGTGTTATCATCATCTAACATCAGGTCCCGCCTTTTGTGGGGTAGATAAGCAAGCTGGCAAATTCAGGAAAAGAATTATTTCAGCTGCCGTTAAGTATCTGGGTATCAATGCAGACCACCCAGTCATACCTCTTCTTCGCCAAACGAATGTCTCCTTCGAAGACTTGGACGGATGGGAAGTTTTGAGGGCTGTGAATCTTTTGTCGAGACCAAGATCAACTTGGTGAGACGCTGAATTCTGCCCATGAGAGCAGCTTTTGCTTCCTCTTCTTGTTCCAGTCGTGACTGCAGCCTTTGACCATCTTCTAGCTATAAACAGCCAGTCAAACAACAAAAATCACAAAAGTGCATTAGAAGGAAAGCCCTACACTTCCCAATCAAGGGCAAACATATAAAAGCAACATCCTAGTTGTGTTCCTTTGTTCAAAGGGAATTCAAGGCAGGATTATTGTTGTTATACAGTCTGTGCTTGTAATAGGGTTTCTAATAGCCTATTAGAGAAAGAAAGGCAGAAAAGTTTGTAAAACAAAGCAAATTCAATTTGCACTCTAACTACTAGTTACACACCGTTATCCTCTTGGAATCTACCTCATCCTTTACTACAAGAACATCATTTGGTATCCACCAATTATGAAGAATCAATAAGAGCTACGGATCACAGCTCACAGCAATGAAGCAGGTTATTGATGAGTCCACCCTAATACTTCAAGTTGAAAAGTAAGCTCAAATAACAACGGCAATTAATGTGAGACAGTACATTGGTTTAAAAGGATACGTGCATGCGTAAGCATGTGTGTAAGTGGTTACAAGGAACTTTATTAGGTTATCTTCAAGAATATTTTCCTCATCTTTTGATCGGCATTTTCATTCACGTGTTAGATAATGTTGCTAAGCAAATTCTAGAAAGAAGACAATCCGGCATTTCCATACAGTTATTCTTGATTAAGTGCATTCACTTTCAGAACAATTTGTAGGGATTACTTCACTCCTAAATTTGAGACTCTGTTCCGATATATTTTCACATAGAAGTAGGTTATCACAAACATAAATATAAGATACTGAGCAGTAAAACAACCGGAAAAGATAGATGGAGAAGCATCACTTCAAGCAAGAATATTTAATCATCCCTACTTACCTTTTGCTTCAGAAGAACTATATTATCTTCTCCGGCCGGAACTGCAATGATTCCTCTCTTCAGTTGTTCTAGTTCTTCTTTTAGGCGCCTTATCTCGTTTTGGTACTTCTTAATTAGTGATTTTTCATCAATAATCTGCATATTAATTAACAAAAGAATGAGGATCCTGAAGAAGAGAGCATAAAACCATATGCACTTAACCAATTGATACCTTATTCTGTGAGGCTCGGATTTCAATATGTTTTGCGCGATGGGCAAACTTTAAAGTGTTATGTGTTTCTTCTGAATTACTTGATGAAGGAGTAAGGGTGCAAATTAGCTGAATTGTCAGAAGTGAAAGCAATTAGCTCACTGATATGAATCGCCAGAAAAGGACATTTTTTGGATAACAGGACAAGAACACTTACTGATACATGTCCATGACCACTTAGGGAAGATTGTAAAAGCCTTGTTAACTTAGAGTCTCTGTATGGTATGTGACCATTTCTACCTTCAGTCAGCTTTGATATAACCTACAACTACCAGATGTTATCACCTGCTCATAAATACTACAAGAAGGCTTCCGCTTCTAAAATAATCTCTGGTCATCGAGCCTTACTGAGTGAAAATACAAGCCAAACTAGTTTAATTAAAATAAACAACAATCAGTTAACATAGGTAGGCGCATGTTTTCGCGAGGTCAACATGAGCAGCAAATGTGTTTGCTATAATGAAATGAGAACTTACAGTTCCAAGAGTTAGCAGACTTTTGTTTATATAGGAACCTTCTTTCCTCCTTACACCTGTAGTTTCAACCTTGGAACTTTCAGATCCTGCCAGATCGATTAAGTTCTGCACGTAAAAATAAAAGAAAAAACATTCAGGGTATCAATCTGCACAGAGACAAAATAAATTTCTGATATAGCATATTTCTGCCCCAGAGGAAGACAATTATGAAACTTATGAAATCAACAATCCATCATGAAGGAAAGACCAATAGATTTACCAGTTGCGATAGAGTTACAGCTTCCCCTTCAGAGTTTTCGCCACATGGACTGCTTTCAATTGTCTGATAACATTAGGATAATACTTCATCCTTTGTGAAAAAAACAACAAATTTTACTCATGACGAGTGAGCAAGAGCATGTGACTACCTATAGTCCATAAGTGGACTTAATCGGCACAAAACTAATTATAAAAAATAAGGACAGCCGGAAATGTGCTGCACATAATGCATAGAAGGCTCCTTATTAACATACCAAAGTAAAAATTGTATGGCTCCGGCTGCTAAGTAAATTGAAATTTGTGGATCCAACATGCCTGTGCTCTGTAAAAAATTAATAAAATCATATCAGAAAGGAAGCACGCACTTTCAATGTCTCTCTTGAAAAATGCAGCAAAAGGCATTGTCAGGATCATAACAAATAACTTGGGCCCCATCTATAAACCAACTTGATAGGATTTTCAAAATCCAATTCTAAATCGCCATGAAGTCATACTATAATCAATTTTATTTTGCTTTCCTGTGATGTACAAGTATATCATAATGTACCTTCTCCAGCTGCAATCAATGAAAGGGCGTGTGCAGGGGATAGTACAACTTCCTCTTTTACTCCCTCAACAAATGTTCCCTGTTGGTTAGAGTTTTATATTAGATTGCTTCCATTAAACAAGAAAATAATATTTTCCTCAAGAGGACGAGTAAGAGACAACATCGTTGAAGATTGATGTCATTTATTTGGATTTTAAGTGCTTAAAACATCAATGTCATCCCTGGTAAGTGTATCGTGACATCAAATTATCAAGGGTAAATCACTGAATCCAGAATACATCTTTATCCATGCAGCTTCAGCCAAAAATGCTCCATAGTGACTTTCCAATCATGTTATCAATCACTATTGTTTTCCTTCTACACCAACATGCATAACTTACCATGAGAAGTTCCCCATGCTGATCTAACCTGCCTTGTAATAGTTCAAAAGTAGAATAATTTAACAGGGAAATGAAAATTTTGGATATCTTGCCTGAGCATCCTCTCTGATCCTTAAGTTCTGGCCCGCCGGATTCAACAAGTCATTCACAACCTTGAAAAAGAGAATTAAATTTCGTTTCAGGTGATATTTTGAGTAGGTACTCCTTATTCAAGATTTCAAGTTATAGGGGGTAAAAGGAAGATTTACAAATGATAACTAGTAACAGTATCAACAACTTAGGGAACTGTGCTAACCTCATTATATATCTCCAAGTATGACACGCGAAGAAGGAACTCTCTGTTGGGAGTCTAGCAAACAAGCAAAATTAATCGCTTCATCAAACAAGATAGTAAAGATGAACAGATACGAGGCAAGACATTTCCAGGGGATTACCTCTTGAATTATGCTGAACGCGTCCTTAACAGCAAGTGGTATAATCCCAGGGGATCTCTGATCACCCTGGAAGGGGTCCATAACAAAATTGAATACCATCATCAATAATTGATTATGCACGGTGAAGAACATGTAGCAGAACACACAAGCTGTTAAGCCATAGTTCTGGAGAGATGGAAAATGGGGACAAAAACAAACAAAACCACTATAGATTAAGGAATCTCACATGCATGGTATGAGTTTTTCCGCTGCTGGTAACACCATAAGCAAAAATTGTCCCTGCATAATAAATGGTTATAAAAAGGGGATGAACACATACAGAACCAAAAGAGTACAAGTTAAATATATATATATATAATATATATATACATACAGAGAAATTTTGGAGCATGCAATCACAACTCAATATTTCATCTGACGAATTACTTCTACATACCATTTATTCCTTTCATAGCACCACTGACAATGTGTTGTGAAGCGACATCATAGACATGACGAGTTGTCGTTGTAGGACCAAAAACACGATCTGGAAAGAAGAAACAGATAGTATTACTCAATGTTGTGGAATGCCCAACTCCATACCCTATTATCACTAAGCTTCTAAGCCACTAACTAAATAAGAAGAGTCAGAGCAACATGCATGTAAATATACTTAAATTTACATCCAAAGGAAATCACATTTGATAACTATATTAAAGCTGTGGCGAAGTATGTGTGCAAGATTGTCAGCTTTTTTAGATGAAAATAACCACACTCATGCAAACGGATGCACTTGACAAATGAGTGACTGAATCTCTATGGTAACTGATCATGCCATGGAAATATATAAAGTATTCCCAAACTCACATCTGGTCCAGGTTCTTTTAGCAGTTAACCAGAAGCAGAACATCGCAACATTTATTCAAAGCTCTTCTTGAGTCGTAAAAACTAGAAACAGGAAGTAGGCAAAATGCCCGTCCTACCAAAGGATCATGGAATTTTAACTGCAAGGCCAAAGGCTCCCAAAAAGACCATCAAGGTAATCTTATGTTACATGGATGAAATTATCTGATCCTTACACAAAGTACAACAAGTAACCGGGAAAATGCAGCCAAATTCAATAGTCTTATGAACAAGCAAAAATGGAGTGGAATGACAAACAAGGGCTGTTTGTTTAAGTGGAAAACGCACCATATGCATAGGCTATCGATGGATTATGCTCATTGCGAACAATTGTTTTTCCATCCGCATACCAAGCAATCTCTTCACCTTGCCGAATTTTCGCGTGGGCTACCCAAATTTAGAAGCAGCATATCAGCAAAAGCCCAAGAGATTAATTATTCCTTCCACAGTTTGTCAGCCACTTAAAACAAAGAGCACCTGAGTGGTCTAAACCGAACAGTCACGGTCACGTTTTCTTTGTCGATCCGCTCAGTATCCAATTGCAAGCTTTCGGCACAAAAGTACTGAGGCTTGCTCCTGGCCGAAGAGGAAGCAGGCGAGCTTTGTCCATCATTGGACGTCTCTTGATATTGCCTCGAGGATGACGAGGTAGAAGATGCTGGAGAGTTTGCAATTCTTGAGCTGGTCGACCCCAACCTATTTTTAGACTTTGATACTTGCCTTGAGGCCATTCTTATCTGCTCTGTCGCATCAATTACTGGTTCAATGTGGAACAAAAAATCAGACTTCTTTTCTGTTCTTTGCTCAATGTAGTTGAAAACAGAAAACGAAAAGCAAAACATCCTCAAATCGATTGGTCTGCAAACCAGTAGATCAACCCTCAGAATTACACCAGGCCCCTCAGAGACTTCTCTATTCAAAACACTGGAATCCAGCTAACTAATTTCAGACCTTATTACCAAGCAACTCCAGAGGACAACCAAATAACAAAACCGAAGGAATACACAGCCAAGCAATCGCCGGACCGCTTCGCAGGAAAATAATCGGTTCTCATTCCCTCGACAGACAAGAAACGAGGAGTAAAGCCTCTAAAAAAAAAACCTAATGCGCCATACTTTTCCGCTCCATTGCTGTAAAATGCCGCCGCCAACAAAACAAATGGTTAATCAAACACAAAGAAAAGGAGAGAAAGGAGACGAAGACGAACGGAAAAAATATCATCAGAGGAGGAGGGAATTAAACAAAACGTACAAAACGAAAACTAGTCCTCGGAGGAAGCAAAAAGAAGGGGGCCACACGCACGCAACTTACGTCACTGAGATTCTGCGGTCAGACGAAAACCAGCTGAAAACACAGATCTCGCAGGTGAAAACGAACAGCGACGCCGCCGACGCCGAGCAGTCAGTGGAGCATCAACGGTCTCCGGAAATGGAAGCAGCAGGAATCCATCATTCACGCCAGGGGGGAAGGGGAAAACTCATCTTCAATCCACTTTTAACTTTTTCAACCTTTCCTTCTCCACCCGAGAGAAGGAGAGAGAGCGGTGTGTGTGAGACTCGCAGCTTCCCCCTTTCTCTTTTTCCTTTTGGTTGGGGGGGGGGGCGGGGGGATTGAGGGTGACAGTGATTAAGAGGATAAGCAGGATACGTTAAATTGATTTGGTTTAATTAAATTAGAGATGTCAAGTTTTCTGGGGTGGTTGAGAAGAAAAGTCAAGATTGATAATTAATTGATTCCCTACGGAGTCTATACGTTTTGGGAAGACTAGGCTTTTTAGTCGTACGGTAGTAAAAAAGGTATATATT
Organism: Melastoma dodecandrum; assembly: GCA_029817715.1. Taxonomy (NCBI): domain Eukaryota; kingdom Viridiplantae; phylum Streptophyta; class Magnoliopsida; order Myrtales; family Melastomataceae; genus Melastoma; species Melastoma dodecandrum. The sequence goes on along the minus strand of JARUPY010000492.1, from coordinate 455 downwards.
TTATTAGATGGATGATGGTAGAGAAGAAACCTTGCGAGTTATATTTATGAATATTAGACGGTCACGAAAATGTTTCGTGTTTTATGATATTTATTTTTGAAATTTATAAAAAATAATGCCCTAAACTTGTTAAGGCAACATGTTTCGCTCAAGAAATGTGCATTCGAATTTATAAATGTGTTTGAAATAAATTAATTATTCTAAATCATAAAATATTTTCATGCCGAACCCTAATTTAAAATAAAGCTCTGGACATGGGATGTAAAACTTTGTTCCAAAATGATGTTTAAACAGTAACATTAAATTAGGAACAAGAATGTTAAAACTTGGTAAAATATTTTTATCGTACCATAGCTAGACGGGTGTGTGGGACAGCCTATCAGGTGAACAAAGTCACGGGAGTCGGGAGTCGCGTGCAACTCACTTCCCACCTTTTTCTCGTTAAAAATAAAAAT
>JARUPY010000448.1:0-122006 GCA_029817715.1 Melastoma dodecandrum | reverse complement strand
CTGGTGGGTTGCTCTCCGATCGCGCGCAGGCGCCGTCTGGCGCCGGCTACGCGCTCGCCACCCGGCTCGTGCTGTCGCGCACCTTCCCGCAGCTCTACCGCGACATGAACGTCGAGCGGCTCGCGCCGTTCTTCGACGCCTTCCGCCAGGGCCTCGCCTCCAACGCCGAGCGCTCCGACCCGCGCATCTGCCTGCTGACGCCGGGCCCCTACAACGAGACCTATTTCGAGCAGGCCTATCTCGCGCGCTACCTCGGCCTGCAGCTCGTCGAGGGCGCCGACCTCACCGTGCGCGACGGCGACCTGCACGTGCGCACCATCGCCGGGCTGAAGCGCGCCGACGTCGTGCTCCGCCGCATCGATTCGGACTTCGCCGACCCGCTGGAGCTCAACCGCGCGCTCCCGGCTCGGCGTCCCCGGGCTGCTCGACGTGCTGCGCGGCGGCCGCGTCGTGATCGCCAACGCGCTCGGCTCCGGCGTCGTCGAATCGCCCGTCATGATGAGCTTCATGCCGAGCCTCTGCCGCTACCTCACCGGCGAGAGCCTGAAGCTGCCGAACATCGCGACCTGGTGGTGCGGCCATGCGCAGGAGCGCGAGACCGTGCTGTCGCGCCTCGACGGCCTGACGCTGCGCGGCGCCTACGGCAACTCGGTGCCGGGCGGCGACCTCGGGCAATCTGTGATCGGCGCCACGATGTCGGCGAGCGACCAGGACGCGCTTCGCGCCGCGATTGCCGCCCGCGGCGTCGACTGGGTCGGCCAGGAGATCGTCAAGCTCTCGACGACGCCGGTCTGGATGGACGGGCAGCTGCAGCCGCGCCCCTTCACGCTGCGCGTCTTCGCGGCGCGCACGCCGCAGGGCTGGGTCGTCATGCCCGGCGGCTTCTGCCGCGTCTCGCGCCGGCTCGACGCGCGCGCCGTGACGATGGGCGCGGAGACGCAATCCGCCGACGTGTGGGTGCTTGGCGACGCGCCGGTGCTGCCGACCTCGCTGCTACCGAGCGAAGGCGGCGTCCGCATTCGCCCGCATCCTCGGCAAACCTGCCCTCGCGCGCCGCCGACAATCTGTTCTGGTTCGGCCGCTATCTCGAGCGCGCCGAGACGGTCCTGCGCGTCACCCGCGCCTTCGTCGGCCGGATGATCGAATCCGCGACGCCGCTGTCGGATGCCAAATGGACGATGGGCCGGCTCGAAGTGCTGCTCGACAGAATCGGCGCCCTGCCTGAAGAGCGCTCGCCCGACCTCGGCGGCACCGCGCTCGCCGCCGTCGCGCTGTTCGCCAAGGAGGAGTTCGGCTCGGCTTTCGCGCTCGTCGAGGACGCGCGGCGCGCCGCCTCGTTCATCCGCGAGCGGCTCTCGACGGACACCTGGCGCAACATCGAGGATGCCTACGAAGGTTTGAAGCGCGACCATGAGGCGCCGCTGGCCGAGGCCGACGTCGGCGAGGTCGTCGACACGTCGCTGCGCCGCCTCGTCGCCATTGCGGGTCTCGCGCAGGAGAACATGAACCGCGGTGCCGGCTGGCACCTGCTCGACATGGGCCGGCGCGTCGAGCGGGCGATCAACACCTGCCGCTTCGCGCGCCGCCTCGCCTGCCCCGAGGGCTACGCCGACGGGCTCTCCACCCTGCTCGAGCTCATCGACTCGCAGATCACCTACCGCTCGCGCTACCTCGTCGGCGTCTCGCTCGAGCTGGTGCGCGACATGGCGATCCTCGACACCTACAACCCGCGCTCCGTCGCCTTCCAGGTGGAGCGGCTGTCCGAGCATCTCGCCAACCTGCCGCAGCTCAACAACGACGGCATGCTCGAGGAGCCGCGCCGCATCGTCCTGCAGCTCCACGCGGACCTGACGACCGCGGTCGCCGCCGACCTCGACAACGACGCGATCCTCGGGTTCGAGCAGCGCCTGCTCTCGCTCGCCGAAGCCATCGCCGCCCGCTACTTCCTGCACGGCCCCAATGCCGTGAAGGCCGACAAGGCGGTGGGGCTCGCGTGACCGGCTCGGCATGATCTACGACATCCGCCACATCACGACCTACGAGTACGGTTCCTTCGTCACCTACTCGAATTGCGCGCTGCGGCTGCTGCCGCGCGAGGAGGCGGGGCAGATCGTCTTCGCCAGCCGGATCGACATCGACCCGGCGCCCGACCTGACCAGCGAACGCGTCTGCTTCTTCGGCAATCGCGTGACGCAGATGCAGATCGAGACCGCGCACAAGACGCTCGTCGTCTCGACGCGCACCACCGTCGAGATCGAGCGCGAGCCGCCGCCGGCCGAAGCGACCACGCCGCCCTGGGAGGCCGTGCGCGCCGCCGCCTTCGCGTCGCGCTCGCTCGACCGCGATGCCCCCGCGCACTACCTGCATCCGAGCCGTTTCGTCCCCCACTACCTGCCGGCGACGGACTACGCGCGAACGAGCTTCACGCCGGGGCGACCGGTGCTGGCCGGAGCCCGCGAGCTGATGCACCGCATCCGCACCGAGTTCCGCTACGATCCCAAGGCGACGATCGTCTCGACGCCGCTGTCCGAGGCGTTCCAGAAGCGCCACGGCGTCTGCCAGGACTTCGCGCACATCATGATCTCGGGCCTGCGCGGGCTCGGTCTGCCGGCCGGCTACGTGTCCGGCTACATCCGCACCATCCCGCCCGAGGGCAAGCCGCGGCTCGAAGGCGCGGACGCGACCCACGCCTGGGTGGCGATCTGGTGCGGCGAGGAGGCCGGCTGGATCGGGCTTGACCCGACCAACGACATCATGATCGGCAACGACCACATCATCTTGGCGAAAGGCCGCGACTACGCCGACATCTCGCCGGTCGCCGGCATCATCCTGGGCTCGCGCGAGCAGGACGTCGACGTCCAGGTGGACGTGATCCCGCGCGTGTGATGACACGCGCCGACGCAACCCGGCAGCAGTGAATGCCGTTCTTCTGCGCCACCGGAGCCGACCATGCGCCTCGTTTCGACCTTCCTCGTCGCTCTCTTCATCGGCGTGCCCGCCCTCGCGCAGGCGGCTGACGTCGATGCGGATAGGGCGATCCATGCGCTGACCGGCCCGCACCGCCACCATCACCATCACCATCATCGCCACTACGTGCGCATCGCCCGCTTCGTGCATCACCGCCGTCACCTCGGCATCGCGCTGCCGCCGGGCACGGACAGGCCGGGGCGCACCCGCACCTTCTTGCCGGCGCGCTGAGGCTCGCCGCGCGACGTGCCGCACGGTCTCTTCGATCTCACCGGACAAGGCCTGCTTCAGCTGGAGGAACTCGGCCTTTCGTTGGTCCTGTCGGCCCTGATCGGGCTCGAGCGCGAGATGCGGCAGAAGGCGGCGGGGCTGCGCACCTACACGCTCGTCGGCGTCTCGGCGTGCCTCTTCATGCTGATCTCGAAGTACGGCTTCGACAACGTGCTGGCCGAAGGCCGCGTCGTGCTCGATCCCTCGCGCGTCGCCGCGCAGATCGTCTCCGGCATCGGCTTCATCGGCGGCGGCGTCATCTTCATGCGCCGCGATGCGGTGCGCGGCCTCACCACCGCTGCCTCCGTCTGGCTCACGGCCGCGCTCGGGATGGCCTGCGGCGCCGGCCTGCCGCTGCTGGCGATCGCGACGATGCTGCTGCACGTCGTCATCATGTTCGTGTTCCCGAAGATCATCGAGCGGCTGCCGCGCCAGGGCCGCACGACCTCGACCCTGCGGATCGCCTATGCCGACGGGCGCGGCCTGCTGCGGGCGATCCTCGTCACCGCGACGCGCCTGCGTTTCGCGATCGAGCACGTCGACATCGAGCACGAGGACGGCGACCGTGGCCGCGTGGTGCTCGGCCTGCAGGTGAAGGGCAAGCGGCCGCCCTCGCATCTCATCGCCGCGCTGAGCGACATCGACGGCATCGCCAGCGTCGGCCTCGCCGACGACGGCGAAGAGATCGAGTGATCGGTCGGCGGTCGGTCTAAAGCGGCGTCATCCCCCGATGCGCGAAAAATCCGCGACCGCGTGCACGGCGCCGCGAAAGCCGTCGAGCAGGCGCAGGCGATTGAGGCGCAGCGCGGGATCGTCGGCGTTGACGGTGACGTCGTCGAAGAAGGCGTCGAGCGGCGCGCGCAGCGTCGAGAGCACGCGCATCGCCTCCTCGAAGTCCTCGCGCTGGACGGCGGCCGACGCTTCGGGCGTCGCCTTGGCGAGGCGGTCGGCGAGCGCTGTCTCGGCCGGCTCGGCGAGCAGCGCGACCTCGTAGGGCTCGGCGTAACGCGCGGCTTCCTCGGGCGCCTTCTTGGACTCGGCCTTCACGATATTCGCGGCGCGGCGGTAGCCGGCGAGCAGGTTGGCGCCTTCGTCGCTCCCGAGGAAGGCGCCGAGCGCGCGCACGCGGCGCACGACGAGCACGAAATCGTCGGAGCCCGGGCCGCCGAACACCGCGTCGATGAGATCGTGCCGCGCCTTGGTGTCGCGCAGATAGACCTTGAGCCGCTCGGCGAAGAAGCCGAGCAGCGAGACGAGCAGCGACCGCTTCTCCTCCTCCGGCCACTCGGCAAGCTTCGGGTTGCGTAGCAGCGCCTCGGCCCCGATCGTCAGGATCGGCAGGCGCAGCTCGTTTTCGAGGATCAGCCGGATGACGCCGAGCGCGGCGCGGCGCAGCGCATAGGGGTCCTTCGAGCCCGTCGGCTTCTCGTCGATCGCCCAGAAGCCGACGAGCGTGTCGAGCTTGTCGGCGAGCGCCACGGCGATCGACACCGGCGCGGTCGGCACGCGATCGGTCGGCCCCTGCGGCTTGTAGTGCTCCTCGCAGGCGGCCGCGACGGACGCCGGCTCGCCCTGGTGCGCCGCATAATAGCGCCCCATCAGGCCCTGCAGCTCGGGGAATTCGCCGACCATTTCGGAGACGAGATCGGCCTTGCAGAGATGCGCCGCGCGCGCCGCCTGCTTGGGATCGGCCTTGATCAGCGCGGCGAGGTCGGCGGCGAGATGCTCGAGCCGCGCGACGCGCTCGCCCTGCGTGCCGAGCTTGGCGTGGAAGACGATCGCGTCGAGCTTCTTCACCCGCTCGTCGAGCTTCACCGCGAGATCGCTCTCCCAGAAGAAGCGGGCGTCCGAGAGGCGCGCGCGCACCACCTTGGCGTTGCCGCGGGCGATCTCGGCGCCGCCGTCCGACGCCTCGATGTTGGAGACCAGCACGAAGCGGTTGGCGAGCTTGTCGGACCCCACCTCGCGCAGCACGAAGCACTTCTGGTTGGCGCGGATGGTCGCGCGGATGACCTCGGGCGGGATGTCCAGAAACTCCTTCTCGAACTCGCCCATCAGCACCACCGGCCATTCGACCAGCCCGGCGACCTCGTGCAGGAGGCCCTCGTCCTCGATGAGCTCGAGGCCCTGCGCCATGGCCAGCGTCTTGGCGTCGTGCAGGATGATGTCGCGCCGCCGCGCCGGATCGAGCACCACCTTCGCGCGCTCCAAGGCCGGCACGTAGTCGTCGAAGCGGCGCACGGCGAAGGCGCCGGGGGCCATGAAGCGGTGGCCGCGCGTCGTGTTGCCGGCGCGGATGCCGCCGACCTCGAACGGCACGATCTCGGGCTCCTCTGTCTCCGGACCGAAGGTGGCGACGATCGAATGCAGCGGGCGCACCCAGCGCAGGCTCGCCCCCGCGGCGGAGGCCGCGCCCCAGCGCATCGATTTCGGCCACGGGAAGCTCTCGACGATCTGCGGCAGGATCTCCGCCAGCACCTCGATCGTCGGCCGCCCCGCCCGCTCGATCACGGCGACATAGAACTCGCCCTTCTTGGGATCGGACTGCACCTTGGCCTCGTCGAGCGAGGCGAGGCCGGCACTCTTCAGGAACCCGGCGATCGCCGCCTCGGGCGCGCCGACCTTCGGCCCCTTGCGCTCCTCTCGCGTGTCGGGCTGCGCCGCCGGCAGGTCGGCGAGGTGCAGCGCCAGCCGCCGCGGGGTCGCGAAGGCGGCGCCGCCGGCCGAGAACAGGCCTCTGGCGGCGAGCGCGTCGGCGACGAGGCGCTTCAGGTCGTCGGCGGCCTGCGCCTGCATGCGGGCAGGAATCTCTTCGCTGAAGAGCTCGAGGAGGAGGTCTGGCATCGGTCCTTCGGGGCGTGACGAGCGCCGCGTTTAACGCGATCGTCCGCGCTTGTCGCCCTCGCTCGAGCATCCGGCACTTGCCGCATGACGGACGGCAGGCCCATGCGACGCAGTCGACAAAGCGGCATCAATTTGTCACGTTCGCCGCCAAGGCGGCCTGCGAGCCCAAACCGTGGACCATGACGTCGAGCTCATGCGCGAGCTTCTCCTCACGCTGGAGGAATACCAGACGTCGCCCCGCTCGGTGATCGTCGTCTCGGCGGAGCTCGAATCGGAGTCGCTCGAGCGCGACCCCGCCGAGATCGAAGCCGGCCTCGCGACGTTGCTCGACTTCGAGTACATCGACGGCCCCGGGCCCGACGCGCCGGGCTTCTTCCTGTTCCGCAAGCTGACCCCCAAAGGGGCGAGGTTCGTGCGGGAGTCCCGCGATCCCCGCGCCTGGGAAAAGATGAAGCGTCACTACGCGCAACTGCGGCGCGAAGCCGAGCCGGATTAAGCATGCCGGCCAGGGGGTTGCCGCGTACGACGCCTCGCGTCTTGACAGGCCGGTCGTCGTCGCCGATCGATCGCGGGTGATAACGCCGTCGTGATGTCTGATCGGAGCCGGGGTTTGCGGAAGTTCGTCGCGACCGCCCTGGTCGGCCTCGCTCTTCAGCTCCCGTCATCCCTGCCTGCTGCCGCCGATCGCGACGCCGCCGCGGCCCAGGCGGGCGGTACCCTCGAAGCGGTGAAGGCGCGGGGCAAGCTGCGCTGCGGCGCCAGCGCCGGCCTGCAGGGTTTCGGCCAGATCGACATCAACGGACGATGGTCGGGGTTCGAGGTCGACTTCTGTCGCGCGGTCGCAGCCGCGATCTTCGGCGATCCCGACAAGGTCGACTTCATCGACGTGCCGACGGTCAAGCGTTTTCAGGCGATCGAGACCGGGGCCATCGACATCCTCGAGCGGACCACGACCTGGACGCTGTCCCGCGAGACCTCGCACCATCTGCTGTTCGCCGGCATCGCCTATCACGACGGCCAGGGATTCCTGGTCCGCCGCGATCTGCGCGTCACCGCCGCGACCGCGCTGGCGAGCGACCAGATCTGCGTCGCGCAGGACACGACGACCGAGCTCAACCTCGCGGACTACTTCCGCCAGCGCGGGCTCCCGTATGCGCCGAAGGTGCTGCCACCGGACGCTGCGGAAACCGCCTACGCCGACGGCAAGTGCGGTGCGGTGACGACGGACGCCTCGGCCCTGTTCGCGCTCCGCGCCCGGCTGGCGCATCCCGACGACAGCATCATCTTGCCGGAGATCATCTCGAAGGAGCCGCTGGGCCCGGCGGTGCGCCAGGGCGACGACCGCTGGTTCGAGATCGTGCGTTGGACGCTTTACGCGATGATCGAGGCCGAGGAGATGGGCGTCTCCCAGTCCAACGTCGACACGGTGATCAAGGGCGACAATCCCCGCATCCGCCGCCTGCTCGGGGTCGAGGGCAACTTCGCGCAGCCGCTCGGGCTCACCGCCGACTGGGCGTACCGGATCATCAAGTTCGTCGGCAACTACGGCGACGTCTTCGAGCGCAATCTCGGCGGCCGCTCGCCGCTGAAGATCAAGCGTGGGCTCAACGACCTGTGGACGCGCGGCGGCCTCATGTACGCGCCGCCTGTGCTCTGACCCGCGGCGGCCGCCGATATTAGCTGAAAGTCTCGGACGCCTAGACTTTGGTCTTTCTTTAAAACGTCACGCACGCCGGCTATCTCTACCTCGCGGCGCCGCTGAGCTTTTAAGTAATTTCGGCTTCCTTCACGAGGAGAACGCGATGAAGACTGTATTTTCAGGCATTTCCGCTGCTGCTGTCGCTGCGATGGTCGTGGCCTCGCCGGCCCTTGCCATGCCGCGGCTGGCAACGCCGACCATCGCCGAGACGGCGACGCCGTCCATCGAGAAGGCCCGCGTGGTCTGCAATTGGCGCCGCTGCTACCACGTCGGCTACTATCGCTATTACCGCCGCCCCTACTACGGCTACTACCACCCCTACTACTATGCGCCGCACATCGGCGTCGGCATCGGACCGTTCGGCGTGCGTGTCTTCTGATCCGCGGCTGCTGGTTCCTGGCAGACCACGAACAAAAAACGCCCCGTCTAGGACGGGGCGTTTTGCTTTGGGCTTCCGGCGACCTTGCTACTCGGCCGCGACGAGCTCGGGGGCAGCCGTCGTCTCCGGCGTGCGGACCACGTGCAACTTCGGCTGGCGCGGGGGCATCGCCGACTGCGCGATCAGCTTCTCGTAGGCCGCGACATAGTTCTGCGCCATGTGCGTCGAGGTGAAGCGCGATTCGAAGTAGCGACGGACCTCCGCGCGATCGAGCGACTTGACGCGACCGACTGCGGCGACCGCCTCATCGATCGAGTCGACGATGTAGCCACCGCCGCCGCTCATCACCTCCGGCACCGACCCGTTGCGCCAGGCGATCACCGGCGTGCCGGCCGACATGGACTCGATCATCACGAGGCCGAAGGGCTCTTCCCAGTCGATAGGAAACAGCAGCGCCAGCGCGTTGCCGAGGAAGTCGCACTTCTGGCTCTCGTCGATCTCGCCGATGAACTCGATCAGCGGATGGTCGAGCAGCGGCTCGATCTCGCGCTCGAAATACTTCTTGTCGGCGTTGTCGACCTTGGCGGCGATCTTGAGCTTCACACCGGCGCGCTTGGCGATCTCGATCGCACGATCGGGCCGTTTCTCCGGCGCGATGCGGCCGAGGAACGCGAGGTAGTCACCGCCCATCGGCTTGAAGGGACAGACCTGCGCGGGCAGGCCGTGATAGACGGTCGACAGCCAGTTGACCGGCGCCGTCATCGGCTTGCGCTGGTTGTCGGAGATCGAGATCAGCGGCATGTGAGGATAGGCGTCGTAGACGGGCATGAAGTCGGGCACGTCGAGCCGGCCGTGCATCGTCGAGACGGTCTTGTGGGCGTAATCCTGGAACAGCGTCATCGGCAGGAGGTCGATGTGCGCATGGATAACGTCGAACTCGTCGGCGCGTCGCCGCACATTGTCGAGCATCACGAGGTTGCTTGCGGTGTGATCCTTCACCTGCTTCAAGCGCAGGCCGACATCGCAGCCGGGCACGAGCTTGGCGGACGTCCGCGAATCGCCGGTGGCGAAGAGCGTGACGTCGTGGCCCAGTGCGACAAGCTCTTCGGTCAACCAGGAGACCACGCGCTCCGTCCCGCCGTAAAGCTTTGGCGGCACGGCCTCGGCGAGGGGCGCAATCTGGGCGATACGCATTGCGTTCTTCTCCTTCTGTCGTCGCTCGTCGCGGATCGTCTGGTCGGGCGAACCTGAATGGGCGCTGCACGCGGCGGGTGTCCGGTCGCACAAGAGCATGGCGGCGTGGGATTTAGGGATGAGTTGGAGGGCGATGGATGCAGGACCAACTGGGACGCTTCCTAAGCGATACACCTGCTGCGCATGCACTCCCCCGCTCAGATGCCAGCCGTCCACGCAGCCATCCTTCCCCGCTCGAAGGGCTGTGGCGGCACACGGCCGCGACATCATGTCTTGAACGCCGAACTACGGCTCAGGTTTCCAGGTGTGACGACTAATCAACAGGCCGTGGCCGATACGTCACAGCAAGAGGGCGCAACCCGGGCGGGAGGGGCGCTACGAGGCAAATCGCTCAAAGAAAAGGCCCCGACGATCCCGTCGAGGCCCGAAAAGTAAGCACTTAGTTGAAGCTTAGGCCGCCTGGAGGTTCGTCGCTGCCGATTTGCCGGTGCGCCGATCCGGCACCACTTCGTAAGAGATCTTCTGGCCTTCCTGCAGGTAACGCAGGCCGGCCTGCTCGACCGCGCTCACATGCACGAAGACGTCCTTGCCGCCTTCGTCGGGCTGGATGAAGCCGTAGCCCTTCTCGGCGTTAAACCATTTCACAGTTCCAGTCGCCATCTCGGCAAGTCCTCAAGTCGTGAAGATTAAGCTGCGCCATCCGTGCAGCTCGAGCTGGGCAGAAAGTGCGATGTGGGCTCACAGCAAAAAATGATGTGACGCCAAACCTTTCAGCCGCGTTCGATTTATCTGAAGTAAGCGACAATCGCGGTCAAGACAAGGCAGGGACGAAGCTTGGCCGCGAAGAAAAGGTCGTGCATGAACTTTCTTTTATGTGTTCACGCAATCTTGAGTCGGCGCACCGATGTGACGTCGTTGCCGCTACCAGCGCGTATTCGCTCGCGCGCGGCCTCCAGCGGCTCGCTGGCGACCAGCATATGATGCGCATTGGCGTGCAGCAGCAACTTTGCGTCACGCATGATACCAGTATGACCAGTCCAGAATACTAGATCGCCACGCTGAAGACCTGAATTTTCGTTGTCAAAAGACACAGCGTCACCTTCGTTTGCCTGTAGGTCGGTGTCGCGCGGCATGCTGAGGCCGGCCGCCATCGTTGCGATCTGTACTAATCCAGAGCAATCGATCCCAAGTGACGATTTGCCGCCCCACAGATAGGGCGTTCCGATGAAGCGCTCTGCGACTTCGACGAAATCGGACGCGACGACGTCGCGTGGTACGAGATGGGCGCTGAACACGAAGCCATGATCGAGCCGGCTGAACGCGCCGCTCGTTCCCCTCACCGCGACTTCGCCGCCGAGTGGGATGGCGCCGATCATCGGGCGTTTCATGTCGGCTGCGGGATAGATCAGGGTGCGCTCAACGACGACGCGATGCGTCGGCGCATCAACCCCGCGCGCCAGTGCGGCTGCCGCGACGTAGCCGACATAGCCGTCGCGCGCCGCCTGGACCCAGGCCCAGCCGTCGTCCTCGTCGTAGACCGTGACGACCTCGCCGAAGAGCAGCTGGGTGTCGAGCGGCGCGTCCGGACGCGGCGCACGCTTCACGTCGACGAGCTCGTGCACGACCGTGAACGCTTCGCCGTCCACGTAGCGCTCGGCGTCGACGAGGCCGCGCAGCGACGAGGCGGCGAGGTCGCCGCGCGCCGGCGTCAGGCGCGGATCGAAAGCGCTCACGCCCCACCTCTGCCGTAGCGCGCCTCGATAAGCGAGAAGAGGCAGTGCGCCATGAGGATTTCGCCGCCCTCGGGACGTCCGGGCTTGGCCGACGGCGTCCAGCCGTAGACGTCGAAGTGCGCCCAGACGGCGGCCCGCTCGACGAAGCGGCGCAGGAACAGCGCCGCGGTCAGCGAGCCGGCAAACGAGCCGCCGGAGATGTTGTTGAGGTCGGCGACCTTGCTCTTCAGGAGCTTGTCGTAGGGGTCCCACAGCGGCATGCGCCAGCCCGGATCGTTGGTCGCGCGCGCATGCGTCTCGATGTCGGCGGCGAACGCGTCGCTCGTCGTGTAGTACGGCGGCAGATCGGGGCCGAGCGCCACGCGGGCGGCGCCGGTCAGCGTCGCGAAGTCGAGCAGCAGCTCGGGCGCCTCCTCGTCGGCGAGCGCGAGCGCGTCGGCGAGGATCAGCCGCCCTTCCGCGTCGGTGTTACCGATCTCGACCGAGAGACCTTTCCGGCTCGCCAGCAAGTCGCCGGGGCGGAAGGCATTGGCCGAGATCGAGTTCTCGACGATCGGCAGCAGCACGCGCAGACGGACCGGGAGGTTCGAGTCCATGATCATCGCCGCGAGCGAGAGCGCGGTGGCCGCGCCGCCCATGTCCTTCTTCATCAGGAGCATGCCGGAGCTCGGCTTGATGTCGAGGCCGCCGGTATCGAAGCACACGCCCTTGCCGACCAGAGTCACTTTCGGGGCGACGGGGTCGCCCCACGCGATATCGACGAGGCGCGGCGCCTCGGCGGCGGCACGGCCGACGGCGTGGATCATCGGGAGGTTGTCCCGGATGAGGTCGTCGCCCCGGGTCGCGGCGACGTGCGCGCCGTGCGCCTCGGCACGCTCGCGCGCCGCAGCCTCGAGCGCCTCCGGCCCGAGGTCGTTGGTCGGCCGGTTGATGAGGTCGCGGCCCATCGCGATTGCCTTGGAGATCGAGGCGACGCGACGCCGGTCGACGCCGTCCGGCACCCGCAGCCGCGCCGTCGTCGACTCGCTGCTTTTGCGAAACCGCGTGAACCTGTAGGCGCCGAGCTCGAAGGCAAGCGTCGCGAGCATGGGATCATCGAACCCGCCGGCCAGCCAGTAGTCGCCCGGCGGCACCGCGCCCGCTAGGCGGCCGGTCGCGAACGGCTCGTAGGTGCGCCCCTCGCCCGTGCCGACGAGCACCGCGGCCAGCGTCCCGGCGTCGCCTGGCGCCAGGAAGACCTCGCCGACCTCGCCTTTGAAGCGACAGGCGCCGGCGTAGCCGGCTGCGACCGCGGGCAGCGTCTCCAGCGCCGCCGAAAGGGTCTTGGGAGTCACGCCGAAGACCGGCACCAGCGCCTCGTCCGCCGCATCCTCGTCGTCGATCAGCATCCGTGTCTCCTGCGGCCGCTCCAAAACGAGACGCCTGTTAAGCCTTCGTTAGCGTTAACCTTTTATTGCTTCGTCCAGGCCGTTCAACCCGGCCCCGACCGAGGCGCACCGCATGTTCCGTCCCGCATCCTCATCGCGACGTCGCCGCGCCGCGCCGGTTCTCCTGCTGGTGGTCGCCCTCGGCGGCTGCAACTCTCCCCTGGCCTCGGTGTCGGATCCGATCGCCTCGCGCCCGCCGCCGCCGCAGAGCGACCAGATCGCCCTGCGGACCTACGCCGAGACGCTCGAGCCGATGTACGCCAAGGAGCCCGAGAACCGTACGACCGCCCTGCACTACGCGCAGGCGCTGCGCGGTCTCGGCCAGCACGCCCAGGCCGTCGCCGTCCTGCAGGGTCTCGCGGTGAAGAACCCGCGCGACATGCCGGTGCTCGCCGCCTACGGCAAGGCGCTCGCCGATGCCGGTCGCCTGCAGGAGGCCGCCGGCGTGCTGGAGCGCGCGCACACGCCCGACCGCCCGAGCTGGAGCGTGCTCTCCGCGCAGGGATCGGTGGCCGACCAGATGGGCGATCACGCGTCGGCGCAGAACTATTACTCGGCGGCACTTAAGATCGTGCCGAACCAGCCCGATGTGCTGTCGAACCTCGGCCTCTCCTACGCGCTGGAGCGCAAGATGCCGCAGGCCGAGCAGGCGCTGCGCCTCGCCGCCGACCAGCCCTCGGCAGATTCGCGAGTACGCCAGAACCTCGCGCTCGTGCTGTCGCTCGAAGGCAAGTATGCCGACGCCGAACAGGTGTCGCGTCGCGACATGACGCCGATCGACGCCGCCGAGAATGTCGCGCAGCTGAAACAGACGATCGCCGGCTCGCCAACCTGGTCACAGGCCGAGGCCGCCAGGCCCGGCCCGCGACGCCTCGCGCGTCAATCGGCCGACGCGCCGGTCCGCACGGCCTCAAGCGACACCGACCAGTAGTCGCGCGTTGTTGCGCTTTCAGCTAGCCGGTATCGGCGCCGCAGACTACCTATTCGTCACTTGCCGCCGATGACGCCGGAAATCTGGACGATCGCCGGCGTCAGAATGACGGCGAACAGAACCGGCAGGAAAAAGACGATCATCGGCACGGTCAGCTTGGGCGGCAGCGCCGCCGCCTTCTGCTCGGCTAGCATCAGGCGCGCGTCTCGGCTTTCCTGGCCCAGCACGCGCAGCGCGTGGCCGAGCGGCGTGCCGTATTTCTCGGCCTGGGTGAGCACGGTGACGATCTGCTTGGTCGATTCGATGCCGGTCCGCTTGGCGAAGTTCTCGTAGGCCGTGCGCCGCTCCGGCAGGTAGGACAGCTCGGCCGTGGTCAGCGTCAGCTCCTCGGCGAGCGGGACGGACTGGAGACCGATCTCCTGGCTCACCTTGCGGAACGCCTGCTCGATCGACATGCCCGACTCGACGCAGATCAACAGAAGGTCCATGGCGTCGGGGAACGCACGCGTCACTGACAGCTGGCGCTTCTTGATCGTGTTGGCGAGAACCAACTCGGGCGCCTTGATGCCGAGGTAGGTGCAAGCGATCACCGCGCCGATCTTGATCGTGATCGGCCAGCTGAAGTTGGCGACGAAGAAAATGTAGAGGAGCCCAAAGACGAAGAAGACCGCGGGGCTCACGAGGCGAAAGAACAGAAACGCGACTTCGGCCTGCGCACCGCGATAGCCGGCCATCAGCATCTGGTCCTTGGACTTTTCCGTGCCGAGCCAGCTCTGCAAGTTGAAGCGCTCGACGATCTGCTTCATGTAGGCCTTCTGCTCGTAGCGCAGGCCCTTCGCACTCGTGTTGAGCTTCTCGCGCTCGCGCGCCCGGATGCGCTCGCGCTCCGAGGCGACGGAGCGCATCCGCTTGTCGAGCTTGTCGGTCGAGACCAGCGGCATCGCGATCGTGACAATCGTCGCAAACGTCGCAATTGCGACGAGCGCAGCGCCGATCGTGTGTGGGTCCTCGAGCTGCTCAAGCGTCATCGGTTTTGAACCACACTACATGTCGAAGTTGATCATCTTCTTCATGATGAAGATTCCGCCCGACATCCACACCGCGCAGCCGGCGAGCACCAAGTGGCCGGTGCTCGTGGTGAAGAGGAGCGAGATGTAGGAGGGGCTCGTCACATAAATGAGCAATGCAACGATCGGCGGCAGCGCGCCGATGATGCCGGCCGACGCCTTGGCCTCGCTCGACATCGCCTTGATCTTGCCCTTCATCTTCTTGCGGTCGCGCAGCACGTTCGAGAGGTTGCCGAGCGCCTCGGCGAGATTGCCGCCCGCCTTCGCCTGGATGTTGATGACGATCGAGAAGAAGTTCGCCTCCGGCAGCGGCACCCGTTCGATGATGCGCTCGACGGCCTCGGCTATCGAGAGGCCCATCTGCTGCGCCTCGACGATCATGCGGAACTCGGTCTTGACCGGCTCCGCCGCCTCGTTGGCGATGTTGCGGAGGCAGTCGCCGAGCGGAATGCCGGCCTTGATGCCGCGCACGATGATATCGACGGCGCTCGGAAACTCCTGCAGGAACTTCTTCAGCCGGCGCTTGCGCCGGAAGGAAACGATCCACGCCGGCAGGCCGAAGCCGCCGACGAAGAGCGCGCCGCCGGCTACGAACGGATTCTGGCTCAAGATCAAAGCCACCGATGCCGCCAAGAGAGCCGCCACCGCCGAGGCGATGTAATACTTCTGCTTGGACCAGGCGATGCCGGCCTGCAGGAGCTTCGTCTCGATCGTGATCTTCTTGCTGCGCGTGCGCGCGTCGAGTTCCTTCAGGCTTTCCGCGACCGCCTTGCGCCGCTTGGCGGCATCGTTGACGCGGTTGGCGAGCTGCGCCGGCGTTCGCGCCTTCAGCGCCGCCTTGCGCTTCTCGGCCTGCGAATCGCCGACGAGCAGGGGATAAGCGATTGCATAGATGCCGCCCCCGACGGCGAGGAGCGCGAGCAGCGGAAGCAGGAGCTGGTGGATGTCCACGCGGGCTTTCCTTCAGGGCGATGCGGCTCAGGCCGCGTCCTTCAGTTCGGATGCGTCGAGCGCGGCGGCGAGGCGAGTCTCCTCGCCGAAGTAGCGGGCGCGCTCCCAGAAGCGGGGACGGCCGACGCCCGTCGAGCGATGCCGGCCCTTCAGCCGCCCCGCCGCGTCCTCGCCGGTCAGCTCGTAGAGCATGATGTCCTGCGTGATGACGACGTCGCCCTCGAGCCCCATGACCTCGGTGATGTGGGTGATGCGGCGCGAGCCGTCGCGCAGACGCGCGGCCTGGATGATGACGTCGACGGACGAGACGATCATTTCGCGGATGGTCTTCGACGGCAGCGAGAAGCCGCCCATCGTGATCATCGACTCGAGACGCGACAGGGCTTCGCGCGGCGAGTTGGCGTGCAGCGTGCCCATCGAGCCGTCGTGACCGGTGTTCATGGCCTGCAGCAGGTCGAAGGCTTCAGGTCCGCGCACCTCGCCGACGATGATCCGCTCGGGCCGCATACGCAGGCAGTTCTTGACAAGGTCGCGCATCGTCACCGCGCCGGAGCCCTCGAGGTTCGGCGGCCGCGTCTCGAGGCGCACCACATGCGCCTGCTGCAGCTGCAGTTCCGCCGCGTCCTCGCAGGTGATGACGCGCTCGTCGTCCTCGATGTAGTTGGTCAGGCAGTTGAGCAAGGTCGTCTTGCCGGAGCCCGTGCCGCCGGAGATGACGACGTTGCAGCGGACCTTGCCGATGATCTTGAGGATCTCGGCGCCCTCGGGCGAGATGGCGCCGAACGACCGCAGCTGATCGAGCGTCAGCTTGTCCTTGCGGAACTTTCGGATGGTGAGGGCCGGCCCGTCGATGGCCAGCGGCGGCGCGATGACGTTGACGCGCGAACCGTCGGCGAGGCGCGCGTCGCAGATCGGCGAGGCTTCGTCGACGCGACGGCCGACTTGGCTGACGATGCGCTGGCAGATGTTCATGAGCTGCGCGTTGTCGCGGAAGCGGATGTTGGTCAGCTGGATCTTGCCGCCGACTTCGATGAAGGTGCGCATGGCGCCGTTGACCATGATGTCGGCGATGTCGTCGCGCGCCAGCAGCGGCTCGAGCGGACCGTAGCCGAGGATGTCGTTGCAGATGTCGTTCAGCAGATCGTCCTGCTCGGCGATCGACATCACGACGTTCTTGATCGAGATGATTTCCTGGACGATGTCGCGGATTTCGTCGCGCGCCGAATCCGGGTCGAGGCGCGAGAGCTGCGACAGGTCGATCGCCTCGATCAAGGCGCCGAAGATCATGCTCTTCGTGACGTAGTATTCCTCGGAGCGCGCCGGCTCCGCGGGCACGGGTGCGGGCGCCTTCGAATGATCCACCATCTTGGCGGCGACCGCCGGAACCTTGGGGATCACCGCGGCCGGCATCGGCCGCGGCTTCTCGTCCGCACCGGGGCCCGCTATCGCACGCTTACCGAACATGCTCGTCTCCGATCGGTCGAACGGCGCCGGGCGAGCCTGCCCTTTCCGTTACGACGCCTTTTTTCGCGCGAGCTTAGTCATGAAAGGCTTAAGTATGTTTCTAGACGGTCGCCTGATTTCGCTCTTCCCGCTCACCGCGCGGGCCAGCTGGGAAAAAATCTCGGTCACTTTGTGCGAAGCTTCGACCTCGACGATCATCTGCCCGTTGTTGGCGGCGGTACCGAACAGCTTCGGCTCGAACGGGATGACGACGTCCGTCGCGACCTCCACCGCCTTGGCGAAGTCGGCGAGCCCGATCTCGGGGCGACGCGGCATGCCGACGCCGTTCATCACCAGTCGCGGCAACGCGTCGTGCGGCCGCGCCGCGCGCAGCGTGTCGACCATGCTCTTGGTGTTGCGCAGGTTGGCGAGGTCCGGGGCGGCGACGAGAACGATCTCGTCGGCGGCGACGAGGGCGCGGCGCGCCCATGCGGTCCAGACATGCGGCACGTCGAGCACGATGCACGGCGTCGAGGCGCGCAGCAGGTCGATCAGGTGATCGAAGTCGGTCTCGGCGAAATCGTAGAGGCGATCGAGCGTCGCCGGCGCCGCGAGCAGGCTGAGCCTGTCCGAGCAGCGCGACATCAGGCGGTCGAGGAGGTTCGCATCGAGACGTTCCGGCGCGAACACCGCCTCGGCGATGCCCTGCGGCGGGTCCTGGTTGAAATCGAGCCCGGCGGTGCCGAACGCCAGATCCATGTCGACGACCACGGTCTGGACGTGCAGGTCGCGTGCGATGGTGAAGGCGAGATTGTGCGCGACGACGGAGGCGCCGACGCCGCCCTTGACACCCATCACGGCGATGATCTTGCCCAATGGCTCGGCCGTCGCGGCGCTGTAGATGCGGGAGATCACGCGGACGAATTCGAGCGCGGTGAACGGCCAGACGAGATAGTCGCTGACGCCGCGCGCCATCAGCTCGCGATAGAGCATGATGTCGTTGACGCGGCCGACGACGATGACCTTGGTGCCGGAATCGCAATATTCGGCCAGCATGTCGAGCGCATCGATCAGCTCGGAGCGCTCGGCTGTGCTTTCGATGACGATGACGTTGGGGGTCGGGGCGTGGCGGAACGCCTCGACGGCCGCCGTGGCGCCGCCCATCCCGTGCTTGGAATGCGCCCGCTCCATCCGGCGGTCGGCGAAGGCCGCCTGCATGACCTGGGCGACCTCCGGCGTCTCGCAAAAGGCCTGCACAGAAATGCGCGGGACCGGCGCGATCAGCTCCACGTCCATATCGGTTGCCGCAGACATCAGCTTCCCCCCACCGAACCGATGGTTGAGTTTTTGACGGCCCAGTTGGTGTTCGGGTCCGTGCCGGCGCGCACAGCCGTGATCGCGCGGTCGCGGATCTCGGTGTCGGGCTGCTC
The DNA here is from genome assembly GCA_029817715.1 of Melastoma dodecandrum. NCBI lineage: Eukaryota > Viridiplantae > Streptophyta > Magnoliopsida > Myrtales > Melastomataceae > Melastoma > Melastoma dodecandrum. Next base: position 103,671 of record JARUPY010000448.1, on the reverse strand, counting down.
CTCGCCGCGCGGCGAGACGAGGTCACGCGGATCGGAGGTCTGGGCGGCGATCATCTGCTGCGTCGAGCAGCCGAGATTCCAATAGGGCTCGTTCTCCCAGCCATCGATGCTCGAACCCGAGGCGAGATCGCGCGGCCACTGGCCGCACTGATTGACTTCCTTGGCCTTGACCCCGACGAACGACAGCCGCACCGGCGAGGCGAGCGCAGGGTCGGCAATCGGGTAGGTCGAGACCTGGACGCCGCTCTTGGCACCGCCGGAGGCAAGCACGCGGCGAATGTCGGCGACGATGGCCTGACGCGAGGCGACCCCAGGCCCACGAGGCACAAGGATGAGGACAGGCCCCTGTCCCGTCTCGCGGTATTGTTCCGCGAAGGCATAGACCTGCTTGGCAGTGTGGCTGTCGAGCTGGCTCTGCCCCATCGACGGGAACACGTCGATCGAGGTGCGCGCCTGCGCGATGACGATCGGGTGGCGCGCCCGATAATCGTCGAGTGCGACGTTCGACGGCACGACGCGATCCGTGGTGCAGCCGGCAAGCGGCACGATCAGCAAAAGGAGTGTCGCCAGGGTCGGCCGTGAGGTGAAGGAGCAGGCCATGGGTCAGTCCTGGATGAAGCCGACGCGCGGACCGCGATAGTCCTTGATCGCCTGCGGATTTGTCGGCTGCGCGTAGAGACGGTTCATGCGCCCGAGCAGCCATGCCTGCGGATCGCTGGCATCGGTGAAGCCGTCGTCGGGGCGCGCCAGGGCGGTCGGCGCGACCGGCTTCACGATGATCGGCGTGACGATGACGATCAGCTCGGTCTCGTTCTTCTGGTAGTCGCGCGAGCGGAACAGCGTGCCCAGGATCGGGATGTTCAGGAGGCCCGGCAGGCCGTTGATGACCTGCTGCGACTGCTGACGGATAAGGCCGGCGGTGGCGATCGAGCCGCCCGACGGAAGCTCGATCGTCGTGTCGTTCTTGCGCACGATCAGGCCCGGCGTCGGCGCGCCGCCGATGATGACGCCCTTGGTGAAGTCGAGGTCCGTGACCTCGGTCGCCAGGTGCAGCAGGATGCGGCCTTCCGACAGGACGACCGGCTCGAAGTTGAGGGTGATGCCGTAGGGCTTGAAGCCCGCGCCGGCGGTGCAGGTCGAGGTCGACGAGCTTGCGGTGCCGCCGGTGCCCGACGCTGCAGACGAGCAGAGAAGACCGGTCGAATAGGGAAACTGTCCGCCGACCGTGAAGTGCGCCGCCTCGCCGGATACCGCCGTGACCGTCGGCTCGGCGAGCGTGCGGGTCACGCCGTAGCGCTCGAACGCCTGGAGCGTCGCGAGGAGGCCGCTGCCGCTGTTGATGTTGAGTGCGCTTGTCGTTGGCTGGGCGACCGTGCTTCCCGGGAAGAACCCGCCCGACGTGTTGGCCGACAGCGCACCGTTGATGCCGAAGGGGTTGTACTGCGTCAGAGCGCCCCAGCTCGACGACGAGATGCCGAGCTGCTTGGCGATGTCGCGCCGCATCTCGGAGATCGTCACCTTGAGCATGACCTGGTCGCGACCACGGATCGTCAGCGCGGTGATGACGAGGCCACCGCTGTCGCCCGCGGTGCCACCGCTCGAGTTCGCCTGCTTGGCGAACCCCTTGGCGATGTCGACGGCGCGCTGCGAGTCCTCCGCGGAATCGACGGCGCCGGTCAGGATGATCGTATCGTTGATCGTCCGGGTCTGGATCGTCGACGTCGGAAGCGCGACGCGGAGGATCTGAGACAGTTCGCCGATGTCGCGGCCGATGCTGATCTCGAACGAGGCGATCTCGTTGCCCTTCTTGTCGAGCGCGAAGAGCGACGTCTGCCCGGAGCCCGTGCCGATCAGGTAGATCTTGCGTGCCGTGCGTACGACTGCGTTGGCGACGGTTGGATTGGCGACGAAGATTTCCGCCGCGTCCTCCGGCAGGTCGATGATGGTGGACTTGCCGACGCCCATGCTGATGCGACGCGCGCCGTCGCTTGCGCCGGACTGGATGGTGGCCCGCGGTCGTGCAATCCCGGGCGTTGCCGCGCCGAAGCCGACCAGGCCGGCGAGCAGCAGGCGCAACGCCGTCGCCGCAGGCAGGAGGGGACGCAGAGCGCGACGCGGTGTCGTCATGGCAGGTCTCTCGTCGATCTGGTCGGCGGACATCAGTGCACCCGCGACTGGCTGGAGTTGCCGAAGCGTATGATCGTCATGGTCTGCGGCGCATCGGCCGTCTTGTCGAACTTCGCCGCGTCGGCGACGCTGCGCAGTGTCAGGGTCAGTTGCCCCGTACGCTGCGCGAGCACCACCTTCTCGGCCTGGTCCGGCGTCAGTTCGAGTGTCGCGGTGCCGCCGATGACCGTGCGCTCCCCCGCCTTGTCCTGCACCGCTTGGCCGACCGCGAGAACGCGGACATTGGTGAGGATCGTCTCGCTGGCAAAGGCTCCCGGAGCGTCGTCGGGATGGAAGATGCGGATCACGTCGACGCGATCGTTGGGCAGGATGAAGCCGCCGGCTGCCGACTTGCCCTGATCGGCAAGGTCGATCGCCACGGCGCGCGAGCCGCTCGGCAGCACCGACGACATGAAGCCCGCGTCCTTGGCGAGGCGTTCGCTGCGCACCGGATCGCCGCTCAGCATCTCGGAGCGGACGACGAGGCCCTTAAGCTCCTGCATGGCGTTCGGCTGCACGCTTTGCTGGATCGAACCGGGCGGCACCTGCCCCTTCGGCCAAGGCTGCCAACGCAGGTCGCCATTCGCGAGGACGGTGCCGGGGCTGAGGTCGCGGGTCGCAACCAGCACGTTGTCGTTGACGACCGGCGGAGGCGCGACGACCTGCACTGGAGGCGGCGGCTCCTTGGTACCCATCATCATGTAGGCGGCGCCAAGTCCCGCGACGATCGCGACGACGAGGACCAGCAGACGGGCAGATTTCATGGCGTCGGACCGTGCGCGCGCCCCATTCGGACGCAGCGGCAAGTTGACCAGCGAAAGGTCAACTTATGGTTAACGAAGCCTCTCGAACCGTATCATTTTGGGTTGGTGCGCGTCTCGTCTCATGCAAGCGACGCCGCATTCCAAAGCCCAGTGTCCGGGTAGATCAGCAGCCCGGCGACCGCCAGCGCGATGCCATAGGGAACGCCAGCCTTGTGGTCGTACAGCCGGGCAACCCAAGTATATCGTAGGGCGTAGTCGGGCATCGGCAGCTTGCGGAGCGCCAGGATGAGCAGCGTGAGCGCGCCGCCGAGGAAGGTCGAGTAGATCCCGTACTCGCCGAGATGCTGCCAGCCGATCCACACCGCGGTCGCCGCGGCAAGCTTGGCGTCGCCGCCGCCGATCCATCCGAAGGCAAACATCCCGAACGTGAGGACGAGCACGCCCGCACCGCAGGCGAGATGGATCAGGATGTCCTGTCCGGACAGTCCGACCAGCCACGCGAAGGGCACGAATACCGCAACGAGCGCGATCGAGATGCGGTTCGAGATGGTCATCGTGAAGAGGTCCGACAGCGCCGCAAAGGCCATCAGCATCGGAAAGAACAGGAGGGTTGTGGCCTGCAGCATGGGGAAGGACTCGCTCGCTCGTCGGCCGGAAGGGTAGACCGACAAATTTACGCGATCGTTACCGTGTCGAGCGGGAAACAAAAAAAGAACGGCCCCGCCTGGCGGGGCCGTTCTGAGATTAATGATTGCCTGATGCTATTACGACAGAACGTTGCCGATGGAGATAAACTTCGCGTTGAGACGCGTACCGACGATGCCGACGGCGCCGACGATGACAACGGCGATGAGGCCGGCAATCAAGCCGTACTCGATGGCGGTCGCGCCGGACTGGTCGGCGGCAAAGCGGGAGAAGAGCTTCTTCATAGTTTGGCTTCCTGCATTCGACTTCGAGGACCCCAGCCAGTTCCGTCTTGGAAGCCGCGCTGGAATGACCCGAAAGCTAGCCGACATGTCTTGAAATGTGGTTAAGCCGGCCCAGCGCATTGGTATTACCCTACGTAATAAGCGCGGCGGTTAACGAGTTTCCTCGGTCTTCAAGCACAAGCTGCATTGCCTGCTTCTGCACGCAATAATGGCGGCGCGCGCTTTTCAGCAATCCTTTACCATTCCGGCTCTTTAGTAGCGCATGCGTTCTGGGTGGTAGGTGTGCGATGACGAGTCCGAAACTGGCATTCAAGAAGGCGATCGGCGCCGTCGCCGCTCTGCTGGGCCTTGCCGCCGCGCTGGCTTGCACGGCCCCTGCGTCCGCCCGGGCGGAGGACGCGGCCATCGTCGGCGTCGTCGACCAGGCCCGCCTCGTAAAGATCCCCGCCGGCACGGACACGCTGATCATCGGCAACTCGACCATCGCCGACGTCACCCTCCTCAAGCAGAAGGGCCTGATGGTGCTGACCCCGAAAGCCTTCGGCGAGACCAACTTCATCGCGCTCGACGCCGCCGGAAATCCGCTGGCCGCGTCGATGATCCAGGTGGTCAACTCGACCGACGCGCTCGTCGTGCAGCGCGGGATGGATCGCCAGTCCTACAGCTGCGCGCCGAAGTGCCAGCCTGTCGAGCGCCTCGGAGACGATGACAAGTACCTCAGCGCCGTCGCCGCGGCGGCGCAGGCGCACAATCAACGCCTCGCCGGCGCAACCGCTCCGACGCAGCCCGGCCTGATGTCGCCGCACTGAGGGCGAAACGCCCTCAGATCGTCTGGTTGTAGGCGCCGACCTCGGGGTTCTCGCGCAGGATCCCGTCGACCGCGGCGAACATCGCGCGCATGTTGGCTTCCGAGACCGGGCTCTCGACGACGACGACGAGCTCCGGCTTGTTCGACGAGGCGCGCACCAGCCCCCAGGTGCCGTCCTCGGCGGTGACGCGCACGCCGTTGACCGTCGTCACGTCGCGGATCTTCTGGCCGATGATCGGCTCGCCCGTTTCGCGCATGGCCGCGATGCGCTTCGTCACGTTGTCGATGACGCCGTACTTCACCTCGTCGCCGCAGTGGGGCGACATCGTCGGCGAGCCCCAGGTCTTCGGCAGCTCGGCATAGAGGTCGGCCATGCTCTTCGTCGGGTTGCGATCGAGCATGTCGAGCACCGCGATCGCCGTGACGAGCCCGTCGTCGTAGCCGCGGCCGACCGGCGCGTTGAAGAAGAAGTGCCCGGACTTCTCGAAGCCCGCCAGCGCCTTGAGATCCTTCACGCGACGCTTGATGTAGGAATGGCCCGTCTTCCAATAGTCGGCCTTCACACCGTTGCGCTGCAGCACGGGATCGGTCGCGAAGAGGCCCGTCGACTTCACGTCGACGACGAAGGTCGCGCCCGGATGCAGCGTCGAAAGGTCGCGCGCGAGCATGACGCCGATCTTGTCGGCGAAGATCTCCTCGCCGTGATTGTCGACGACGCCGCAGCGGTCGCCGTCGCCGTCGAAGCCGAGGCCGACGTCGGCGCCGCTCTCGCGGACCGCCGCCGCCATGGCGTGCAGCATCTCCAGATCTTCGGGGTTGGGATTGTAGCGCGGGAAGTTGAAATCGAGATCGGTGTCGAGCGGGACGACCTCGACGCCGAGGCGCGACAGCAGGTCCGGCGCGAAGGCGCCCGCCGTGCCGTTGCCGCAGGCGGCGACCACCTTGATCTTGCGCTTGAGCTTCGGCCGGCTCTGAAGGTCGTTCAGATAGACGGCCGGAAAGTCGTTCTCAAAGACGTACGAGCCGCCGTCGCGATAGGCGTAGTCGCCGGCGAGCACGATGTCGCGCAGCCGGCCCATCTCCTGCGGGCCGAAGGTGACCGGTCGCTGCACGCCCATCTTGACGCCGGTCCAGCCGTTGTCGTTGTGCGAGGCGGTCACCATCGCCACCGCAGGCACGTCGAGCGCGAACTGCGCGAAATACGCCATCGGCGACAGCGCGAGGCCGATGTCGTGGACGCGCACGCCCGCGGCCATCAGTCCCAGCATCAGCGCGTTCTTGATCGATGACGAGTAGGACCGGAAATCGTGGCCGGTGACGAGCTCGGGCTTCACGCCCATCTCGTGGATCAGCGTGCCGAGACCGAGCCCCAGCGCCTGCACGCCCATGAGGTTGATCTCTTTCTCGAAGAGCCAGCGCGCGTCGTATTCGCGGAAGCCTGTCGCCTTGACCATCGGCGAGGATTCGTAGGCATAGGTGTTCGGGCGAAGCGCCTGGACCGGCTTGGGAAACATCGCGGGCCTCTCTGCGAGCTGCGTCCCGTGCTTAGGGGCGTTCGCCGCGTCGAACAAGGCGCAGGGCTCCGTTCCCCGGCGGCAGAGGCGGCGTCTTTTGCGCATATCCTTTGCAAAAGACTGCCAAGCCTGCTTCTTCTCTCGGCCGGGTGCCATGTGGACACCCGCCCTTTCGTCATCCCATCGTCACTTGGCTCGCCTATCGGCGACCGCTACGTCTTTTTCCTGGCCAGAGATTCGCGCGAATGACCCTGACCACGCAGGCGGTGCGCCGAGCCACCATTGATGGGCTCGATACCGCCGTCCATCAGAGCCGCGCGCTGTCCAAGGCCGGTCTGCTCGAGCGCCTGTTCACCTTCGCCTTCCGCGGCCTGGTCTATCCGCAGATCTGGGAAGACCCGGTCATCGACATGGAGGCGCTGGCGATCAAGCCGGACGACCACATCGTCACGATCGCGTCGGGCGGCTGCAACGCGCTTTCCTATCTCGCCGCCGGGCCCGCCCGCATCAGCGCGATCGACCTCAACGGCGCGCATGTCGCATTGGGCCGCCTCAAGCTCGCCGCGCTCGAGAACCTGCCCGATCACGCGAGCTTCCTGTCGTTCTTCGGCGATGCCGCCAGCCGCGACAACCTTGCCACCTATCGCCGCCACGTCCTGCCGCACCTCGACGCGACCACCGCCGCCTATTGGAACGGGCGCGGCGTCTACGGGCGGCGCCGCATCGAGGCGTTCGCACGCAACTTCTATCGCTACGGTTTGCTTGGCAACTTCATCGGGTCGGGCCATCTGCTCGGGCGGCTCTACGGCTGCGACCCGGCGGCGCTGCTTTCCGCACGCTCGCTCGCCGAGCAGCGCACGATCTTCGACCAGAAGATCGCGCCGATATTCGACAAGGGCCTCGCCCTCTGGCTGTCGCGCCAGCCGGCGTCGCTGTTCGGCCTCGGCATTCCGCCGGCGCAATACCACAAACTCGCCGCCGACCGGCCCGGCGGCATTATCGCGGTGCTGCGCCATCGCCTCGAGCGCCTCGCCTGCAACTTCGACGTCAACGACAACTACTTCGCCTGGCAAGCCTTCGGCCGCACCTACGCGACGAGCTCGAAGAGCGACGGCGCGCTGCCGCCCTACCTGCAGGCGCGCCACTTCGACGCCATCCGCGATCGCGCCGACCGCCTCACGTTCAGCCAGACCGCGATGACCGCCTTCCTGCGCGCGCAGCCGGCGGCGAGCGTCGATGGCGTCGTGCTTCTCGACGCGCAGGACTGGATGACCGATGCAGACCTGACCGCGTTGTGGACGGAAATCACGCGGACGGCGCGGCCCGGCGCCCGCGTGATCTTCCGTACCGCCGCCGACGAGCGCCTGCTGCCCGGCCGCATCCCGGACGACCTGCTTGCCGCGTGGAGCTACGACGAGGCCGAGTGCCGCGAGTGGAACCGGCGCGACCGCTCGTCGATCTACGGCGGCTTCCACCTCTACCGGCTTGCCGCCGCGTGAGCGACGATGCCGGCGCGATCGGCCACGATCGGCTTATGGATCGCGTCTATGCGCGACAGCGCCACATCTACGATGCGACGCGCAAGTTCTACCTTTTCGGCCGTGACCGGCTGATCCGCGACCTCGATCCGCCGGACGGGGCGCGTGTGCTCGAGATCGGCTGCGGCACCGGTCGCAACCTCATCAAGATCGCCAGGCGCTACCCGCAGGTCCGGCTCTACGGCGTCGACATCTCGCAGGAGATGCTGACCACGGCCGCCGCCTCCGTCGCGAAGGCCGGCCTCGCCACCCGCATCACGCTCGCCCAGGGCGACGCCACCTCGTGCGATCCCAAAGCGCTTTTCGGCGCCGCGCGGTTCGAACGGGTTGTGATCTCCTACGCGCTGTCGATGATCCCGCCGTGGCGCGAGGTACTGCGCCATGCCGCCGGCCTGCTCGCGCCCGGCGGCGAGCTGCACGTCGTCGACTTCGGCGATCAGGCCCGGCTGCCCGCGGCGTTCAAGCGCCTGCTTGCGGCCTGGCTCGCGCGCTTCCACGTGACCCCGCGCGAGACGCTGCCGGCGGAGATCGATGCCGTCGGCGCGGCGCTGGGGCGGCAGGTGGTTTGTCGCCCCATCTTCCGCAGCTACGCGATCCTGGCGCGGCTGTCGGCGTAGCTCACCGCAGCTTGTAGGCCATGCGCACCGCGCCCCAATGGCGCCCCCGCAGGAACAGCGGCGCGTCGAATTCCATCCGCAGCACGATCGCGTCGCCCATGTCGCGGGCGTAGCTCTGCACGAGGAACGGCTTCAGGTTGCGCGAGGCGGCAAGGCCGGTCTTGTCGTCGAAGATGCGGCGCATGCGCGAGTAGCGCAGGTTCCAGACCACGTCGCCGGCGCGCGGCGGCTGCGAATAGCGCAGATTGTGCACCGGGTTGAAGCCGTTGCGATCCTGCAGCATGCAGAAGTCCGGCAGCGGCGCGACCTCGAGCTCACGCTCCACGATGTGGCGGACGTGCGGCTCCAGCGCGGCCACGGAAGCGCACAGATACTGCGCCGGCTCGGTGACGCCGTCGCGAACATAGGCCGTGGAGAAGACGTGGTCCTCCCTGATCACGCCCGCCGCCAGCGCCCGCTCGATCGTCGCCATCACCTGGGCGGCCACCGTCTGAACGCGGTCGATATAGGGCTGGTAGGTCACGCGCACGCGACGGAGCTCGCTGGCGATGCGCGCCGAAAGCGTCGGGGTCGGCGCGACCAGCATCGCCTCGAACCCCGCCATGGTCGGCGTCAGCAGCCTGATCGTGAAGGTGCCGAGCGGCGCGAACTCCACCTCGGCGTCCTCGCCGAGACGCACCGACGCCGCATCCATCTCGATCTGCAGCGCCTCGGGCGACAGCTCGATGAGCCGCACCGCGTGTCGCTCGCCCTGGCGCCGCAGCGTGCCAGCCAGGTCGACCGGCCAGCGCTCGGACCGATCGTCGCCGTCGACCTCGGCCTGCCGCAAGACGATCGAGGCTCGCTCGCTCAACCGCAGGAAGGCCGCGCGAGCCGCGTCCGACGCCGTCTCCGCGGACGCGGTCATGCTGTGCACCGCGCCGCCGATCTCGCGCATGCGGGCGGCATTCGCGCGCACCTTCTGGGCGAGCTTGGCGATCTCGTCCGAGCCGACGCCGATCTCGCGCGTCTGCTCGCCCTGCGCGATGACGGCGTCGCTCACCGCCTTGAAGACCTCGTCGAGGCCGCTCATGACGGCGTCGGCCGCCTGCACCTCGGTCATGTTGATCTGCGCGCGGCCGCGCACCCGCTGCACCGAGGCGGCGATCTCGCGCGTGGCGCGCTCCGTCTGCTGCGACAGCTCCTTCACCTCGCCGGCGACGACCCGGAAGCCGGCACCCGCCTCCCCGGCGCGCGCCGCCTCGATCGTAGCGTTGAGCGCCAGGAGGTTGGTCTGCGCCGCGATGCCCGAGATCATCTTGATGGCGCGCTCGATGTCGCCGATCGCCTCGATCAGCTCCTCGACGCTGCCGAGCGCCGCGCGCGAGCGACCGTGCGCCTGCGCGACGCTGTCGGCCGCGCCGGCGAGGCGCTCCTCGATGACGTCGGCGTGGCTCTGCAGCCGGTCGACCGAAGCCGCGAACTGGTCGGCGCGCGTGCGGGTCAGCTCGGCCGTACCGTCGAACTCCGCGGAGAAGGCCGTCATCTCGTCGACGACATCGACGGCATCGCGCAGCACGCGGCCGAGCGCGATGTTGCTCTCGGTGGCCGTGCCGATGCCGGCGAGCAGATCGGTCTGCGCGGCACGCCGCGTCGCGCTGGCGTCGAGCGTCGGCGACGGCGCAGGATGCGGCGGCGGCGCGGGCGTCGGCACGGCCGCGGGCACCATCTCAGAAGCTTTTGATGCGTCGCGCCAACCGAACATGCGTCAGTTTCTTGTGTCGTGCAAAACGATCAAGCACACGCAAAGTTTAAGCTCGGATTAACCTTGATCGGCTTCCGCTATGTCTTCAGCCGGTCGGCCCCGTGAAACACCGTGAACGTGTCGCGGCGGGCGATCGCGACGAGCGCGACGCCGAGGGCGCGGGCGCGTTCGATCGCCAGCGAGGTCGGCGCCGAGATCGCGACGAGGATGCGGGCGCCGAAGCTCGCCGTCTTCTCGACCATCTCGAACGAGCAGCGGCTGGTGATGACGACGAACCCTGCGGTCGGATCGATCCCGGCGCGCAGTGCGCCGCCGATCAGCTTGTCGAGCGCGTTGTGGCGGCCGACATCCTCGCGGATCAGCGCGAGCTCGCCGTCGAGCGTCGCCCAGGCCGCGCCGTGCACCGCGCGCGTGGCGATGTTCAGCGTCTGCCGCGTGTCGAGCGCCTTCAGCGCGCGCTCGATCGCCGCCACCGTGACGTGCGGCGCGGGCCCGTCGGCGGCGCGGGCGCGACGCAGCGCCTCGATGTCGTCGATGCCGCAGACGCCGCAGCCGGTGCGCCCGGTCATCGCGCGCTGGCGGGCGAGATGGGCGTGCAGCCGGTCGCCGGCGAGCGCGATGCGCAGCCTGATGCCGTCGTCGACCGGCGTCTCGTCGACGGCGCGGATCTGGTCGGCGCGCTCGACGACGCCTTCGGTCAGGCTGAAGCCGTAGGCGAAGTCGACGAGGTCGGCGGGGGTCAGCATCATCACGGCGAACGGCACGTCGGCGAAAGCGACCTGCACCGGCGACTCGACTGCGACCTCGCGCATGTCGTCGCGCGCCGCGCCGTCGAAGGCGATGACGCGGGAGGCGACCCTGGTGGTGGGGTCGCTCATGTCAGCTCGCTGAGCGAGCGGATCACGCGATCCGGCGGCAGATCGAGGTACTCGTCCGGCTTGCCGGTCCGGTTCACCCAATTCACGTGGAAGCCGAAGGCCTTGGCGCCGGCGACGTCCCAGCGGTTCGAGGATTGGAACGCGACGTCGCCAGGCGCCACACCGAGCGTCGTCTCGACGAGCTCATAGACGCGCGGGCTCGTCTTGTAGATACGCACCTCGTCGACCGAGATCACCGCATCCAGAAGGTCCGTCAGCCCCGCCGCGCGCGTGGCGTTGGCCAGCATCTCGCGCGAGCCGTTCGACAGGATCGCCGTCTTCGCGCCCTGCCCGCGCAGCGCTTTCAGGGCCGGCGCGACGTCGGGATAGGCGTCGAGCTCCTCGTAGGCGGCGAGCAGCTTGGCGCGCATGCCCTCAGGCAGGCCGCCGTGCATCGCCGCCGCGGTGTCGAGCGCCATCGCGGTCAGGTCGCGGAAGTCGCGCCAGCGGCCCATCAGCGAATAATTCCAGGTGTACTCGATCTGCTTGATCCGCCACGTCTCCGAGAGACGCGAGGCCTCCGGGCCGATCGCCTCCGCGTGGCGCGCGATCGCCGAGTGCACGTCGAACAGCGTGCCGTAGGCGTCGAAGATGTAGGCCTTGTGCATCTCGCCCCTCAGATCAGTGCGCGCATCGCCTCGAGATCGGCGGCCTTCCGCTCGGGCGTGGCGTGCGCCTCGCCGTTGAGGAAGATGCGGTAGGCCGGGTTCTCGCTCTCGTCCGCCCAGGGGTACCCGAGCTCGTCGAGCGCCGCCGTGAATTCCGCGACCTCGCGATCGGGCACCGAGAAGGCCGCGAGCACGCGGCCGTAGTCGGCGCCGTGGTTGCGGTAGTGGAACAGCGTGATGTTCCAGCCCTGGGCGAGGCCGTCGAGGAACTTCATCAGCGCGCCGGGCCGCTCCGGGAACTGGAAGCGGAACAGCCGCTCGTCGGGCAGGCCGTCGGCGCGCCCACCTACCATGTAGCGGATATGCACCTTGGCGGTCTCGTCGTCGGAGAGGTCGACCACGCCGTAGCCGGCGTCGCGCAGGCCCTTGAGCAGCGCCGCCTTCTCGCGCAGGCCGTCGGTGAGCTGGAGGCCGACGAAGACATGCGCGTCGCGGCCCTGCGCATAGCGGTAGTTGAACTCGGTCACCGGCTTCGGCCCGAGCGCCGCGATGAAGGCGCGGTAAGAGCCCGGCTCTTCCGGGATCGTCACCGCGAACAGCGCCTCGCGCTGCTCGCCGAGCTCGGAGCGCTCGGCGATGTGGCGCAGGCGGTCGAAGTTGAGGTTGGCGCCGGAATTGATGGTGAGAAGAGCGCCCGTCGACGCAGCGCCCGTCTCCGCCCGCGCCTGCGCCCATTTCTTGAGGCCGGCCAGCCCCACGGCGCCGGCGGGCTCCGTCGAGGCGCGGGTGTCGTCGAACGTGTCCTTCACCGCCGCGCAGATCTCATCGGTCGTCACCGTGACGACTTCGTCGAGGAGCGCTTGGCAGACACGGAAGTTCTCCGCGCCGACCTGGCGCACGGCAACGCCGTCGGCGAACAGGCCGACCTGCGGCAGCGTCACGCGGCTGCCCGCCTCGATCGCCGCCTTCATCGAGGCGGCGTCGTCGGGCTCGACGCCCACAATGCGGATCTCGGGGCGCAGGTACTTCGTGAACGCGGCGATGCCCGCCGCGAGGCCGCCGCCGCCGATCGGAATGAAGATCGCCTCGATCGGATCGGGATGCTGGCGCAGGATCTCCATGCCGATCGTGCCCTGCCCGGCGATGACGTCGGGGTCGTCGTAGGGCGGCACGAAGGTGAGGCCGCGCTCCTCGACGAGGGCAAGCGCATGCGCCAGCGCGTCGTCGAAGCCGTCGCCGAAGAGCACGGCATCGCCGCCTCTCGCGCGCACCGCCTCGACCTTGATGGAGGGCGTGGTGCGCGGCATGACGATCGTCGCCGTCAGCCCGAGCTTGCTCGCCGCCAGCGCCACGCCCTGCGCGTGGTTGCCGGCGGACGCCGTGATGATGCCCCGCGCGCGCACCTCCGGCGGCAGGCTGACGATCTTGTTGTAGGCGCCGCGCAGCTTGAACGAGAAGACCGGCTGCAGGTCCTCACGCTTGATGAGGACGGGCACGCCGAGCCGCTTCGACATCCGCGGCATCGGGTCGAGCGGGCTCTCGATTGCCACGTCGTAGACGCGGGCGGCGAGGATCTTCTTCGGGTAGTCGTGGGTCGGCGCGGACATGGGGGCGGCTCTAAGCCATCGCGGCCCGAGGGTCCAGTTTTGCCGCCGTCATCGCGAGCCGCCGTCATCGCGAGCCGCCGTCATTGCGAGCCGCAGGCGAAGCAACCCAGGGGCCGACGCGGCAATCTCCTCGCCTACGGCCCCTGGGTTGCTTCGCTCCGCTCGCAATGACGACCCAGCTTTGCCGCCGTCTTTGCGAGCCGAAGGCGAAGCAACCCAGGGGCCAACGCGGCAATCTCCCCGCAGACGGCCCCTGGGTTGCTTCGCTTCGCTCGCAATGACGACCCGATTTTGCCGCCGTCATTGCGAGCCGAAGGCGAAGCAACCCAGGGCCGACGCCGCAATCTCCTCGCCTGCGGCCCCTGGGTTGCTTCGCTCGCAATGACGACCCAGCTTTGCCGCCGTCTTTGCGAGCCGAAGGCGAAGCAACCCAGGGGCCAACGCGGCAATCTCCCCGCAGACGGCCCCTGGGTTGCTTCGCTTCGCTCGCAATGACGGCCCAGCTTTGCCGCCGTCATTGCGAGCCGAAGGCGAAGCAACCCAGAGGCCGACGCCGCAATCTCCTCGCCTGCGACATCTGGATTGCTTCGCTTCGCTCGCAATGACGGCCCGCTGCTACCGGCTCGCGAAATCCATCAGCCGCCCGATCCCCGCCTGCGGGCGCGGCTCGATCAGGCGCCCGTCGTCGTCGGCGAGGCCGATGCGGGCGAGCCAGGCCTCGAACTCCGGCGCCGGCTTCAGGCCGAAGGTGGCGCGCAGCGCCATCGCGTCGTGGTGCGAGAGCGACTGGTAGTTCAGCATCACGTCGTCGGCGCCGGGCACGCAGATCAGGAACGTGACGCCGGCCACCGTCAGCAGCGCGGCGAGATTGTCCATGTCGTCCTGGTCGGCCTCGGCATGGTTGGTGTAGCAGACGTCGCAGCCCATCGGCACGCCGAGCAGCTTGCCGCAGAAATGATCTTCGAGGCCGGCGCGGATGATCTGCTTGCCGTCGTAGAGGTATTCCGGCCCGATGAAGCCGACGACGGTGTTGACGATCAGCGGCTCGAACCGTCGCGCCACCGCGTAGGCGCGCGCCTCCACCGTCTGCTGGTCGAGGCCGTGGTGCGCGCCGGCCGACAGCGCGGCGCCCTGGCCGGTCTCGAAATACATGACGTTGCGGCCGACCGTGCCGCGGTTCAGTGCCAGCGCCGCCTCGCGCGCCTCGTCGAGCAGGGCCAAGGTGACGCCGAAACCCTCGTTGGCGGCCTGCGTGCCGGCGATCGACTGGAACACGAGGTCGGTCGGCGCGCCCTGTTCCATCGCCTCGATGGCGTTGGTGACGTGGGTCAGCACGCAGGTCTGGATCGGGATGTCGCTATGCTGCCGGAACGTGTCGAGCATGCGCAGCAGCGTCGTCGCGTTGGCGACGCTGTCGGTGGCGGGATTGATGCCGACGACGGCGTCGCCGACGCCGTACATCAGGCCGTCGAGGATCGCGATCGCTATGCCGCGCGGGTCGTCGGTCGGGTGGTTCGGCTGCAAACGGGTGCCGAGCCGGCCGGGCAGGCCCAGCGTCGTGCGGAAGGCGGTGACGACGCGGGCCTTCTTCGCCACCGCGATGAGATCCTGGTTGCGCATCAGCTTGGAGACGGCGGCGACCATCTCCGGCGTCAGGCCCGGCGCGACGCGCGTCAACGCCGCGGCGTCGGTCTCGCGGGCGAGCAACCAATCGCGCAGGTCGCCGACGGTCATCGCGGCGAGCGGCGCGAAGGCGGCGGAATCGTGCGTCTCGACGATGAGGCGGGTCACGTCGTCGTCCTCGAAGGGGACGAGCGCTTGCGACAGGAAGGTCGTCAACGGCAGGTCGGCCAGCGCGTAGCGGGCGGCGATCCGCTGGGCGACCGAGGTGGCCGCGACGCCGGCGAGTTCGTCGCCGGAGCGCTGCGGCGAGGCGGCGGCGAGCAGCGCGCGAAGGTCGGCGAAGATGTAGCGCGTGCCCGCGAGGTCCTGCGTGTAGGCCATGACACTCCCCTTGCGCGCTCAGGATAGGCGCCAACGCAAGAGCGAGGCAATCCAAAGGGTTGCCGGGCGGCGATACCCTTCCATCTTCAGGCTCGGTCGAAGCGACCTTTTCGCGCCCTAATTAATCGCTGCCGGCATACTTCGTCCTTCTGGACGGCCGCGCCAGCGACCCAAACCATGGAGCCAACCTTGCCGGAAAAGCATCTCGTTCTCATTCCCGCGCTCTTCTGCGACGACGCGCTCTATGCTCCCGTCAAAGCGGAGCTCGCCAAGCATGCGACCGTGCACGTCATCGCGGCCCCGCGCGACACGCTGGAGGAGAGCGTCGCGGCGATACTCGAGCAGGCGCCGCAAAGCTTCGTCGTCGCGGGAACATCGTACGGCGCGAGCCTCGCGATCGAGGTCGCTCTAGCGGCGCAGGATCGCGTCAAAGGGCTCTGGATCATGGGCTCGAACGCCGGTGCGCCCGACCCAGACCAGAGCGCAGGTCTCGTGCAAGGCATCGAGTCGAACACCGAGGGCGTGATCGGCATGCTGGCCGGCCTTGTCGCCCACCCCTCGCACGCGGACGCGATCCAGACCTTCAAGGACATGGCGGCGCGCGTCGGGCCCGAGCACGCCGGCAAGCAGGCGAGGTCGCTAGCCGCGAAGCGTTCGGTCGAGGCGCACGCGAGCGCGCTCAGCATGCCGGTCCTGGCGATCTGGGGGGCCGAGGACAAGATCTCGCCGCCCGAGGCGGCCCATGCGTTCGTCGGCGGCATTCCGAATGCCGAATGGCATGAGATCGCCGGCTGCGGCCACCTTCCCACCCTGGAGAAGCCCGCCGAGGTGGCGAAGATCGCGGGCGCGTGGCTCGACAAGATCGTCGCCTAGGCCAGCGAACGCCGGGCGGCGGCTCGCGCTCAGTGCGCCGGCAGCCGCTCGTCCTGCGCGAGGTTCGAGAAACGCGTGTACTCGCCCTCGAACGCCAGCTCGACGGTGCCGGTCGGCCCGTGGCGCTGCTTGCCGATGATCACCTCGGCCTTGCCGTAGGCGCGCTCCATGTCCTGCTGCCAGGCGAGGAACTCCTCGGTGCCCTCGCGCGGCTGCTTGTTGTTCAGGTAATATTCCTCGCGGTAGACGAAGATCACGACGTCGGCGTCCTGCTCGATCGAGCCCGATTCGCGCAGATCCGAGAGCTGCGGGCGCTTGTCGTCGCGGGACTCGACCTGGCGCGAGAGCTGCGAGAGCGCGACCACCGGCACGTTCAGCTCCTTCGCCAGCGCCTTCAGCCCCGTAGTGACTGCGGTAAGTTCCTGCACGCGGTTGTCGCCGCGCGACTTCGAGCCGGAGAGAAGCTGCAGGTAGTCAACGACGAGCAGGTCGAGCCCGCGCTGGCGCTTGAGCCGGCGGGCGCGCGCGGTGAGCTGGGCGATCGAGATGCCGCCGGTCTGGTCGATGTAGAAGGGCGTCTGCTGCATCTCGCGCGCGGCTTCGGCGATGCGGTGGAAATCCTGCTCGGTGATGTCGCCGCGGCGGATCTTGTAGCCCGGCACCTGCGCCTGCTCGGCGATGATACGCGTCGCAAGCTGCTCCGAGGACATTTCGAGTGAGAAGAAGCCGACGATGCCGCCGTTGACCGTCTCGTGCGCGCCGTCGGGCTTGGTGCGGAATTCGTAGGCCTTGGCGATGTTGAAGGCGACGTTGGTGGCGAGCGCCGTCTTGCCCATGCCGGGGCGCCCGGCGATGATCACGAGGTCCGACGCCTGCAGGCCGCCCATCATCTTGTCGAGGTCGCTCATGCCCGTCGCGATGCCCGACAGCCCGCCGTCGCGCTCGAAGGCTTTCGCCGCCATGTCGACGGCGGTCGTCAGCGCGTCCGAAAAGCGCTGGAAGCCGCCGTCGTAGCGGCCGGATTCGGCGATCGAGTAGAGCTTGCGCTCCGCCTCCTCGATCTGCTCGCGCGGCGAGACGTCGACGGGCGCGTCGTAGGCGCCGTTGACGATGTCCTCGCCGATGAGGATGAGATCGCGCCGCGCAGCGAGGTCGTAGACGGTGCGGCCGTAATCCTCGGTGTTGATGATCGCCGTCGCCTCGGCGGCGAGCCGCGCGAGATATTGCGGGATGGTGATGCCGCCGAGGTCGGCGTCGCCGAGGAAGGTCTTCAGGGTGATCGGCGTCGCGACCTTGCCGGCACGGATGAGCTGCGAGGCGACGTCGTAGATGCGCTTGTGCACCTCTTCCGAAAAGTGCTCGGGCTTCAGGAAGTCGGAGACGCGGTCGAAGGCATCGTTGTTGATCAGGATCGCGCCGAGCAGCGCCTGCTCCGCCTCGATGTTGTGGGGCGCGACGCGGAAGGCGGCGTCGGGCTCGCGAGAGGGCCGTGCCGGCACGCGAGCGCGCGCCTGATCCGTCAAGGTCATGCCGAATTCTTCAATTGGAGCAGTAGCTTGCGACCCGGTACGCCGCGCGGTCGCTGATCTTTTGTGGCACGAACCCGCGCCACATGGCTAACGAAAAATGAATCGCCGGGCTTCGTTTGAAGGCGGTGTGGATTACGGGATTTCACGCCGGCCATGAACAACGCGGACCAATAATGCAACCTGAGATTGCGTTGTAAGTTAGGCTTCACCGTAACAGGAAGCTGGAGCTTTGAGTTGTCCTACAAGCCCGGGGACACGGTTCCCCAGTCAGGCATCTATCGCGTCACGCATGACACGACACATCGTCAACCGCATGAAGTGACTTGCATCGAGGGGAAGCGTTTTCCCCCTTGCCGTGGGTGCAACCACCCGCGCTTCGAGCTGGTCCGCGGCGCCAAGCACATCGATAGCGACAGCGGCTTCGGTTAGCCCGCCGTTTCGACCACCGGCCGCAGCTCGCGCGGCAGCGGGAAGAACACGCTCTCGTCGGCCGTCGAGACGGTCTCGATCTCGAGCTCGAAGCGCTCGGCGAAGGCGTCCATGATCTCCTCGACCAGGACCTCGGGCGCCGAGGCGCCGGCGGTGATGCCGAGCGTGCGGACCTTAGAAAGCTGGTCCCATTCGAGGTCGGCCGCGCGCAGCACGAGCCGCGCGTAGGGGCAGCCCGAGCGCTCGCCGACTTCCTTGAGGCGCTGCGAGTTCGACGAGTTCGAGGAGCCGACGACGATCAGCGCGTCGACGATCGGCGCGATCCGCTTCACCGCCTCCTGGCGGTTGGTCGTGGCGTAGCAGATGTCTTCCTTCTGCGGGCCGACGATCATCGGGAAGCGCTCGTGCAGCTTGTCGACCATCTGCTTGGTGTCGTCGAGCGACAGCGTGGTCTGCGTGACATAGGCGAGGTTGGCCTCGTCGCGGACCTGCACCGTGTCGATGTCCTCGGGGTGCTGCACCAGGATGATCGAGCCCTCGGGCAGCTGGCCGAGCGTGCCGACGACCTCCGGGTGGCCGGCATGGCCGACGAGCAGGATCTGGCGGCCGCGCTTGAAGTGGATCTGCGCCTCGCGGTGCACCTTGGTGACCAGCGGGCAGGTCGCGTCGATCGCGTGGAACTTGCGCCGGCCCGCCTCGGCCGGGATCGACTTCGGCACGCCGTGGGCCGAGAAGATCACCGGCTGCTCGGTATCCGGCACTTCCGAGAGCTCCTCGACGAAGATCGCGCCCTTCGCCTTCAGCCCCTCGACGACGTACTTGTTGTGGACGATCTCGTGGCGCACGTAGACCGGCGCGCCGTAGAGGCGCAGCGCCTGCTCGACCGCGTCGATCGCCCGCACCACCCCGGCGCAGAAGCCGCGCGGCGCGCAGAGGAAGATGCGCAGCTTGGGCTTCGCTGAAGCCTCGCCCGGCTTCGCGTCGAGGACAGTTGCGTCGGTCATGATCGCTCCCGCGGGGCCTGAACGTTTGTCCGGGTATTGGGGTTGGGGCCCCGGGTGTCAAGGTTGCGCACCCCCGCCCTCCCCGGCGTGCCACCAGAGCGACAGACCCGACGATGCCCGACCTCGCCGACCTTTTCCCCGGCTTCGCTTCACACTGGATCGACACCGCGCACGGCCGCTTCTTCGCGCGCTCCGGCGGCAGCGGGCCGCCGCTGCTGCTCCTGCACGGCTACCCGCAGACGCATGTCGAATGGCACAAGATCGCGCCGCGCCTCGCCGAGCGCTTCACCGTCGTCGCGATGGACTTGCGGGGCTATGGCTGGTCGTCGCTGCCGGAGGGGGCCAACGGCGAGGGCATGAGCAAGCGCGCCCTCGCGCAGGACGCGGTCGACGTCATGGAGAAGCTCGGTCATGTGCGCTTCAGCATTGTCGGCCACGACCGCGGCGGCCGCGTCGCCTATCGCCTCGCCTTCGATCACCCCGGTCGGCTGGAGAAGATCGCCGTCATCGACATCGTCCCGACGTTCGCCATGTTCGACGACATGGGGAAGACCGAGGCGGCGCTGAAGAAGTACCATTGGCTGTTCCTCGCCCAGCCCGCGCCGTTCCCGGAAACGCTGATCGGCGTCAACGCCCGCTACTTCCTCGAGCATGCGCTGGCGAACTGGTCCGCCGCAAAGGACCTCTCCGCCTACGCGCCCGAGGCGCTGGCGCACTACCGCGCCGCCTTCGAAGACCCCACGCGCATCGCCGCGAGTTGCGAGGACTATCGCGCCGGCGCGCTGATCGACCGCCTGCTCGACAAGGCCGACCTGGATGCCGGCCGCAGGATCGAGGTGCCGCTGCTGGCGCTCTGGGGCGATGCCGGTCTGCCGGCCTCGGGCGCCGCGCCGCTCGAGGTTTGGCGGCAGTACGCGCACGATGTGCAGGGCCACGCGATCACGTCCGGCCATTTCGTGCCGGAAGAGAATCCCGACGCTTTCGTCGACGCGCTGCTCGCGTTCCTCGCCTGAGCTTCGTTCGCCTCTCTACGCGTCGCGTGAGAGAAGAAAGAAGGCGTTGAAGCACCGCCGCGGGGAGTATCCTTCAAGACGTTGACGCGACAGGTTTTCCGACCCCAGATACCGGCCGATCGCGGGGCCGGAAGGGACGGACGTGGATTTCATCAGCCACATCAATTGGGCGTATTCGGTCTCCGGCTTCCTCGTCGGCGTGCTGGTCGGCTTGACCGGCGTCGGCGGCGGCTCGCTGATGACGCCGCTTCTCGTGCTGCTGTTCGGCATCCATCCCGCCACCGCCGTCGGCACCGACCTGCTCTATGCCGCGGTGACGAAGAGCGGCGGCATCGTCGTGCACGGGCTGAACCGCACGATCGACTGGGCGATCGTCCGCCGCCTGGCGCTCGGCAGCGTGCCGGCGACGGCGCTCACCCTGCTCTATCTCCACCACATCGGCATCAACGGCCATGCCCAGCACAGCCTGATCTCGACCGTGCTCGGCATCGCGCTCGTGCTCACGGCGATCTCGCTGATCTTCCGCCGCGTGCTGCTCGATCGCTTGGCGCCCGTCATGGAGCGGCTGAGCGAGAGCCGACGCATCGCACTGACCGTGCTGCTCGGCCTGTTTCTCGGCGTGTTCGTGTCGATCTCGTCGGTCGGCGCCGGCGCCATCGGCGTCACCGCGCTCCTGATCCTCTATCCGCGCGCGCCGCTGGTGCGCATTGTCGGCGCCGACATCGCGCATGCCGTGCCGCTGACGCTGCTTGCCGGCCTCGGCCACTGGTACCTCGGCTCGGTCAACTGGGCCGTGCTCGGCTCGCTGCTCGTCGGCTCGCTGCCCGGCATCGCGATCGCCAGCCAGCTCGCGAGCCGCGCGCCGGACAAGGTTCTGCGGCCGATCATGGCCGCCATCCTCGCCGTGGTGGGGTTGCGCCTCGCCTTCTGAAGGAGCTAGCGGCGCGCCGCAAAGAAGGCCTTGAGCAGCGCGCCTGCCTCGGCGGCCCCGATGCCGCCGAACACCTCCGGCGCGTGATGGCAGGTCGGCTGGCCGAAGAAGCGCGGGCCGCTCTCGACCGCCCCGCCCTTGGGATCGTCGCACCCGAAATAGAGCCGACGCACGCGGGCGAACGAGATCGCGGCCGCGCACATCGCGCACGGCTCCAGCGTCACGTAGAGGTCGCAGCCGGGAAGCCGCTCGCTGCCGAGCTCGGCGCAAGCGGCACGGATCGCCAGCATCTCGGCATGCGCCGTCGGATCGCGATCGACGAGCGTGCGATTGCCGGCGACGGCCAGCACGCAGCCGTCCCTTACGACGACCGCGCCGACCGGCACCTCGCCTGTGGCCGCGGCGTTGCGAGCCGCGCCGAGCGCCAGGATCATCGGGTCTTTCGCAATATCGGCCATGTCGCGCGCGTTTGCTTTTCGAGGCCGCCTCTGTATCAGGGGCCATGACCGGAAACGAGATCGAACACCAGGCGCCCGCGCGACAGCGCATCGCCAAGCTGATGGCGCGCGTCGGCCTGTGCTCGCGGCGCGACGCCGAGGCGTGGATCGTCGACGGGCGCGTCAGCGTCAACGGCGAAGTCCTCACCAGCCCGGCGCTCGACGTCGCGCCGACCGACAAGATCCTCGTCGACGGCGCCCCGCTGCCGCAGGCCGAGCGGACGCGGCTGTTCCTGTTCCACAAGCCGCGCGGCCTCGTCACGAGCGACCACGACCCCGAGGGCCGCGCCACCGTCGCCGATTACCTGCGCGATCATTGGCCCGACGGCCCACGCGTGGTGACCATCGGCCGGCTCGACATCAACACCGAGGGCCTGCTGCTGCTGACCAACGACGGCGGCCTCGCGCGGCTGCTCGAGCTGCCGAAGACCGGCTGGGTCCGCCGCTATCGCGTCCGCGCCAAGGGCGAGACCGACCAGAGCGTGCTCGATGGCCTGCGCGACGGCGTCACGATCGACGGGATCGACTATGCGGGAATCGAGGCGGTGCTCGACCGCCAGCAGGGCGCCAACGTCTGGCTGACGATGGGCCTGCGCGAGGGCAAGAACCGCGAGATCAAGCGCGTGCTGGAATCGCTCGGCCTCGCCGTGACGCGGCTGATCCGCGTCTCCTTCGGCCCCTTCCAGCTCGGCGATCTTCCGGAAGGCGCTGTCGAGGAGGTGCGGACCCGCGTGCTGCGCGACCAGCTCGGTCCGACCCTCGCCGAGGCCGCGGGTGCGCGCTTCGAGGAGGCGCCGGCGCCTGTCGAGCGCAAGCCGGTTCGCCCGGATCGCGCGCCGGCGCGTTCGGCCGGCGGCGAGCGGGCCGAGAAGGGCGCGCGGCCCGCGCCAGGCGGCCGTCGCGACGAGCGCCCGCGCGGCAGCGACCGGCCGCTTGGCCGGCCCCTGCGCGGCGAGCGCGAGAGCGAGGCTCCGGCCCCGATCCGCGAGCGGCCGAAGGCAGGCACGCGCAAGCACGTTTCGACGCTCCGCGCCGAGGAAACCGAGGCGACGCGGCGTGGGCCGCGGAAGCGCATCGAGCGCGGCGACGTCACCGATCGTCGCGACCGCAAGGTCACGGTCGAGCGGCTCGTCGGCGCACACCCGATCGAGCCGACGCGGGCCCGCGATGGCGGCCGGCCGGCGCGCCGCGACGATCCTCGCGCCGCCCCGGGCAAGCCGGCGCGTCGAGGGGCCAGCCCCTCCGCACTCGCCAAGCTCGCCCGCGCGGCACGCAGCGGCGGCGCGCCCGGCGAGGAGCGCCGACATCGCGACGACGCGACGCCGCCGCGTCGGCGCGAGCGGCCGGATGGCGGCCCGCGGCCGGATGGGGCGACGCGGCGTCCGGCGCCAGCCGGGGGGCGCGAAGAGCGGCGCGACAGGTTCGACGCGAAGCCGCGTGCCGCAGCCGGGCGCGGTCGCGAGGATGACGGGCGCCGCGCTGGCTCGAGCGGCCCGGGTGGCTCGCGGTCCGACGCAAGGTCGTCGCGTCGAGGAGACGAGCGGACAGGCGCGCGACCCGCGAGAGGCGAACGTCCCGACCGCCGAGACGGCAGCGCACGCGGCGAAGTGCGGCGAGACGACTCGAGGTTCGAAGGCAAACGAACGGAGCGCTCGGCGGCGCCTCGCGGGGATGGCGCACCGCGACTGGACAAGCGGCGCCCCACGCGCGGAACGGAGCAAGGCGAGCGCCGCAAAGCGCCGGGAGAGCGTCCTGGCGGCAGGCCGCCGTCACGTTCCGGCGGCAAGCCCGCGGGTGGCAGGCCCGCGGGTGTCAGGCCGACAGGTGGCCGCCCAAGTGGCGCTAGGCCCACAGGTGGCAAGCCCGGTGGCGGCAGGCCCGCTGGCGGCAAGCCCGCTGGCGGAAAACCTCGTGGGCCTGCAGGCGGTGGCCGCGGCAAGCCGCGCCCGAAGAGCTGAGGCTTGCGCATCGTCGGCGGCCGGCTCGGCGGCCGAACCCTGAAAGGTCCGAGCACCAACCAGATCCGCCCGACCTCGGACCGGCTGCGCGAATCGCTGTTCAACATCCTCGAGCACGGCTACGGCGGCGTCGACGGCCTGCGGGTCATCGATCTCTTCGCCGGCACCGGCGCGCTGGCGCTCGAGGCGCTGTCGCGCGGCGCGCGTTTCGCGCTGCTCGTCGACGACGGCGCCGAGGCCCGCGCCCTGATCCGCGCCAACGTCGAGGCGCTTGGCCTCGGCGGCGCGACCCGCATCTTCCGTCGCGACGCGCGCAAGCTCGGTCTCGTTCCGGCGGGCGACGCCTACGACATCGCATTCCTCGATCCGCCGTACGGCCGCGGCTTGGCCGAGCCCGCGCTGGCCGCTCTGTCGGACGGCGGCTGGCTGCGCCCCGGCGCGCTCGTCGTCGTCGAGGAAGCTGCCGAGGCAACCGTCACGCCGCCCACTGGATTCGCGCCGCTCGACGCTCGCAGCTTCGGCGACACGCAGGTCGTGCTGTTGCGTGCGGGCTGAGCCCAAACGACGAAGGCCCGGCACAAGGCCGGGCCCAAGCACTCACGCGCGAGCGTAAAGCTTACGGCAGCAGGACGGTGTTGATCACGTGGATCACGCCGTTCGACTGGATGACGTTGGGGATCGTCACCGACGCGGCATCACCCTTCGAATCGGTGATGATGATGCTCTTGCCCTTCTGGGTGGCCGTCAGCGGCTCGCCCTGAACGGTCTTCAGCTCGGCCTTGCCGCCACCGGCCTTGATCTGCTCCTCGAGGTCCCGGGCGGTGAGCTTGCCGGGGACGACGTGGTAGGTCAGCACGGCGGTGAGCTGGTCCTTGTTCTCGGGCTTCAGCAGGTTGTCGACGGTACCGGCCGGCAGCTTCTTGAAGGCCTCGTTGGTCGGCGCGAAGACCGTGAACGGGCCGGGACCCTCGAGCGTGTCGACGAGGCCGGCGGCCTTCACCGCGGCGACGAGCGTCGTGTGGTCCTTCGAGTGGACGGCGTTCTCGACGATGTTCTTCGAGGCGTACATCGGCGCGCCACCGACCATCGGGTCCTTGGCGAAGGCCGGCCCGGCAACGCCGATCAGGGCGGTGATGGAGGCTGCGGCGACAGTCGAGCGAACGAATTTCATGCATTTGTCTCCTTTGAAAGCGGACCGCGGCCCGCTCGCAGCCAGATACGGGCCGCCGCGTCAAAGGTTTCAGCCGCACACGACATCGCACCAAAACCAAGATTACAGTACGTTCATGTTCTCAAGCAGCGGGGAGACATTGCATCTTTCGCAGGTGCGATATGCAAACTCGATCTCTTCGCAAGCAAGTCGTCATCAATATTTCATACGAGCCAGCGCCCTGGCGCCGATATCGCGACGACAGAACCCGTCGGGCCAATCGATCTTGTCGACGGCGGCGTAGGCGGTGACCCGCGCCGCGGCGACGTCGCGCCCGAGCGCCGTGACGCCCAGCACGCGGCCGCCGTCGGCGACGAGCGTGTCGCCCTCGCGCCGCGTCCCGGCCTGGGTGACGACGACGCTCTCCAGCCCAGCGAGCCCCCGGATGACGCCGCCTTTGGCCGGCGTCCCCGGATAGCCTCGCGCCGCGAGCACGACGCAGAGCCCGACCTCCGGCGAAAAGCGGAGGGGTCGCTCGGCGAGGCGCCCCGTCGCGCAGCCGAGCAGCAGATCGAGCAGATCGTCCTGCAGCCGCGGCAGCATCGCCTGCGTCTCGGGGTCGCCGAAGCGCACGTTGAACTCGATGAGCTGCGGCCCGGTAGCGCCGATCATCAGGCCGACGAAGAGCACGCCCTTGAACGGCGCGCCCTCGGCTGCCATGCCGGCGAGCGTCGGCTCGACGATCTCGCGCATGACGCGATCCTGCATCGCCGCATCGACGATCGGCGCCGGCGAATACGCGCCCATGCCCCCGGTGTTGGGGCCGGTGTCGCCCTCGCCGACGCGCTTGTGGTCCTGCGCCGAGGCGAAGGGCAGCGCCCGCACGCCGTCGCAGAGCGCGAAGAACGAGGCCTCCTCGCCCTCCAGCACGGCTTCGAGCACGACGCTCGCGCCGGCCGCGCCGAAGGCGCCCCCGAAGATCGCCGCAAGCGCGGCCTCGGCCTCCTCCACAGACCCGGCAACGGTGACGCCCTTGCCGGCCGCGAGCCCGTCGGCCTTGACGACGATCGGCGCGCCGACCTCGGCGAGATAGGCGCGCGCGGCCGCGAGCGACTCGCAGCGGCGGTACGCGGCCGTCGGGATCGCGTGGCGGGCGCAGAAATCCTTGGTGAAGCCCTTCGACCCCTCGAGCCTCGCTGCGGCCCTGCTCGGCCCGAAGGCCGCGATGCCGACCGCGTCCAACGCGTCGACGAGGCCGCCGACCAGCGGCGCCTCCGGCCCGACGACGACGAGGCCGACGCCCTTCTCGCGGCAGAAGGCGAGGACGGCGTCGTGATCCTGCGGATCGAGCGCGACACAGGCCGCGACCTCGGCGATGCCTGGATTGCCCGGCGCCGCGTAGAGCCGGCCCAGGCGCGGGCTGCGCGACAGGCTCGACGCGATCGCATGCTCGCGGCCGCCGGAGCCCAGCAGCAGGACTTCGAGAGGTTGGTTCGCCATGCGCGCCTTCTACGGCACGCCGACGCGGCGACCAAGCATCGGCGTCAGGAGGCTGTGGAGCGCACGAGACGCAGCCGGCGCGGGCGACGCTGGCTCAGCAGCGCCTTGACCCGGGCAACGACGGCGATGCCGGTGTAGGGCTTGTTGATGAGCTCGACGCCCTCGTCGAGCCGGCCGTCGTGGACGATGGTGTTGCGGGAATACCCGGTCGTGAACAGCACCGGCAGGCCCGGACGCTCGGCGAGCACGACATCGGCGAGCTGCCGCCCGTCCATCGGACCGGTGAGAACGATGTCGGAGAAGAGCAGCGCGATGTCGTCGTTGGCGCGCAGCAGCGCGAGCGCCTGCGTGGCGTCGCAGGCCGCGAGCACGCGATAGCCGGCTTCCTCAAGCGCCGCGACGCCGAGCTGGCGCACCATCTCCTCGTCCTCGACGACGAGGATCGTCTCGCCGGCGCGCGACATCGGCAGCGCGGCGGCGTCATCGATCCACGGCTCCTCGCCTGGCGCCGCCTCAAGGGCGGCAGCGCGCGGCAGGTAGAGCTTGAAGGTGCTGCCGCGGCCGAGCGCCGACGTGACGGCAATGTGGCCGCCCGACTGCTTGATGAAGCCGTAGACCTGGCTGAGCCCGAGCCCGGTGCCCTTGCCGACCGGCTTGGTCGTGAAGAAGGGCTCGAAGATCTGCGCCACCACCTCCGGCGGCATGCCCGAGCCGGTGTCGGCGACGGAGATCAGGACCCAGTCGCCGGCGGCGACATCGGGCTCGTCCTTGTCGATCTCGACGTTCGCCGTCTCGATCGTGATGCGGCCGCCCTCCGGCATGGCGTCGCGCGCATTGACGGCGAGGTTGACGATGGCGCTTTCGAGCTGGTTGGGGTCGACCAGCGTCGGCCACAGGTCGCCGGCGAGCCGCGTCTCGACATTGGTGCGCTCGCCGAGCGTGCTGCCGAGCAACGTCAGCATCGACGAGACGAGGGCGTTGGCATCGGTCGCCACCGGCTCCAACGCCTGCTGGCGCGAGAAGGCGAGCAGACGGCTGGTCAGCGCCGCCGCGCGGGTGGCTCCTTCGAGCGCATTGCCGATGAACTGAAGGTTGCGTGGCTCGATGCCTCCGGGGCGGCGCCGCACGAGATCGAGACTGCCGATGACGGCGGTGAGCAGATTGTTGAAATCGTGCGCGAGACCGCCGGTGAGGCGCCCGACGGCCTCCATCTTCTGGGATTGGCGCAGCTGCCCCTCGATGCGCTCGCGCTCGGCCGCCTCGGCCTGTAGCGCCGCAGCCGTCTCCTCCCACTTGCGCCGCGCCATGCGCTCGCGCTGCGTCTGTCGCACCGCGAACGAGGAGGCGAGCAGCAGCGCCAAGGACGCCAGCAACGCCGCGATGCCGTAGATGACAAGCATCGAGTACCACGACGCGAGCGCCGCGCTGCGGGCGATGCCGAAGCGCACGACCACCGGATAGGCGCCGATGCGGCGGAACGAGAAGATGCGATCGACGCCGTCGAGCTGCGAATGCAGCGAGTAGCTGCCCGAGGTCTGCGTCTGGATGTCCCTGAGCAGCTTCGAGGTGGGCGGCAGATGCTCGAACGGCAGCTTCGGCTCTGAGACGAGGATCGCGCCATCGGTGCGCACCAGGAGCACGCGATGATCGGTGTCGGGATCGACCGACTTGTAGAAGTCCTGGAAGTAGCTGACATCGGCCGAGACGGCGATGACGCCCTTGAAGTCGCCACCGGAGCCGATGCGGCCGGCGACATTGAAGACCGGGATCTTGGTCTGGCGGCCGAGATAGGCGTTCGAGATCGTCGGCAGCGCCGACGCGCCCTTTTGCAGCGTCTTGAAGTAGTCGCGATCGGCGAAGCTGATCGCCGGGTTGGCGGGATAGGTGCGCCCGCTGGCAAGCATCCGACCCTGGGCGTCGGCGACGGTGATGGTCGACACCTGGTCGAGGTCGTTCTGCAGCTTGACGAGGATGTTGTAGAGGTCGACGCGATCCGCCTCCTTCGACCAGTCCATGAAGCGCAGGCGCAGGTTGACCTGCTCGATCACCAGCCGCTGCGATTCGAAGACCTTGAGCGCATGCTCTTCCAGGATGCGCGTCGTGCGCTCGACGCGCTGCTCCGCCCGCCGGATCGTCTCGTCGTAGCTGTACCAGGCCGCAAGCGCGTAGAGGACGATCGGAAGCAGCACCGAGGCTGCGATCAACGCGAGCCCGGGGCGGCCCCAGTGGGCGGCCCGGCGACGACCTTCAGCGCTCCCCGTCACGCCCCCGTCCGTCTCGTTGGGCGCCCCGTGGCGCACCAGCTGCACCCGTTAAAGCGCAGCCGAAGCCGAGCGTGGCACGTTTCCAAAGATTCGACCAGCGAGGCGCTCGGCGCTTCCCGTCCGCAATTCAGCGCCGGCCGAACAGCTTCTCGATGTCGGCGAGCTTCAGCTCGACATAGGTCGGGCGGCCGTGGTTGCACTGCCCGGAGCCGGGCGTGCGCTCCATGTCGCGGAGCAGCGCGTTCATCTCCTCGCCGGTGAGGCGGCGCCCGGCGCGCACCGAATGGTGACAGGCGAAGGTCGCCAGATAGTGGTCGAGCCGGCGCTCTAGCGGCAGCGTCGTGGCGTCGTCTTCGGCGAGCGCATCGGCGAGGTCGTGGACGAGGCGACCGCAATCGACCGCGCCGAGCGCCGCCGGCGTCTCGCGCACCAGAACGGCGCCGGGGCCGAAGGACTCGACGACGAGCCCGCACTGCTCGAGCAGCGCCGCCGCGTCGGCGAGGCGCTCGACGTCGGCAGGCGCCATGTCGACCACCGCCGGGATCAGCAGCGGCTGGCGCGCGATGCCGGCGCGGGCGCGATCGGTTTTGAGCCGCTCGTAGACGAGGCGCTCGTGGGCGGCATGCTGGTCGACGAGCACGATGCCGTCGCGCGTCTGCGCCACGATATAGGTGTCGTGGAGCTGTGCCCGGGCCGCTCCGAGCGGCGCATCCGACGGCTCCGACGCTTCGGCGGCCGGGGCGCGCGCGCTCGGAACGAAGCCGTTCGGCCCCTCGTGCACGAAGGTGCTCTGCGCCGGCGCGGCGAAGCCCGGCGGCGCGGACGGTGAGCCCTCTGGCGACCAGGCCGCAGCCGATGCCGCGTGGCCGTTCGCGCCCGGTGTCCGTGCGAGGTCGTGCAACGTCGCGGCGGCGCTCGGCGTGGCGCGGTGGCCCGCCCGCGCGCGGGTCTGTTTCAGCGCGCCGACGACGAGGCCGCGCACGAGGCCGGGGTCGCGGAAACGCACCTCGGCCTTGGCCGGATGCACGTTGACGTCGACCTCGGCCGGATCGCAGACGATATAGAGGGCGACGACCGGCGAGCGGCCCGACGGCAGGAGATCGGCATAGGCGGCGCGAACGGCCCCAAGCAGGAGCTTGTCCTTCACCGCCCGGCCGTTGACGAAGAGGTGCAGCGCGCCGGTGTCGCCGCGATGCCAGGTCGGCAGACCGGCGTAGCCTGCGAGCCCAACGCCCTCCCGTGCGGCCTCGACCGGCAGCGCGTTGGGGCGGAAGGCGCGACCGAGCACCTGGGTCAGCCGGTCCAGCAAACCCTCGGCCCCCGGCCCGCACGCGGCAAGATCGAAGCCGGCCGTGTCCGTGCCGGAAAGAACGAACCGCACGCGCGGATGCGCCATGGCGAGCCGCTGGATGACCTCGGAGACCGCGCGGGCCTCGGCGCGGTCGCTCTTCAGGAACTTCAGCCGCGCCGGCGTCGCCGCAAAGAGGTCGTGCACCTCGACGCGCGTTCCGCGCGGCTGCGCGCCGGGCCGCACCTCGCCCTTGTAGCCGGCGTCGACCGACAGGGCGTGGCCCTGCGCGCCGTCCGCGGTGCGCGTCGCGATCGTCAGCAGCGCCACCGAAGCGATCGACGGCAGCGCTTCGCCGCGAAACCCGAGCGTGCGGATCGCCGCGAGGTCGCCGTCCGGCAGCTTGGACGTGGCGTGGCGCTCGACCGCCAGCGCGAGATCGGCTTCGTCCATGCCGTGGCCATCGTCGACGACGCGGATCAGCCGACGGCCACCGGCCTCGATCGCCACCTCGATGCGCGTCGCGCCTGCATCGAGCGCGTTCTCGACCAGCTCCTTCACGGCGGAGGCGGGCCGCTCGATCACCTCGCCGGCGGCGATGCGGTCGATCAGCACGCGATCGAGCAATTGGATGGACATCAGGGCGTAGGTCTCACGCCGGCAACCATAAGCCGTCAGCGGGGCTGCCGAAACGCCGGCGGCGGCCTCGTCCCCGGATCAGTGGCCGCTGAAGCCCGGCACGCCGCCGGCCGGACCGCCGGTCGCCGTCTCCTTGGCGTCGGGCGCCAATTCCTCGGTCAGGCCGGGCGCGGCCTGCTGTCGGGCGGTCGCGCGGGCGATCGCCTCGGCCTGCCAGCCGCCCCAGTAGGTCGGCGGCGCGGCGGCCTCCGGCGACAGCACCGGCAGGCGATGATGGCGGTGGCGCGCGAGCGCCGGGCTGACGGTCAGCGTCAGCGCGGCCACGGCAACGGTGACGCGCAGCTGTGTCATTCGAGCCTCGACAAGATTGTTCCGCGTGCAACCGCGGCGTCGCGAGCCCGGTTCCTGCGACGGATGCGCGTCAGTGGCGCCAGAAGACGATCTGCCCGATGGTGAGCAGGATCTCCGCGAGGATCAGCAGCACGACGACCATCTCGAGCCGCGTCGAGCGGTCGGCGTCGATGATGTCGGTCAGCGCCCGCGCGGTCTCGGCGATGACGTCCAGCTTCCGCTTGAGCGTGCCGGCGCGCTCCTTGAGCTCGTACTCGTCCTCGAGGCGGGCATAGAGGCGCTCGAGATCGGGGCGATCCCACAGCACGTCCGGCTTCTCCTCGACCGCGACGCGGCCGGAGACGCGGTGCTGCACGAGTAGCGTCTGGCCGATCAGCTTCAACATCGAGCGACGGTTGCGCGGCGTCCGCCCCCGCTCGAAGAGCCGGCCGGCGAACGGCTCGATCACGTCGAAGACGGCGTTGACCTCGCGCTCGTCGCGCCCGAGCGACACGGTCTTGGCAAGCGCGTCGGCGACGACGAGAAGCCGCGCCGGCGACAGGTCGCGCAACAGGATCGCGCCGCCCGGCGGAATGCGATCCTCCTCCTGGGCGACCTCGAGCGTCGCGGTCTCGTCGTCGACGTGGGTGTGCGGGCCCGACAGCCGCGCCTTGACCTGCGTGAGGACGACATCCTCCTCCAGCGGCGACAGGCCGATCATCACCGCGACGCCGAAGCGGTAGAGCACCACGAACCCCGCCGCGCCGGCCTGGAAGGCGAGCGGGTTCGAGGAGATCATGTCGGCCCGCTCGAGCCCCGCCGCATCGATGCGGTCGCCGAGCAGCAACGCCCTCGCGGTGACGCGACGCTTGGTGGCGAGGGCAGCGGCGGGCTGGGCCTCGCCGGCGGGGTCGGAGATCGTCATAGCGATGAGGTAGTGTCTCGCAGCGGCGGAGTCACGCAAAGCCCGCAGGTTCGGTTATCCGAACCTGTCCTTCCACGCCGGCAGCGCGCCTGGGAACGGCAGCGGCGCCGCCTCGTAGACGCCGCGGGCGATCGCGCGCGCCACGCAATCGGCCGCCAGCATCCCGATCTCGACCTTGTCGACCTCGCTCGCGGCCCCGGCGGCGCCGCCGGTCGCGGCAGCGAAGACCGTGTCGCCGTCCATCGCGGCGTGGGTCGGCCGCAGGGCGCGGGCGAACCCGTCCTGCGCCATCAGCGCGACGCGCTTGGCCTCGGCCTTGGTCAGCGCCGCATCGGTGGCGACGACGGCGAGCGTCGTGTTGCGCGGCCCGGCGCCCTTGAGACGGAGGGCCAGCGCCTCGGGCGGCACGGCGGCGGGGAAGCCGCGGCCGCCGAACTCTCCGTCCCGCTCGTAGGGCGCGGCCCAGAAGTGCGGGCCGTCGCCGACGGTCGCCGCGCCGATCGCGTTGACGGCCGCGAGCGCACCGACGACGAAGCCGCCCGAGCTGACGGCGCTGGCCGTCCCGAGACCGCCCTTGAGGTTGGCCGTCGTCGCGCCGAGGCCGGCACCGACGCTGCCCTGCGCCACATCGAGCCCGGCGAGCCAGGCCGCGCGATGGCCGAGATGCCAGTAGACCGGCGTCTGCCCCCACGCCTTGTCGCCGCCGTTGAGGAGATCGAAGAGGATCGCGCCGGGCACGATCGGCACGCGGACGCCGCCGACCTCGAGCCCCCTGCCCTGCCCGCGCAGCAGGGCCATGACGCCGCCCATCGCATCGAGCCCGAAGGCCGAGCCGCCGGAGAGCACGATGGCGTCGACGCGCTCGACCGTCCGCTCGGGCTCGAGCAGCGCGGTATCGCGCTCGCCCGGGGCACCGCCGCCGATCGCAACGGAGGCGACGCACGGCCTGTCGAACACGACCGCGGTGACGCCGGAGGCGATCCGCTTGTCCTCGGCGTGGCCGACCTTGAGGCCCGGGACGTCGGTGATGGCGTTGCGGCGCATGCTGGGAAGGTTAGTCGCGGAAGTCCTCGCGCGCAAAACCCTGCAGGTACAGGAGCGCGGTCAGGTCGCCGTGCTCGATCCGCGCCCGCGCCGCCGCGGCGACGGCGGGCTTGGCGCGGAAGGCGACACCGAGCCCCGCTTCCTCCAGCATCGCCAGATCATTGGCGCCGTCGCCGACGGCCAGCGTCTGCTCGCGCGCGAGGCCGAGCTCGTCGCGCAGCGCGATCAGCGTCGTGCGCTTCGAGGCGCGGCCGAAGACAGGCTCGTGCACGGTACCGGTGAGCCGGCCGCCCTCGATGCCGAGGACATTGGCATAGTGGCGATCGAAGCCCGCGAGCTGCGCGACATGCGCCGTGAACAGCGTGAACCCGCCCGAGGCAATGATCGTGAGCGCCCCGTGCGCCCGCATCGTATGCGCCAGCGCGCGGGCGCCCGGCATCAGGGTGATGCGATCGAGGACCGTGCGCGTCGCCGTCGCCACGTCGAGGCCGCGCAGCAGCGCGACGCGCTCGCGCAGCGCCGGCTCGAAGGCGATCTCGCCGCGCATCGCGCGCTCGGTGATCGCCGCGACCTCGGCCTTGATGCCGAGGCCATCGGCGAGCTCGTCGATGCACTCCTGCTCGATGATCGTCGAGTCCATATCCGCGATGAGCAGGCGCTTGCGGCGGCCAGCGACGAGCTGCACCACGACGTCGACCGGCGCGCCAGCGAGCGCGTCGCGCCGATCGGAGGTCAGGCGGGCGTTGTCGCTGCCGGCCGGCGGTGCGAAAGGGAGATCGACGGCACCGGCATCGAGGCGACGCGGCCCGGCGCAGCGGAGTGCCGCGGCGGCGTGCCCGACGAAGGCATCGTCGAGCAGGACGCCCGAAGCGACGATCAGGGTGGCGACGTGGCTCATGCGCTCCGAGGCTTGGTGAGGTGACGGTCGAGGCGATCCTCATTGCAGGGCCGACCGCCAGCGGCAAGTCGGCGCTGGCGCTGGACCTGGCAGCCCGACTCGGCGGCGTCGTGATCAACGCCGATTCGATGCAGGTCTATTCCGACCTGCGGGTGATCACCGCGCGTCCCAGCGACGAGGACGAGCGGCGGGCGCCGCATGCGCTCTACGGCACGGTCGACGGCGCGGAGAATTTTTCCGTCAGCCGATGGCTTGCGGCAATCGCCGCGGCCCTCGCCGAGACGCGCGCCGAAGGCCGCACGGCCGATCGTCGTCGGCGGCACGGGACTCTATTTCAAGGCGCTGACCCAGGGCCTCTCCGACATCCCGGCGGTGCCGACGGAGATCCGCCGCGACGTCCGCAACTGGGCCGAGGGGCGTTCGCCGGCCGAGCTGCATGCCGCGTTGGCGGCGCGCGACCCCGCGACGGCCGCGCGGCTGCGCCCGAGCGACCCGCAGCGTCTGCTGCGCGCGCTGGAGGTGCATGCGGCAACCGGCGGCAGCCTTGCGTCGTGGCAGGCCCACCGGGGTCCGCCGCTGCTCGACGACGCGCGCTGCGTGGCGGTGTTTCTCGCGCCGGAGCGCGAGTCTCTGCGCGCTCGGATCGATGCGCGGTTCGACGCGATGATGGCGGAAGGCGCGCTCGACGAGGTCGCTGCGCTGGCCCGGCGGAAGCTCGATCCAGCGCTGCCGGTGATGCGCGCGCACGGTGTCCCGCCGCTGCTGCGTCACCTTGCGGGCGCCAGCGACCTTGCCGCCGCTGTCGAAACGGGGAAGGCCGACACCCGCCGCTACATCAAACGGCAGGCGACATTCGCCCGCCACCAGCTGCCGAGCTTCGCTTGGGTCGAGCCTGAAGAGGCCGAGGCGTACGTGCTCTCGGCACTCGACGGGGCGGCGCCTCAGTCGTCGTAGGCGTGGCCGAACGGGCCGTAATCGGTGCCGTCGGCGGGGCCGTAGAAGCCGGCGAAGTACGGCGAGCCGTAGCCGTCGGCACCATTGAAGACGCCGTAGGCGCTGCGATTGCCGGCACCGTAGACGCTGTCGCCGGGAAAGCCGTAGTACCCGCCCGACGTCGCCGCATCGATATCGACCGCGTCATGCGTCGCATCTGCTTGGCGCATGCGCTGACGCCAGGCGCCGACGCGGTAGGGAAGCGGCGAGTGATTGAACCCATAGCCGGTGCCCGGCCCATCGCTCACCAGCCGTTGGCTACCGGAATGGCGGACGCCGTGGTGGGTGTACGGCGCGTAGCTGACGCCGGCGGCGACATGACGACGGGTGGATTGCTTCGAGGCCGCCATGGCCGGCGCCGCCATGAGCCCGACGGCGGCAGCGGCCAGCAGGACCTGGCGGAGGGGTGTCACGGACATGGCGGGCTCCAAGCTTTGCTTTTGGTTCGAACGGTCGAGCCGGCATCGCGGTTCCGGACCGCCCGCCGGCAGGCGGGGTGGCGCCCCGTCGCCCGCACCTGTACGCTCGCTGGGCGCAGCACGAGGCTTTGATGAGCGACCCCTTCGACGCCATTCTCGGCGAGTCCGGCGACGACAAGGTCGGCCTCATCGAGCTTTCGAACGACCGGCTGAAGGTCGGCCTGACCAATTACGGCGCACGCATGCTGTCGATCGAGGCGCCCGATCGGCACGGCGTCGCCGACCACGTGCTGCTCGGCTTCGACCACGCCGACATGATCCTGCGCGCCGGCTCGTTCGGCGCCGTGCTCGGCCGCTATGCCAACCGCATCGCCAAGGGGCGCTTCACGCTCGACGGCGAGCGCTTCGAGCTGTCCGTCAACGATGGCGAGAACACGCTGCACGGCGGCAAGCAATCCTTCGCCAAGCGCTTCTGGACGGTCGCCGACCGCTCGCAGAACCAGGCGACCTTCACGCTGGAGAGCGCCGACGGCGACCAGGGCTTCCCCGGCGCGGTCTCGGCGGTGGCGACCTACACGCTGGACGCCGACGCTTTGCGCCTCGAGCTGACCGCCACGACGACCAAGCCGACGCCGATCAACATGTCGGCCCACCCCTATTTCAACCTCGCCGGCGCCGCCGCGCTCGACGTCGCCGACCACGACCTCGAGGTCTTCGCGGGGCATTTCCTGCCGACCGACAAGCAGCAGATCCCGCTCGGCGAGATCAGGCCGGTCGACGGGACCGTGTTCGACTTCCGCAAGCCGGTGGCGATCGGCTCGCGCGTGCGCCACCACGACGCCCAGCTCCTCGTCGCGCGCGGCTTCGACCATTGCTTCGCGCTCGACGGACAGGCGGGCACGCTGCGCAAGGCGGCGCGGCTGACGCACCGCCGCTCCGGGCGCGTGCTGGAGCTCGAGACGGATGCCGCCGGGCTGCAGGTCTACACCGGCAACAGTCTCGACGGCTCGCTGGTCGGCCATGGCGGCACCTATCGGCAGACCGCGGGCCTCGCTCTGGAGGCGCAGGCCTTCCCGGATGCTCCGAACCAGCCGAACTTTCCCTCGACGATCCTGCGCCCCGGCGAGACGTTCTCGCTCCTCATCCGCTACAGGTTTTCCGCTTCATGACAGCGCCTGGCGACCCGCCCCCGCCGGCACCGCGCGACCCCTTGCGCTGGTGCTTCGAGAGCCGCGAGACCGGCCGCATCACCATCGCGCAATGGCCGAACCTGCCGCTGTGGATCTTCATCGTCGCCTTCGCGGCGCAGGTGATCCTGAAGCCGACGGGCACGCTCGGCACGGCGCTGGCTGTGATCGGCGCGCTGGGCCTCGTATGGTGGGCGCTGGACGAGGTGATCCGCGGCTGCAACCCGTGGCGCCGGGTGCTCGGCGCGGCGGTGCTGCTGTTCTTCGCCTACCGCTCCCTGCCGCTCCTCGTTCACTGACCGCCGAACATCCGCAGCAGCGGCGGCACGACGAGCGGCATGACGATCGCCGTCACGGCGCCGTTGAGGCCGAGCGCGATGCCGGCGAAGGCGCCGGCCAGCGCGTCGACCTGGAAGGCCCGCGCCGTGCCGATGCCGTGCGCGGCAAGCCCCGCCGCAAAGCCGCGCGCAGCGAAGTCGCGGATGCCGAACGCGTTCATCAGCGGCGTCACGATTACGGCGCCGAAGACGCCGGTGATGATCACGAAGACCGCCGCGAGCGCCGGGATGCCGCCGTTGGCCTTGGCGAGGCTCATGGCGATCGGTGTCGTCACAGACTTCGGCGCCAGCGACGCGAGCAGCGAAACGGGCAGGCCGGCGAGACCGCCGACCATGACGGCGGTGACGATCGCCGTCAGCGAGCCGGCGATGAGCGCGCAGCCCATCGGCACGAGTGTCGCGCCGATGCGCCCGAGGTTGCGGTAAAGCGGGACTGCCAGCGCGACGGTGGCAGGCCCCAGCAGGAAGTGCACGAACTGCGCGCCGTCGAAGAAGGACTGGTAGCTCGTGTGCGTGACGGCGAGCAGAACGCCGACAAGGAGCGTGGCGATCGCCACCACGTTGGCGAGCGGATGCCGGCGGCAGCGCGCCGAGATCCAGTCGGCGACGAGGTAGGCGACGAGCACGACCGTCAGCCAGAGCAGCGGATTCTCGGCGGGATAGACCCAGATCTCGCCGGCGCGGGCGGGAAGCGACTCGATCACGGGTGATGCTCGGGATCGACCGCGGCCTCGACGTCGCCCGCGACGCCCTTGTGCCGGAACGCGTGCAGGCGCGCGACAAGCCGAAAGGTGAGCACCGTGACGATCATCGCGGCGAGCGTCGACACGACGATCGCCAGCGCGAGCGGCGCGGCATAGGCGCGGAGCAGCCCGAGATACTGCACGACGCCGACGGCGGCCGGGATGAAGAGCAGCGAGAGGTTGCGCAAGAGCGCGTCTGCGACGTCGCCGACCGCCGGCGGGACGGCGTCTGCGGCCTCCCGAGTGCGGCCACGCCAGGCGAGCGCGAGGAACAGGATGCCCATGCCGGCAACGGGGCCGGGCAGCGGCAGGCCGAGCGCGCGCACGAGCACCTCGCCGGCGAGCTGGCAGGCGAGCAGCGCGGCCATCGCCGCGATCACGGGAGGGCGCTCGCGCGGCGGGGCGGGATTCGGGTCGGCGACGTCAAGACGGGGGGCTCCGGTGGCGCGACGAGCCTAAGCAACTCCCGCGGCCGGCGGTGTGCAACCTTCGCAACGCCGGGTCGCGGAAGCGGCGCGGCTTACGCCGGACAAGAGAAAAGGCCGCCCGCGCGAGCGGACGGCCTTTTTGCAGGAAGCGCGGAGCGCGGGAAGCGCTCGGAGCACTACGTCTTAATGGACGTGGGCTTCCAGCGCGCCGATGCCCGTCTCGGCACGGACGAACTGCGCGTCGTAGGCGGCCCGCTCGCGATTGGCGCGGGCGCTCCGATCGATCGTCGAGAACAGCCAGATCCCGATGAAGGCGATCGGCAGCGAGAACAGCGTCGGCGACGACAGCGGGAAGATCGCCGCCTTGTGGTGCAGCGAGGTGACCCAGAAGGCCTTCGACAGCACCACCATCACCACCGAGGACACGAGGCCGAGCGTGCCGCCGACCACCGCGCCCAACGTCGTCGTGCCCTTCCAGAGCAGCGACATGATGAGGACGGGGAAGTTGCACGACGCCGCCACCGCGAAGGCGAGGCCGACCATGAAGGCGACGTTCTGATCCTCGAAGACGATGCCGAGGTAGATGGCGATGAGGCCGATGACGACCGCCGCGCCCTTCGACACGTTGACCTCGTGCTTCTCCGAGTTCCCCTTGGCGATGACGTTGGCGTAGATGTCGTGGCTGATGGCGGAGGCCGCCGCCAGCGTCAGGCCGGCGACCACCGCGAGGATCGTCGCGAAGGCGACCGCCGCGATGAAGCCGAACAGGTAGGACCCGCCGAGCACGTCGGAGAGACGAACCGCCGCCATGTTCTTCACCGTGTTCGGCGGATCGAAGACGATGGCGCCGAAGCCGATGATGAAGGTGAGGATGTAGAAG
This sequence comes from Melastoma dodecandrum, assembly GCA_029817715.1. Lineage (NCBI taxonomy): Eukaryota > Viridiplantae > Streptophyta > Magnoliopsida > Myrtales > Melastomataceae > Melastoma > Melastoma dodecandrum. Next base: position 65,195 of record JARUPY010000448.1, on the reverse strand, counting down.
TAGCCGATCAGGCCGCTGGTCACGAGCACGGACTTCCGCGCCGTCGCCGCATCCTTCACGGTGAAGAAGCGCATCAGGATGTGCGGCAGGCCGGCGGTGCCGAACATGAGCGCCATGCCGAGCGAGATGCCGGACCACGGATCGGGCACGAAACCGCCGGGCGACATCGGATCCTCGACCGGATGCGGCGTCTTCATGCCCTTGGCCTTCCACGCGTCCATCGCGGCGGCGTAGCCGTCGTGCTTCAGCTTGTCGGCGGCAGCGAACATCTGGTCGGGCGAGAAGTGGAACTTCGCGAGCACGAGCAAGGCGATGATCGTCGCGCCGAACAGCAGGAGGCCGGCCTTGATGATCTGCACCCAGGTGGTCGCCTTCATGCCGCCGAAGGCGACGTAGGTGATCATCAGGACGCCAACGATGATCTCCGCCGCGACATACGGCAGGTGCTTGGCGGACAGCACGACGATGAGCTCGCCGGCGCCGACCATCTGCGCGATCAGGTAGAGCGCGACGACGAACAGCGTGCCGAAGGCCGACAGGACGCGGATCGGCGTCTGCTGCAGGCGGAACGAGGCGACGTCGGCGAACGTGTACTTGCCGAGGTTGCGCAGCCGCTCGGCGATCAGGAACAGCAGGATCGGCCAGCCGACCATGAAGCCGACGGAATAGAGCAGCCCGTCGAAGCCCGACTGGTAGACGAGGTCGGAAATGCCGAGGAACGAGGCCGCCGACATGTAGTCGCCGGCGATCGCCATGCCGTTCTGCGTCGCGGTGATGCCGCCGCCGGCCGCGTAGAAGTCGTTGGCCGTGCGCGTCGCGCGGGCGGCGCGATAGGTGATGTAGAGCGTCAGCGCGACGAACAGGAAGAACATCGCGATGGCGCTGTAGCTCACGCCCTCGACGTGCGGCGCCGGCGCCGTGGGGACGGCGACATTCGCGGCGGGCGCGGCAGCGGGGTTGGCGGCCGGAGTGGTTTGGGCCAGCGCGGCAAGGACCGAGCTAGTCAGAAAGACCGGGGCGAGCGAGGCGGCGCGTGCGAGACGTGTGAAGCTCATTGTCCGATCTCCCGGCGCAGCTCGGCGGTCATCCGGTCGAACTTCGAGTTCGCGATAAGGATGTAGAGGCCGTTGAGGAGGAAGGTGAACACGAGGATGCCGACGCCGGCGAGGATGGCGATCGAGGTCGTGCCGCCGCCGACGCGCCGCGAGATGATCCCGCCGTCGACCTTGTTGAAGGCGACGAGAAGGATGAAGCCGAAGTAGACGACGAACATGATCACCGTCAGCGACCAGCTGAGCCGCCGCCGCTCGGAGACGAGCGCCTGAAACCTCGGATTGGCCATGATCGCCCTTACGGCGTCGACGGGTTCGTCCACCTTAGTCCTCCCCAATAAGCTTTGGATCATGCGACGTTTTTCGCCGCACGACCACATCCGCCATAAGACCGGCATCCAACGGCCCGTGTCTTGCGCCGAGGCTCGAAGAATGTCCGATGCGATCGCTAACGGGACAGGCTGTGCCGAAGAGGAACGGCCGCGCGCGATCGTTGAGGCGAAGTGGTAATCGTGGGCTGGCCCCGCGTCGATGGAGTCGTCATGTATCTTTCGTCGAGAGTCACAGCCTGTGTCTGTCTTGCCGCTCTTTTCTTCAGTCACGCGGCGCAGGCCGAGCTCGTTGCGCGCCCCGCCTTCGCCGGCATCCGCCCGACGATCGTAACCCGCAGCGCCCGCATCCCCTATTCCGGCATCGCGCCGACCATCGTCGGTCGCCGCGACGGCTATCCCGGCGCCGGCATCCGCCCGACGCTTGTGCCTAGCGGCCGTCGCGCCAGGGGCTACGGCTACGGATACGGCGGCGGCGGCCTCGGATACGACGGCACCGCCAATGCCGACTTCGACGGCCCGGGCATCTATCCGCCCGCGCCGGGGTCGTTCGGCGGACCGCCGCCCTTCGCGCTTCCGGCCGTGCCGGCGCCCTGCCCGCAGATCATCGAGATCGGCGGCGGCCTCGCGCACAAGGCCAAGACGCACGTCGTCTTCGGGTCACCCTGCCGGCGCTGATTCAGCCCGCCGCCGCCAGCCGCTGGCGCGCCAGCGTCAGGGCGACCGCGCACGCGTTCGACACGTTGAGGCTCTTGATCGCGCCCGGCATGTCGAGCCGGGCCAGCGCGTCGCAGCGCTCGCGGGTGAGCCGGCGCAGGCCCTTGTCCTCGGCCCCGAGCACCAGCGCCAGCGGCCGCGACACCGGCGCCGCCTCGAAGGCCGTCGGGCCCTCCGAATCGAGCCCGACCCGCCAGTAGCCGAGCTCGCCCAGTTCGTCCAAGGCGCGCGCAAGGTTGACCACTTCCACGATGGGCACGAGATCGGCGCCGCCCGACGCGGCCTTGGCGAGGATCCCCGACATGTCGGGCGCGTGCCGCGTCGTCGTCACTAGCGCGTCGACCGCGAAGGCGGCGGCGGTGCGCAGGATCGCCCCGACATTGTGCGGGTCGGTGATCTGGTCGAGCACCAGCACGAGGCCCGACCGGCTCTCGATCTCGGAGAGATCGAGCTCGGGCAGCGGGCCGGCCTCGAGCAGCACGCCCTGGTGCACCGCCTGCGCGCCGATCCGGCGCGACAGGTCCTCGCCCGTGACGAGACGTGGCTGCAGGCGTGCCGCCTCGATCTCGTCGGCGAAGCGCTCCGCCGCCGCCTCCGTCGCGTAAAGCGCCAGGAGGGGACGACGGCGCGCCTCGAGCGCGGCGCGCACGGCGTGGAAGCCGTAGACGAGGTGTGCCGCGCGCGGCCCCGAGGCCGGCGCGTCCGGCGCGCGCCGCGACCGTTTCTGTCCCGGGTTGGGACGCGGCTCGCGCTGGGGCTTGGGAGGACGATGGCGGGACATGCGCGTCCCGCTTGCCATGGGGGCGCGCGCACGGCAACGCCCGCGTCGCTTCGGGTTGACACGCCGCGTCGCGCTCCCGATAAGCCTCGGCTTCGCGGCGCAAGCTCGCGGGGGAGAGTGTCCCGAGCGGCAAAGGGGGCGGACTGTAAATCCGCTGGCTATGCCTTCGAAGGTTCGAGTCCTTCCTCTCCCACCAACGCGCCAAGCCGCCACCCGACGACACGTGGCGAGAGACGTCAGCGGATGGAGATCGCCCAGCTCGCCGTCGGCATCGTGCTCTACCGCAACACCCCCGAGCAGATCGCCAAGATCACCGGCTCGGCCCGGGCGGCGCTTGATCGCTGCGGCCTGCCGGGGCCGCACGCGATCCTCCTCTGCGACAACGGCGGCGAGGCGCCCGTGCCGCCGCCTCCAGGCGTCAAGGTCCTGGCCTCGGCGACGAACCGCGGCTTCGGGGCCGGGCACAACGCGCTGATGGCAACGGCCTTCGCCGACGGCGCGGTTGCCTACATAGGCGCCAATCCCGACGGCGCCTTCCACCCCGACTCGATCGCGCATCTCGTCGCTCAGCATCGGGCCTGCGGCGGCCGCGCGCTGATCGAGGCCCACGAGTTCCCGGACGAGCACCTGAAAGTCTACGACCCGGAGACGCTCGCGACGTCCTGGATCTCGGGTGCCTGCTTCTTCGTGCCCCAAAGCCTGTTCGTCGAGACCGGCGGCTTCGACGAGCACATCTTCCTCTACTGCGAGGACGTCGACTTCTCCTGGACGGCCCTGCGGCAGGGCTATCGGCTTATGCATTGCCCGACCGCCTACTTCTACCACGAGACATCGGAGCGCAACGCGGACGACGCCGGCGAGGCCTGGCGGCTCGACTTCATGCTGAGGAGCGGCCGCTACCTCGGCCACAAGTGGTCGTGCGACTCGTTTCGCGACTGGTGCGAGACCGAGCTTCGTTCGCGCGGCAGCACAGACGCGCTGCCCGACCTCGGCGCACTTCCGCGGCTGACCGATGCCGACCACAGCGCCGAGTTCGCGCATCGGTTCGCCTTCAGCGACACGCGCTAGAGGCCGGAGTGTCGGAACCCACACCTCTGCGCCGCGGCGACCCGGCCGCGACGGCCCCTGACGCGATCGATGTTCTCTGCTCGGCGCCGGCGGATCTGTCGCCGGTGCAGCTCGACCGCTTTCTCTTCTCGCTCGTCCTGCAATCCCACCCCCTGCTCCACGTCACGATCGTCGCCGAGGCAGCCGCCCTCCGCGAGGCGGAGCGCGCCGCCGAGACGTTCGACTGGAGCGACCTGCCGCGTCCGCCGGCCTTCGTCGCGCAGCCCGGCGGCCCGCACGACGCGCGTGCGCGCCGGACATTCGCGCTCGCGCAGGCGACGCAGCGCTTTGCCGGCGTCATCGACATGCGCGGCACGCTCTATACGCGCGCCTTCGAGCTATTGGCGAAAGGCCTGCGCGGGAGCAAGGCCGCGGTCGCCTTCGGCGATTCGATCATCAAGGACACGCGCGCGTTCCCCTCCTTCACCTACGAGGCGAAGCGGCATTATCTCGGCGCCTGGTCGTCGGGTGTCCTGCAGCTCCAGGCCGGATGGCTGCCGCCGCTCGCCGCGTGCCTGCTCGACCTCGACCAGATCGCAAGCCGCGATCTGCTCGGCCGGAACGACGACGGCAGCGACGAGGCGGTCGTCTTCCGGCTCCTCTCGCGCTACCCCGCGCAGCCCATCGAGGAACGGGTCCCGGTCTACGCGCGCGACCGGCTTCTGCCGCTCGTGGACGAGGCGCGGCCCCAGCTGCGGCGGGGCACGACCGACCCGATCGTCCTCGCCGCCCGGGAATTGCGCCGCAGGACGGCGGGATAGTCTTACGCTCGCGCAGGGGATATCGACGCCGGATGCGAAGGCTGCCCAGACCGATCGAGCGCGAGCTCGCGAAATTCCTCGGCACGATCGGCTTCAAGGACTACGGGCGGCTGCTTTGGGATCTTCCGGAGGACACACGTCCGGCCAAGCCCGCCGCACCGCTCGCTCCCGACCTGTGCCGGCAGATCCTCGACCAGGCCCGCCACGATCCGTCGGTCGTCGCCTTCGGCGCTTCCGCCCTGCCGAAGCTGCAGCGCCATGTCCGCGATCTCATAAGCGCGCGGGGCTTCTCCGCGGCCGACCTGCTCGATGGCGTCGAGGCGCCCGTCCAGGTCGCGCTGATCGTGCCGCGGCTCGACACGCCGACGACCTACAGGCTTGCGACGCTCCTCGTGATGCTCCGGCAAGCGGCCGCAAAATCGTTCCTGGTGATTGTCACGGACGAACAAGGCGCGCCCAGTCGCCCCGACACATTCGGTGCCGACGTGAGAGTGCTCTCGTGGCGGGATCGCTACGGCGGGCCGGCCCACATCGCCGCGCGCAACCTCGCCCTCTTCGTCGATGCGATCGGGTCGCCGGTGGTCGTCAGCCTCAACGACCGGCTCGGCCTCGAGATGATCGGGCAGTACGGCCGCGCGCTGAAGACCGCGCATCGGCTCTTCGTCGCGCTCGAGATCGCGACGGATGCGCCGTTCACCAGCGTCCATCATCTGCGGCAGACGGCACCGCATGCGACTCTTCTCGCGTTGTCAGAGACCGAGGCCGAAGGCTTGCGCGCGCACAGCGTCGGCCTCGATGGCCCCGGGGTAGCGGTGCTCACCGACGACGCTGCAAAGGTCTTCGGCTTGTCGTTTGAAGACCAACGGAGCGACGCCGCCCGCAAAGTGACCGCACGTCTCCTGGAACGCGACGCGCGTCCCATCGAGGTCGCGTCCCCGGCACCGGCGCCGGCGGACACCATCGACATCACCGTGACCATCACCTTCCACAACGAGCGCGAGCTCGCGGTCCCGGCGCTGGCGAGCCTGCGCGAGATGGTCGAGGCGGCGCGCCGCGAGGGCATCAAGGTCGAGGCGCGTGCCGTGCTCTACAACGGCGACGATGCGATGCGCCGGATCATCCGCCAGCACGGCACTTTCCTTGACGACATCCGCGAGGTCGCCTTCGGCGATGCAGCCGCTGCACGCAATGCCGGAACGCAGGCCGCATCCGGCCGCTACCTCGCGTTCCTCGACGGGGACGATTTGTGGGGGACGGATTGGCTCGTGCGCGCCTACCGCGCCGCGGAGCAGTCGGACGATCCCGCCCGCACGATCTGGCATCCGGCGGCGTACCTTGCCTTCTGGGCGTCGGACTGCGACCGCGCCTCGACGACGGCGGAGCCGAACGACAGCGCGCTGACCGCGCTCTTCCTCCAGCAGTCCGACGATGCGCCCGGCTTCGAGCCGCGCGACCTTTTGTTCGAGAGCGCGTGGACGCCGAGCTGCCTCGCGCCACGCGCGCTGCACCTGCGCTTTCCCTATCGCCTCAACGACTACGACAGGCAGATCGGGATCGAGGATTGGCGCTTCAATCTCGAGACGTTGGGGCACGCCGTACGGCATCGCGTCGTGCCCGACACAGTGCACCTGTTCCGCATGAAGGAAGGCGGCTCCTTCGGCCAAATGCATCAGGCGCGCGCCCTGCTGCCGCTGCTCGACTGAGCGGCGGCGTCGCCCGGTCCCTCAGCGCGCCGCGACTGCGATGACCTCGAGCTCCTGGTCGCCCATCGTCGCGACGTCGCCGACATGGCGGCCGAGAAGCGCGCGGGCGAGCGGCGAGACGTGGGAGACCGAACCTTTCTTCGCATCCGCCTCGTCCTCGCCGACGATGCGGAAGGTCTGGCGCCGGCCGTCGTCGCGCTCGAAGGTCACGCTGCCGCCGAACTGCACCGCGTCGACGTCGGGCTTGATCTCGACCACCTGGGCGCTGGCGCGACGCGCCGCGTAGTAGCGCAGGTCGCGCGTGGCGATCGCCATCGCGGCCCGGTCGGTGCGGATGTCGCCGCCCGCCTGCGCCGCCTGGTAGGCCGCGCGCGCCGCCGCCACCGCCTCGTCGAGTGCTGCGAGGCCCGCGGGCGTGACGAGGTTCGGATGCGGCGAGATCGGCCGGTCCGGCAGATGCGCCGCGGCGGCCTCGACGTCCTCCTCGCGGGTGAAGGCGACGCTCATCTCGTGGTCAGCTCCAGGCTGGTCGATGGCGCGAGCATCGCCGCGCCGAGCCGACTATTATGGGGTCGCGCGACGCCTCCTCCAAGCGCCGCGCCCTACCCCAGAAGGTCGAGCTGCGCCGGGACGGTCGGCGGCGCGGGCTCCGGCGCGCCGTCGGCTTTCTCGCCGGTCGCCACGATGCGCAGCCGGTCGTCAGGCAGCGGGCGCTGCAGCGCCTTGGCCTCAGACCAGGGCGCGCGCAGCCAGACATCGTATTCCTCGTCGCTGGTCAGGATCACCGGCATCGCCTTGGGATGCACCGGGCCGACCACGCCGTTGGCGGTCGTTGTGAGGAAGCCGAAGAGCGCGTGCGCGCCCTCGACCGGCGCCGACTTCGGCCCGCGCACGCCGTGCCAGGTCGTCCACAGGCCGGCGAAGGCGCAGAGCGGCCGATCGTCTGCGAGTGCGAACCAGGTCGGCGTCTTGCGCGGCTTCGTGTCGGCCCATTCGCAGAACGACGTCAGCGGCACGAGCACGCGGTTCTCCGGCGCGAGCCACCGACGCCAGTGCGGGCTCGCCGGATTGCGGATGTTGGTCACCGGCGCGCCACCGAACTGCGGCGGCCCCGGCATGCCCCAGCGCATCATCTCGAGCCGTCGCGCGCCTTCGGCAACGCGCACGACCGGCGCCATCTGATCGGGGAAGATGTCTGGCAGCGGCGGCAGGTTGCCGGTGAGGTCCTCGTCGATCGCGAAGAGCTGGCGCATCGCGTCCTGCGATCGCGTGAGCGAGTAGAGGTTGCACATGTCTGAGGCTTAACACGTCGTGGCACGATCCGTTCTCCCGCCGCCGCGACCGCTTTTTGACGCCGCCCCCGCGGATCGTGCTATCGCCTCCGCCTCGCCTCGAAAGCCGTGATGTCCATAGACCCCTTCTTCCTGCCCGCCCTCGCCGCGCTCCTCTTCGCCCTGCCGATCTCGCGCGCCGTCGCGCACCAGGAGGGGCTGTGACGCCGGGCGGCCGGCTCGCGGCGGCGATCGAGATCCTCGCCGACATCGAGGCGCGGCATCGACCGGCGCCGGACGCGCTCAAGGACTGGGGCCTGTCGCACCGTTTCGCCGGTTCGAAGGACCGTGCCGCCGTCGCCGCGCTCGTCTTCGACACGCTGCGCCGGCGCGCCTCCGCCACCTGGATCATGGGCGCGGACACGCCGCGCGCGCGGGCGCTCGGGGCGCTCAGGGTGGCCCGCGGGATGAACGCCGAGGCCATCGCGGCGCTCTGCACCGGCGAGGGTCACGCCCCGGCCGTGCTCGAAAACGCCGAGCGGCAGGCGCTCGAGGCCGGCTCGCTGGCGGACGCGCCGGCGCACGTGCAGGGCGATTTCCCCGAGTGGCTCGCAGGGCCGCTCGCCGCGGTGTTCGGCGACGCGCTGGTCGCCGAGATGCAGGCCATGGCCGAGCGCGCGCCGCTCGACCTGCGCGTCAACACGCTGAAGGCGACGCGCGACAAGGCGCTGTCGGCGCTCGCCCATCTCGATGCCGCACCGGCCGCACTGGCTGCCGCCGGCCTGCGGCTGCCGCTCGGCGCCGACGGGCGCGGCCCGGCTCTGGCCGGCGAGCCCGCCTTCGCGAAGGGGCTCGTCGAGGTGCAGGACGAGGGCTCGCAGCTCGCTTGCCTGCTCGCGGCGCCGAAGCCGGGGGAGCAGGTGCTCGACCTCTGCGCCGGCGGCGGCGGAAAGACGCTGGCCATGGCGGCGCTGATGGAGAACCGCGGCCAGGTCTACGCCGCCGACGCCGACGGCAAGCGCCTCGCCGGGCTGTTCCCGCGGCTGGAAAAATCGGGCGCGCGCAACGTGCAGGTCCGCGCGCCGAAGCGCGGTGTGCTGCCGCTCGAGGACCTGCGCGAGCGCTGCGACCTCGTGCTCGTCGACGCGCCGTGCACCGGCACCGGGACCTGGCGCCGCAATCCCGACGCCAAATGGCGGATCCGGCCCGGCGCGCTCGACGTGCGGATCGCCGAGCAGGACGAGGTGCTGGCGCAGGCGGCGGACTACGTGAAGCCGGGCGGCCGGCTCGTCTACGTCACCTGCTCGCTGCTGGCCGAGGAGAACGAGGCGCGGATCGCGGCTTTCCTGGAGCGCCACGCAGGGTTCGCAGTGCGCCCCGCGATGGAGGTCGCCGAGGCGGCCGGGCTCGGCGCGCTGGCGCCGTTCGCCGATCCGGCGGGCATCGGCCTGCGGCTTTCGCCGCGCCGCACCGGCACGGACGGGTTCTTCGTCGCGACGCTCGTCAGATCTGCGTGACGGCGCTGCCGTGCGGCGCGGCGACCGGCGGCGCGTAGGCCGCCGCGTCGGGACGCGCGACGAGGACGATGTCGCCGACCGCAATCAGCAGGATCAGCAGGAGCGCCATCACCCGGGCGACGATGCGGCCGTCCCCGCGCGAGGCGGCAGGCTCCTCGATCTCGGCAAACAGCGAGGCGATGTTGGCGAAGTCGACGCGCCGCTGGGTTCCTGCGCCTGCGGCGGCTCGCAGAAAGAGGAAGGCGGCCATGGCTACAACTCCTGTGATTTCAGCGGAGTATAGCCGGGCGCTGTTGCCGCCTCCTTCAGCGGAACGACCGCATTCGGGGCAATGACGCAAGGTCGCGGTAACTTTGGGTGCGGCGGGTCAGGCGCTTGGTGTGGCCGGGCGCTGCGGCCCTTCAGCCTCGTCGCCTTCGGCGGCGATGTCGCCGTGACGGAAATCGCCGAGCGACAGGTTCCGGCCCCAGGGGGTGCGATCTGGCCGCTTGATCTGCACGGGCTCGTCGTCCGGCAGCGCGTGGAGGCCCGGGCGCTCTGCGATGAGCGCCGCGACCTTGCGGGCGGCGTCGCGCACGTCGCTCGCGGCGATCTTTTCCTCGGGAAGCTGGTCGATCTTGACGATGTAGAGATCGCTCATGCCGTGCTAGCGCGGAGATCGGCCGGAGGTTCCCCTCACTCCGCCGGCACCGCGATGCGGAGATCGTCGTAATCCTCCGCCCGCGTCGCGTCCTGCGCGTCGTTCGGCAGCAGCGCCGACATCACGGCGGCGACCGCGATGTTGGCGACGAGCGCGGTGACGCCGTTGTAGGCCGAGATGCCGCCGAAGATCTGGTGCACCGGCACCCAGGCCGCGGCACCGGCCGACAGCGTTGTGCCGACGACGATGCCGACGGCCCAGCCGGCGAGCAGCGCCCACGCCGAGAACCAGCGGGTGAACAGGCCCAGGATGACGGTCGGGAAGATCTGCACCATCCAGACGCCACCGAGCAATTGCAGGTCGATCGCGAACTTCGTCGGCATGGCCAGGATGACGAGCAGCGCGCCAACCTTGACCACGAGGCTCATCAGCTTGGCGAGCTGCGCCTCCTGCCGCGGCGCGATCGTGGGGTCGACGAACGGCTTCCAGACGTTGCGGGTGAACGTGTTGGCGGCGCCGATCGACATGACGGCGGCCGGCACCAGCGCGCCGATGGCGATGCCGGCATAGGCGAAGCCCGCGAACCACGACGGGAACATCGCGTGGAACAGCAGCGGCACCGCCGATTGCGCGTCCTTGGTCTGGATGCCGGCGGCGAGCGCCATGTAGCCCATCAGGGCGATGAGCCCGAGCACCAGCGAATAGGCCGGCAGCATGAAGGCGTTGCGGCGGATCGCGTTGCCCGACGACGCGGACAGGATGCCGGTCATCGAGTGCGGGTACATGAACAGCGCCATCGCCGAGCCGAGCGCCAGCGTCGCGAACGGCACGATCTGCGCGTCCTTGAGCAGGATGCCGGCCGGCTTGCCGGTGGCGGCGGCCTTGATCGCGAGCGCGGCCGCGGCCTTGTCGAAGATCGCGCCGTAGCCGCCGAGCTTGATCGGCACGATCACCACCGCCGCGACGACGAAGACATAGATCATGATGTCCTTGACGAAGGCGATCATCGCCGGCGCGCGAAGCCCGGAGGAATAGGTGTAGAGCGCGAGGATCACGAAGGCGATCGTGATCGCGACGTTGAAGTTCGAGAAGCCGAGCGCCTGGATCACCTTCTCCATGCCGACGAGCTGCAGGGCGATGTAGGGCATGGTGGCGACGATGCCGGTCAGCGCGACCGCCAGCGCCAGCCAGCGCGACCCGTAGCGCCCGCAGACGTAGTCCGCCGCGGTGATGTAGCCGTGCTTGTGCGTCACTGCCCACAGCCGCGGGAAGGTGAGGTACAGCAGCGGATAGATGAGGATCGTGTAGGGCACCGCGAAGAGGCCCATCGCGCCAGAGGCGTAGACGAGCGCCGGCACGGCGATGACGGTATAGGCGGTGTAGAGATCGCCGCCGATCAGGAACCACGACACCCAGGCGCCGAAGCGGCGGCCGCCGAGGCCCCACTCGTTCAGGTCGGCGAGATCGCCGCGGCGCCAGCGCCCGGCGAGGAAGCCGATCACCGTGACGAGCGCGAAGAAGAAGACGAAGACGGCAGTCGCCACGACGTCGAGATGGGGTGGCTGGAGCTCCGAGGTCACGCCTTGCCCTTCGCGCGATCGAGCCGGAACGCCGCATAGACGAACAGCGCCGACACCGGCACCAGCAGGAACAGCGCCCAGTAGAAGAACGGAAAGCCGAACAGGCGCGGCGCGTCGCGATCGTAGAGCGGCACGGCGAGCGCCAAGAGGCAGGGGATGATCAGCAGGAGGTTTCGCATGGGACCTGTGCGGGAACGGCCACCGTCTATCGGCGAGGATGCGAACGGGCGTCAAGCCGGAGGGTGCGGCGAACCTAAAAGCGGCACCGGCGGCGGTTCAGCCCGCGGTCGCCTCGGCCAGCGCCTCGACCACGGCCCGCAGCGCCCCGCGCTCATCGGCGCCCGAACGCTGGGCTGCGCGGAACGCCGCGCGCTGCAGGTCGGCGCCCGCGCCCTCCAGGACGATGGCGCGTGCAGGGGCGAGCGCCGCGGCGCAGCCGAGCGCCTCCGCATCTTCGGCGACGAGCGCCAGCGCCGCCTCCAGCGCCTCGCCGACCGAGGTGGTGCCGGCCGCCGCGACGAGGCGCGCGCGGACGCCGTGGCGCTGGACCTGCCAGATGTTCTCGGCCGTGACCCCCCGCTCGACGCCGTCGGCCATGGGCATCGCGTCCGGCGCGCGGACGGCGGCGCGGACGAGGCATCGATACAGCGTGGCGAGGGCCACGGCGTCCTCGACGCGGGTGCAGGAATCGCAGATGCGCATCTCCAGCGTCGGATATTTCGCGCTCGGGCGGATGTACCACCACAGGTAGCTCGCATCCTTGATCATGCCCGCCGAGACGAGGCGCGCGACGAGTCGGTCGAAGTCGGCGGCATCGGCGACGAGCTCCGGCAGCCCCATGCGCGGCCATTCCGAGAAGGCGGCCAGCCGGAACCCGTCGAGCCTGGTGTCCTGCCCCTGCCAGAAGGGCGAACCGACCGAGAGCGCGAGCAGCAGCGGCAGGAACGGAACGAGGCGCTGCATCAGCCCGACGCGCGCCGTCGGATCGGGCACCTCGACGTGGACGTGGGTCGCGCAGACCATCATGCGATGCGCCAGCGCGCCGAACTCGCCCTCAAGCTCCTGGTAGCGGGTCTTCTCGGTCGTCGCCTGCGCCGCGCTGACGGCGAGCGGGTGCGAGCCGGCCGCGAAGAGCGCGAGGCCGTGCGCTCCAGCGAGGCCGGCGAGCGAGCGCCGCAGGCCCCGCAGCGCGTGGGCCGCAGCGGCGAGGTCGGCCGCCGGCTCGGTCGCGACCTCGATCTGCCCCTTCAGCAGCTCCGGCGAGGCCGGCAGGCCGCTGCGCGCCGCGGCGGCATGGAAGGCGTCGGCCGCAGCCGCATCCGGGCTGGCGCCGGTGGCGCGATCGGCCAGGAAATATTCCTCCTCGATCCCGAAGCGATACGCGTCGCCCATGCGTCCTCCGCCCCCGTCGCGCACGGGCAAGCAACCACTATAGCGCGCGCCGCCCGCGCCGCGACAGCCTAGGGGAGCCGGCATAAAGGCGGGGCCCTGCGCCCCGCGACCGGCGCCGCGCGAGATGAAACGGTCACATCGCCGCGCAAAGCTCGCGTCGTCTTCGCTCGTCAGGGCCGGTCACCGCCTATGTTTCGCCAGCTCCGCTTCGTGGTCTTCCGGCTGGCGTGCGGCTTGGCCGTCCTGCTCGCGACGGCGCCGCTCCGGGCCGAGCCGCAAGGCGTCCCGCTCCGCATCGCCGTCTACGACGTGCCGCCCTACGGCTACAGCGACCGCGACGGATCGATCGTCGGCGCCAGCCTCGATCTGTGGCGCCGGGTCGCCGAGAAGATCGGGCAGCGCTACCAGCTCAGCCTCGTCAAGGACATGGATTCCCTGCTCCGCGGCCTCGAGCAGCAAAGGTTCGACGCGGCGATCGGTGCGATCACCATTACGCCGGAGCGGGAGGAACGCGTCGACTTCACCTATCCCGCGCATCGCTCGGGCGTCGCGGTCGCGTTGCGCAAGGAGACGGGCTTCCTCGCCGCCTCGCTCTCCTACCTCTCGGCGGTCGCCGATCTCTCCGGCCTGATCGTGCTGATTCTCGCGCTGCTGATCGCCACCGGCATCGCGATGTGGGTGATCGAGCGGCCGAGCCACCGCGCCGGGCACGGCGAGTCGGCCGTCGGCACCTTGCGCGACGGGCTCTACTGGGCGGTCGTGACGATGACCACCGTCGGCTACGGCGACAAGACGCCGAAAACCACGTCGGGCCGCTTCATCGCGACCTTATGGATGTTCGGCAGCCTCCTCCTCGTCTCGCTGCTTTCGACGAGCCTCGTCGCGCATCTCACCGCCGATCGCGTCGCCCGCGACGACGCCGTCGCGATCGTCGACCTCGCCGGCAAGCGGCTCGGCGCGGTCACGCTGTCATCCGGTGCCGAATACCTCGATGCGCTGCACCTGCGCTATACGCACTACGCCGACATCCCGCAGGCGCTGGCGGCGCTCGATGCGGAGCGGCTCGACGCGGTCGTCAATAGCGTCGGCGCGCTACGCTGGTTCGTCGCCAAACGGTATGCGCGCACGCTCGACGTCTCGCCCGGCTTGCTTGCGCCGGCCTATATGGCGATCGCTCTGCCCAAGGGCAGCGCGCTGCGCCACGACCTGGACCGCGCTCTCGTCGGCGTGACGTCGAGCCCCGATTGGACCGCGATGGAGGCCCGCTACTTTGGGCCGTGACGCCATGAGACGACGCCGTTGGACGACGCCGTTGGACTCGGCAGCGCGCCTCGACTAGCCAGCTCGCATGAACGCACGCATCATGGCCTGGCTCGAGAATCTCGGCGACCAGTTCTGGCTCCGGCCGGCCCTGGTCGTGCTCGGCTGCCTCGTCGCGGCACATCTCGCCGTCCTCGCCGATCACGCCCATCTCCTCGGCTCGGAGATGATGGGCGCGTCCCTGCTCTACACGGGCGGCGGCGAGGGCGCCCGCTCGCTGCTTTCGGCCGTCGCCTCGTCGTCGATCGGCGTCGCCTCGACGGTCTTCTCGATCACCATCGCGGCGCTGTCGCTCGCCTCCGGCCAGATGGGGCCGCGGCTGCTGCGCAACTTCATCCGCGACTCGCGAAACCAATATGCGCTCGGCATCTTCCTCGGCGCCTTCGCCTACGCGCTGATCGTGCTGCGCACCGTGCGGACGGGACAGGACGATGCCTTCGTGCCGAACATCGGCGTGACGGGCGCGCTCATCCTCGCCCTCGGCTGCATCGGCACGTTGACCTGGTTCGTCCACCACATCGCCACCTCGATCAATGTGGAGCGCGTCGTCGACACGGTGCACCGCGATCTCGTGCGCTCGATCGCCCTTCACACGCGCGAGACCGCAAGTCCCGCCGCGCCGGCCGAGAGGCTCGTTGGGCGCCCGATTGTCGCCGACGGCAGCGACTATGTTCAGGCGGTCGACGCCGAAGGGCTCGCCGACTGGGCCCAATCCAACGATCTCGTCGTCGCGTTGCGCGTGCGTCCGGGCGATTACGTGCCGCGCGGCGCGCCGGTCGCCGTGGCGTCGCGCGAGGTCGACGGCGTCGACGCCGCCGTGTCGCGGGCGCTCACCTTCGGCCGCAAGCCGGCCGCGCTTCAGGATCTCGAATATTCGGTGCGTCAGCTGAACGAGATCGCGGTGCGCGCGCTCTCGCCCGGCATCAACGATCCCTTCACCGCCGGCGGTGTGCTCGAGCGCTTCGGCGACGCCTTGTGCCGGCTCGCCCCCCGCCATCTGCCGACGGGCGTCGCCCTCCGCGACGGTCGCATCGTGCTGACCATGCCGGTGACCGACTACGACGGGCTCTGCGATGCGATGTTCCACACCGTCCGGCAGAACGCCGCGGGCTCGGCCTACGTCCTGATCCGCCTGCTCGAGGTCCTGACGCGCGTCGCCGAGGTCGAGCGGCAGGCCCTACGTCGCGCCGCCTTGCGTCGCCACGGCGACCTCGTGATGGCCCTCGCCGGCGACGTGCAGGAGGCTGCGTCGCGTGTCGATCTGCGCTGCCGCCACGAGGTGCTGGTCAGCGTCCTCGATCGGGGTGGTCGCGGCGCCGGGCTGCGCGAGCCCGATCCCGCTACGAGCTAAAACCCCGCTGCGGTTCTGCGCCAAACCAACGCGTCGCAGCCTGCAAAAAAGTGGTGGGGCGCCGACCTTAGTCCGGAACTGGACGCGAGCCTCCGCATTCTGATCGCCATGTGCTGCAGCGCACGCTGCGCGACGGCACGCAACAGAAGAGGATCATCCCCGCATGACATTCGCAGCGAACAAGACAGCCCTCGCCGCGGCAGTCGCCCTGACGGCTTCGGTCGGCTTGACGCTCCCGGCCGCCGCCGACGCCTACTCCGGGTACCACATGACGCACCATCACCAGGCGCGCGCGATGAGCAAGGCCTATCGCATGGGCTACCGCCGCGGGTTTCTCGACGGGCACCTCGCCGCGCTCGAAGGCCCGGTGACGACCGGGCGTTCGGTCTACGTCGATCCGGCCGCCCCGGTCGTCGTGCAGCGCAACGGCGGCGTGTTCGGCAACGGCGGCCTCCTCGGTCTCGGCATCTTCGGCGGCGACGGCGTGCTCGGCACCGGCGTCCTCAACGGCCAGGGCGCGCTCGGCGTCGGCGTTCTCGGCTTCTGAGGCCCACTCCAAGGTCTAGATCGCGATAAGCTTCAGGCACGGCGAGTTCACACTCGCCGGGCCTTTTTTGCGCGCGAGCGCCTTCAGCCGGCCAGCTTGCCGATCAGCAAAAAAGCCGCGGCGATGATCCCGCACAGGCTGAAGCCGAACACGAAGCGCGCCGAGAACACCCGCGCGTGCTGGATGCCCGGTCGCACGTAAAGGTCCATGAGGGTCGGCATCGGGACGGTGTCGACGAAGTTCCGGAAGATGTCGCCGTCCGCGACGTCGATGAACTTCTGCCAATCGGGGATCGAGCCGTCTTCCTGCGGCACATGCTTCGCGGGCCACAGAAGCTGCGACGTCGCGACGATCCCGTTGCTCCAGATCGTCAGCTTCGGCGGCGCGTTCGGCCCCGTCGTGCGCGGATGCCACAGGTCGATGCGGGCAAACCCGCTGTCGTCGCCCTTGACGCCGAGACACGCACGATAGCCGCGTCGCGCCAACGCATGGATCCGATCGAAGGTGATCGTATCCGGCCAGTCCTTCGTCACCGCATAGTCGGTCATCAGAGCCCCCGCAGCTCTCTTTTCGCTTGAGTTTCAGGCTAGCGCCGAAAAATATCATAGGGTTAATGCAATTAAATTGTTCCCGACATTGTTAAGGAACAATAAAGAGCGAGCAACCGCGGAGGCGGAACCCCTCGCGCCTCAGCGCAAGATCAGGCGACGGCCACGTGCGACCGCGCCGTCTCTTGCGTCGCCTGCGATATCCCCGACACACTCAACGATCGATCAGCCGACCTGCCGTTTGCCTGGCCTCTGCCTTGGAGCCCGCAGGGGCGTTCAGAGGGCGCGCCCAGAGGTTGTCCCCGCTCTTCCCATACTTACCAGGAGCCACCATATCTAGCGTTCCACAGAAACCTATAAACAAGCCTTAGCGTTTTGCATCGAATCGAGTCATAGTTCGGTCCGGGGCAGATACTACCACCTTGGGGCTCAAGCCGATGCGTTTCGACCGCCGATTCACCACCGCCGGGCAGTCGCCGTACGACGCCATCGCGTTCCGCGCGGCGAAGAGCGAGATCAGGAACCCCGACGGATCCGTGGTCTTCTCGCTCGACGGTATCGAGATCCCGGCCGCGTGGAGCCAGGTGGCGGCCGACGTCATCGCCCAAAAGTACTTTCGCAAGGCCGGGGTCCCGGCGCGGCTGAAGATGGTCGAGGAGAACACGGTCCCCTCGTTCCTGTGGCGCCACGTCGCCGACGAGGCGGCGCTGGCCGAGCTGCCGGAGCCCGAGCGCTTCGGGCCGGAGAAGAGCTCGAAGCAGGTGTTCGACCGTCTCGCCGGCACCTGGACCTACTGGGGCTGGAAGGGCGGCTATTTCGATTCGGAAGACGACGCCCGCGCCTTCATGGACGAGCTGCGCTTCATGCTGGCGAAGCAGATGGCGGCGCCGAACTCGCCGCAATGGTTCAACACCGGCCTGCACTGGGCCTACGGAATCGACGGCCCGAGCCAGGGGCACTATTACGTCGACTACGAGACCGGCAAGCTCGTCGCCTCGGCCTCCTCCTACGAGCACCCGCAGCCGCACGCCTGCTTCATCCAGTCGGTGCAGGACGACCTCGTCAACGAGGGCGGCATCATGGACCTGTGGGTGCGCGAGGCGCGCCTGTTCAAGTACGGCTCCGGCACCGGCTCCAATTTCTCGCGCCTGCGCGGCGAGAACGAGCGGCTCTCGGGCGGCGGCAAGTCGTCCGGCCTGATGAGCTTCCTCAAGATCGGCGACCGCGCCGCCGGCGCCATCAAGTCCGGCGGCACGACGCGCCGCGCCGCGAAGATGGTCGTGGTCGACGCCGACCATCCCGACATCGAGGCCTACATCGACTGGAAGGTGAAGGAGGAGGACAAGGTCGCCGCTCTCGTCGCCGGCTCGAAGACGCTCGCCAAGCACTTGAAGGCGATCTTCAAGGCCTGCCTCAACTGCGAGGGGCCGGGCGACGCCTGCTTCGATCCCGAGAAGAACCCGAACCTCAAGAAGGAGATCAAGCTCGCCCGCCGCTCCTTCGTGCCGGACGCGTCGATCCGCAAGATCATCCAATACGCCCGCCAGGGCTATTCCGACATCAAGCTCGAGACCTACGCGCTCGACTGGGATTCCGACGCCTATCTTACGGTGGCCGGCCAGAACTCGAACAATTCCGTCCGCATCACCGACGAGTTCCTGAACGCGGTCGAGGCCGACGGCGACTGGAACCTGACCAAGCGCATCACCGGCAAGGTGCACAAGACGCTGAAGGCGCGCGAGCTGTGGGACAAGATCGGCTACGCCGCCTGGCACTCCGCCGACCCCGGCCTGCAGTACCACACCACGATCAACGACTGGCACACCTGCCCCGCCGGCGGCCCGATCGTCGCGTCGAATCCATGCTCCGAATACATGTTCCTCGACGACACGGCGTGCAATCTCGCCTCGCTGAACCTCATGCAGTTCCGTCGCGAGGACCGCTCCTTCGACATCGAGGCCTACGAGCACGCCGTGCGGCTGTGGACCGTGGTGCTCGAGATCTCGGTGCTGATGGCGCAGTTCCCGAGCCGCGAGATCGCGCAGCTCTCCTACGACTACCGCACGCTCGGCCTCGGCTACGCGAACATCGG
The DNA here is from genome assembly GCA_029817715.1 of Melastoma dodecandrum. Lineage (NCBI taxonomy): Eukaryota > Viridiplantae > Streptophyta > Magnoliopsida > Myrtales > Melastomataceae > Melastoma > Melastoma dodecandrum. The sequence continues at coordinate 46,487 of JARUPY010000448.1, read as the reverse complement.
CGGCTACCTGATGTCGGGCGGCCTCGCCTACGATTCGGACGAAGGCCGCGCCTTCTGCGGCGCGATCTCGGCGATCATGACCGGCATCTGCTACGCGACCTCCGCCGAAATGGCGCGCGAGCGGGGCGCCTTCGCGCGCTTCGGCGAGAACCGCGAGTCCATGCTTCGTGTGATGCGCAACCACCGCCGCGCGGCGCACGGCGAGGCGACGGGCTACGAGGCGCTGTCGATCGCCCCGGTGCCGCTCGACCGCGACGCGCTCACCGACCGCCGGCTCGCCGATGCCGCCGCGGCGGCCTGGGACCTGGCGGTGGCGATGGGCGAGCAGCACGGCTATCGCAACGCGCAGACCACCGTCGTCGCCCCGACCGGCACGATCGGCCTCGTGATGGATTGCGACACGACCGGCATCGAGCCCGACTTCGCGCTGGTCAAGTTCAAGAAGCTGGCCGGCGGCGGCTATTTCAAGATCATCAACCGCGCCGTGCCGGAGGCGCTGCGGGCGCTCGGCTACCGCGAATCCGAGATCGCCGAGATCGAGGCCTTCGCCGTCGGCCACGGGTCGTTGCGACAGGCGCCCGGCATCAACCACACGACGCTGAAGGCCAAGGGCTTCACCGACGCGAAGCTCGAGGAGGTGGAGCGGGCGCTGGCCTCGGCCTTCGACATCAAGTTCGTCTTCAACAAGTGGACGCTCGGCGCCGACTTCCTGACGGGCGCGCTGAACGTGCCGGCCGAGAAGCTCGACGACCCGAGCTTCGATCTGCTCGCCTGGCTCGGCTTCACCAAGGCCGAGATCGAGGCCGCCAACATCCACGTCTGCGGGGCCATGACGGTGGAAGGCGCGCCGCACCTGCGCCGTGAGCACTACCCCGTGTTCGATTGCGCCAACGCCTGCGGGCGGACGGGCAAGCGCTACCTCAGCGTGGAAAGCCACATCCGGATGATGGCGGCGGCCCAGCCCTTCATCTCGGGCGCCATCTCCAAGACCATCAACATGCCGAACGACGCCACGGTCGAGGATTGCAAGGAGGCCTACATGCTCTCCTGGCGCCTCGCGCTGAAGGCCAACGCGCTCTACCGCGACGGCTCGAAGCTGTCGCAGCCGCTCAACGCCCAGCTCATTGCCGACGAGGAGGACGAGCTCGACGACGCGCTGGACGCCATCCAGGCCGCGCCGCTGCCGGCCCGCGCGGCCGCCGTGGCCGAGCGCATCGTCGAGCGCGTGGTGGAGCGGGTCGAGCGCTTGCGCGAGCGCGAGCGGCTGCCCGATCGCCGCAAGGGCTACACCCAGAAGGCCGTCGTCGGCGGCCACAAGGTGTATCTCCGCACCGGCGAGTACCAGGACGGCCGCATCGGCGAGATCTTCATCGACATGCACAAGGAGGGCGCCGCCTTCCGCTCGCTGATGAACAACTTCGCCATCGCGATCTCGGTCGGCCTGCAGTACGGCGTGCCGCTCGACGAGTACGTCGACGCCTTCACCTTCACCCGCTTCGAGCCCGCCGGCTTCGTGCAGGGCAACGACGCGATCAAGAACGCGACGAGCGTGCTCGACTACGTCTTCCGCGAGCTGGCGATCTCGTATCTCGGCCGCAACGACCTCGCGCATGTCGACCAGAGCGAGATCGGCCCGGACGTGATCGGCGCCGGAGAGATGCAGGGCAAGGGCCCAGCACCCGAGGTGCCGCCCGCGACCGCGAAGTACGTGTCGAAAGGTTTCGTCCGCAACAAGGCCGACAAGCTGATGCTGGTGCAGGGAAGCCACCACGGCGCCTTCGCCGGCCCGCAGACGCCGACCGCGCTCGCCTCGCCGATGCTCGCGAGCCACGGCGCCACCGCGCTGAAGCCCGACGCCACCGCCGAGACGGCGCTGCGCGACGTCGCCGCCGCCCTGCACGACCTCGGCGCCGCCGAGCCCGAGCCGTCGACGGCGGAAAAGCGCACGGTCGCGCGGATGAAGGGCTACACCGGCGAAGCCTGCGGCGAGTGCGGCAACTTCACCCTCGTGCGCAACGGCACCTGCCTGAAGTGCGACACCTGCGGCGGGACGAGCGGGTGTAGCTGAGGGCCCACAAGACGGATTTAGGCGATGGAAAATAAAATCTTTGTTCTTTGTGTTTTATTTATTTCATTGTTTATTCTTGTTTCTTTTTCGTTATTTTGCATAGATGCGACTAAGAATCTTGGTATGTCGATCGTCGGCGCCGGAACTATTGTCAGTACTTCCGGCGTTCTTGTAGCTGTCGTTACAATATGGACATATAGAAAGGAAGCGAAAGTTCAGCGAGCTTACGAGTTCATGGAGAGGTACGTTGATGATGAGCTAAAGCTCGCAGAGCGATATCTCAAGTCCCAGTTCAATGACGACAGACAAATGACCGCCTTCGATTTTTCGCGTGGACTAGCTTCCTCTCAAGGAGTAAAAATAAATATTCATGATCCGAGGACGGGCGCCATCGAAGAGTATGACTTGAATTTTGTGATCCAGAAAGTTTCGAATTTTTACTCAAACCTGGGTTTTCTGGTTGCTTATGACATGATAGACGCCGACATAATCTACGCAAATTTGGGTACCGACTTATTAATATTGTGGCGGTTACTTTCGCCAATTATTAGCGCTCACGATGATGTGAGGCGTCAAATACGTGAGCCTTTATTGTCAGAACATCATAGAGGCTGGAAAAACATTCCTTATCAGGCAGGTTTTGCATACCTTGTATGGAGATTCAAAAGAGAGGCTCCCTCTACTGCTGCCTCATTCCTAATGCTTCGACATATGTATAATTAACTTATAACTGCTCCACAGACTATCAGCGGCCACCTTTGGAACTATGTTCGCGCCGATGTCTTCGCGAACGGCGAAAACGAGCATTCGCTGTGCTGCGATGGTTGAATCACGCGAGCCGACGGCGGAGAAGCGGACGGTGGCGCGGATGAAGGGCTATACCGGCGAAGCCTGCGGCGAGTGTGGAAACTTCACCCTCGTGCGCCACGGCCTTTTCTTGAAGTGCGGCACCTGCGGCGGGACGGGAGGATGTAGCTGAATGCTCACCCGTTTGACCCAAGACGACTCGACTGTCGTCACCGCCCCTCCAACCCCCGCGTCCCGCGCCCCGAGGCCGCCCAGCCGAGCACGGCGTCAGACAGCGCCTTGACGACAGGGTTCCGCCCGCGCGGGCGGATGAAGACAAACTCCAGCATCGGCAGGCTCGGCAGGTCGAGGCTTGCTGGCAGGACGGCGAGGCCGGGCGGCAGCAGACGCGCCGAATGCGGGATGATGCCGATGCCGGCGCGCGCCGCCGCTGTGAGGCCGGAGAGGCTGGCGCTCGTGAAGGCGACCCGCCACGGCCGGTGGCCGGCCTCCAGCGTCTCGAGCGCAAAAGTCCGCGTGATGCTCGGCGGCGGGTAAAGCAGCAGCGGGATCGTGCCGTCGGCGGGCAGCTGAAAGCCGGGGCGCCCGACCCAGACGATCGGCTCGCTCCAGGCGAGGATGCCGCGCCGGTCGCCGGCGCGCCGCTTGACGAGGAGCACGTCGAGGCCGCCCGCATCGAAGGTCGCGTAAAGGCCTTCGCTCAAGCCCGTCGCAAGCTCGAGGTTCACCTCCGGGTAGCGACGCACGAACTCGGCGAGCACGTCGGGCAGCGCCGACAGCACGAAATCCTCCGACGTGCCGATGCGCAGCCGCCCGCGCAGCGGCGTGCCGGAGAGATAGCGCGACATCCGCGCGTTGGCGTCGAGCACCTGGCGCGCATGATCGAGCACGATCTGCCCCTCCGCCGTCAGCGCGACGCGGTGGGTGTCGCGGTCGAGCAGGCGCCGCCCCACCCCGTCCTCAAGCCGCTTGATGCGCTGGCTCACCGTCGACTGGCGACAGCGCAGCGCACGCGCCGCGCCGCTGAAGCTGCCGGCCTCGGCGATCGCGACGTAGGTGGAGAGAAGCTCGGGGTCGATCATATCTTATCACGCTCCGTGATCATCCTTATCATGGTGATCGGGGATGCGCATCAGGGTGGCCGGCGGTACGTTGCAGGCACTGAAAAGGGTCTCGTCCGATGCCAAAGCTTTCCGTCCCCCGGCGCCTGCCTGTCGACACGTTCCTCGCCCTGCTGATCGCAACCGTCGCGCTCGCCGCGGTGATACCGGCGCGCGGGATCGGGGCCGAGATCGCCGAGGTCTCGGTGACGGCCGCCGTCGCGCTGCTGTTCTTTCTCTACGGCGCGCGGCTGTCGCCGCAGGCGGTGAAAGGTGGCCTGTCGCAATGGCGGGTGCAGTCCCTGGTGCTGCTTGCGACCTACGGCCTGTTTCCGCTGCTGGGGCTCGCGCTCGGCCACGTCCCCGGCCTGCAGCGCGATCTCGTGGTCGGGCTCGTCTACCTCACGCTCCTGCCGTCGACGGTGCAGTCGTCGATCGCCTTCACGGCGATCGCACGCGGCAACGTGCCGGCGGCGCTGTGCAGCGCCTCGGTGTCGAACGTGCTCGGCGTGTTCGCGACGCCGCTGCTCGTCTCGGTGATGCTGCCGGCCGCAGGCAGCGGCTTTTCGCTCGTCACGCTGGCGAAGGTCGCGGCGGAAATCCTGCTGCCGTTCGTGGCGGGGCAGATCGCGCGGCCGTGGATCGGCGACTGGCTCGGGCGCCACCGCGTCCTCACCTCGGTCGTCGATCGCGGCTCGATCCTGCTTGTCGTCTATGCCGCCTTCAGCGCCGGCATGGTGGCCGGCGTCTGGACGCAGCTCTCGCTCGGTAGCCTCGCCCTCGTCGCCGCGCTCGACGCCGCGACGCTCGCGGCGGTGCTCGCGGCAACCACGCTGACGTCGCGTTGGCTCAAGCTCACGGCCGAGGACGAGATCGCGATCGTCTTCTGCGGCTCGAAGAAGAGCATGGCCGGCGGCATCCCGATGGCGACGATCCTGTTTCCCGGCCACGCCGTCGGGCTGATCGTGCTGCCGCTGATGATCTTCCACCAGGTGCAGCTGTTCGTGTGCGCGGTGCTGGCCCGCCGCTACGCGGCGCGGATGGTCACAGGCGTTGTCGCGGCGCCGACATCCGGCCGGACGAACTGTGTTGCTTCGGACTACGGAAAGGCCGGCGCCGTCGCCTCTTGAAAAGAGACGCCGCCCGCGCCCTACCCGTGCGGCTTGCTCGGGTCGTCGGCCGGGTTGATGTAGTCGACGCCGAACGGTCCCGTGCCCGTCACCTGCAGCACCGCGGGCTCCGTCGTGGTCCACAGGTAGTGCGAGTGCATCGCCGGCAGGTAGACGAAGCCGCCGGTGTGCACCTCGGTGCCCTGGCTCTTGTCCACCTTGTCGCCGTGCGCGTGGTAGAAGTCGCCCGAGATCACGGTGAGGTTCTCCGCCGTCTTGTGGGTGTGCGGGGCGATCACCGTGTTCGGCGGCATCAGCACGCGCAGCACGAACGGGCCGGGCTTCGCGGGATCGCCGGCCAGCACCACGAGGCTCATGTTGTGCGGCAGCGTCGGCGGCGCCGGCTGCCAGTCGAGCTTCGAATTGTCGGGCACCGTGATCACGCCCATTACGTCGTCGGCGGTCGCCGCGCCCGGTCCGATCAGCAGCAGGGCGCCCGCCAGCGCCAAACCCGTCGTTGCAGCTCTCGGCATGAAAATCCCCTTTGGTTGCGGCACATTGAATTGCGCACACATCAGCTAGGCCGTGGCCCTGCTGGGTCCACACGACGAAGGAAAGATGACGCCGCTACTGCTTCTGCCAAGCGGCGACGGCTTCGGCGATGTCGCGCTGGCCGGCGGCGCCCTTCTCGAACGTGAGCTTGGCGATCTTGCCGCTGGTCAGGAGGATCGGGATATCGACCCACGGCAGCTCGGTCAGGAGCCGCAGGTTGGCGCTCTCGGCGTTGCCGGGGCTGAGGCCGACGAGGAAGGAGTTCTGGATCACCGGCACGGTGACGCCGGCGAGCGGCTCGCCGTCGGAATTGCCCTCGCGGCGCATCTGCGGGACGTTGATCTGCTTGACGTCGCCCGAATAGCTGCCCTGCCCCATCACGAAGCGCACCTTGATCGTGTGCGACGCCGGCAGCGACGAATCGGTGTTCTTCTCGAAGATGACCGTCGCCTTCATCTTGTCGTCGGGCAGATCGATGTCGGCCTCGACGGAGAGGCTGACGGCGTCCCCCGGTCCGGTGTTGACGTTGTTGAGCTTCCACACGACCGTCCCGGCGAAGGTCTGCACCTTGCTCGGCAGGTCGGGGGCTTCGACGAGCAGCGCGGCGCGGTAGGCGATCGGCAGCTCGGGGTTGCTGGCGGGCGGCGGCGCGGCCTTCGAGGCGTCGGAGGGCTGCGCCGCCTGGTCGGGCTGCGCCGCCTGATCCGGCTGCGCGGCCTGCTCCTGCGGCGCGGGCTGGGCCGGCTGCTCCTGCGGCGCCGGCTGCGGCTGGGCGGCGGGCTGTTCGGTCGTGGGCTGCGCGGTCGTCTGCGCGCTGTCGTCGGGCTTCGTCCCGCCGACGCGTTCGGCGATCTTGCCGTTGTCGTGCGTCGGCTGCGTCTGCGCCGCCGGCGTGTTGCGGGCGACCGTTTCAGGCTTGACGCGGATCTTCCACGCCAGGATGGCGATCATCGCGACGACGACGGCGATGCCGGCGGGGATGATCCAGATGCGACGCTTCGGCCCCTTGGCCGCCGCCGGCTGCGGCGCGAACGGCCGTTGCGGCTCGAGGCGCGGGCGCGGCGGAACGGCATCGGCGCTGCCGGGTCCGGACGGCGGGATCGGCGGCGGCGCGGCCGTCACCTCGGGCTTCGCCGTCGGCAGCTTCAGCCCGATGGCCGGTGCCTTCGGCTCCGATGCGGGCTTCGTGTCGGCGTCGACCGCGTCAGTCGCCGGCGGCTTCGGCGCCGACGAAGGCTCGCCGGCTTCGACGAGCGGGGCCGTCGCCTTGCCCGACGGCTGCGCGTCTTCGGACGCGGCCGCCTTCTCGTCGGACGGCGCCGGCTTCGGCATCCGCGGGCGCAGCGGCGGCACCGGCTTGCGAGGCACCGCCGGGCCGAGGGCGCCGGTCGGTGCGGGCGCCGGCTTCGGCCGCACGGGCTTGGCCTTTGCCGCATCGGCAGGCTTCGGCGCGGCGTCAGAAGGCGCGGGCGGCAGCGCGGCAGGTGCGGGCGCAGGCGGCGGAGCCGCGGCGATCTCGGTCTCCAACCGCTCGATCGCGCGGTCCAGCTCGACCGATTCCCGCTCGATGTCCTCGTCGGGCACCGGCGGGTGGTATGTCCTGAGCTGGCCGATGAGCGCCTTGCGCGCGCGCTCGTAGACGATGCGCCGCGTGTCCGGCGTCGAATTCGGCAGGCTTCCGACGGCCTTTGCTAGCAGCGGGTAATACTCGGCCATGCGGCTTCACTGCACTTACGCGAGCTATTTCGTCAATCCACCGTCGCGTCGGTGCCGGCTCGTTTGCGTTCGGCCTTGTTGCGAGAGCACGATCAGTCGCGAAACGGATCGTGGACGAGGATCGTGTCCTCGCGTTCCGGGCTGGTCGAAAGCAGCGCGACGGGGGCCCCGATCAGCTCCTCGATGCGGCGGACGTACTTGATCGCCTGTGCCGGCAGATCCGCCCAGGAGCGCGCGCCGGCGGTGGTGCCGGCCCAGCCCTCGATCGTCTCGTAGATCGGCTTCACCCGCGCCTGCGCCGCCTGGCTCGCCGGCAGCCGGTCGATGCGCTGGCCGTCGAGCTCGTAGTGCGTGCAGACCTCGATGGTCTCGAACCCGTCGAGGATGTCGAGCTTGGTCAGCGCGATGCCGTCGATGCCGGACGTCTTCACCGTCTGGCGCACCAGCACCGCGTCGAACCAGCCGCAGCGGCGGCGCCGCCCGGTGTTGACCCCGTACTCGTGGCCGCGGTCGCCGATCCGCTGGCCGATCTCGTCGTGCAGCTCGGTCGGGAACGGGCCGCCGCCGACCCGCGTGCAATAGGCCTTGGCGATGCCGAGCACGTAGCCGATCGCCTTCGGCCCCAGGCCGGAGCCCGTCGCCGCGTTCGAGGCCACCGTGTTCGACGAGGTCACGAACGGATAGGTGCCGTGGTCGACGTCGAGCAGAGCGCCCTGCGCGCCCTCGAAGAGGATGCGCTTGCCGGCGCGTCGCAGCGTCTCGAGCTGCTCGAAGGTCGGCGCCATGAAGGGCAGGATCTTCGGCGCGACGCACATCAGCTCGTCGCGGATCTCCTTGGCGGTGACCGGCTCGAGGCCGAGGCCCCGGCGCAGCGGCTCGTGGTGGCTGAGCAGCCGCGCGATCTTGAGGTCGAGCGCGTCGGGTTCGGCGAGGTCCGAGAGGCGGATCGCCCGGCGCCCGACCTTGTCCTCGTAGGCCGGCCCGATGCCGCGCTTGGTCGTGCCGATCTGCGTGCCGGCCGAGGAGGCCGCCTCGCGATGCGCGTCGAGCTCGCGATGCAGCTTCAAGATCAGCGTGACGTTCTCGGCGATGGCGAGCGTCTTTGGCGTCACCTCGACGCCCTGCCCCTCCAGCTTGGCGATCTCCTCGATCAGGTGATGCGGGTCGACCACGACGCCGTTGCCGATGATCGAGACCTTGCCGGGGCGCACGATGCCGGACGGCAGCAGGGCGAGCTTGAAGACCTTGTCGCCGATGACCAGCGTATGGCCGGCGTTGTGGCCGCCCTGGAAGCGCACGACGACGTCCGCCTCGCGCGACAGCCAGTCGACGATCTTGCCCTTGCCCTCGTCGCCCCACTGGGCGCCGACCACCACGACGTTCGCCATTGTCCTCGACCTGTGACCTCGAGCAGAAACGCAAAACCCCGGCGCAGAGCACCGGGGTCCTTTGCAGGCGAGGCCTAGATGATGGGGCGGCGCGAGTAAAGGCGGGCGCATCGGCTCCTTGAGTTCTCGCGCCGCGTCACGCACAAGTCGCCGTGACGTTCGCGGATGCGACCCATGACGATCCTGATTCTCGGCCTCGTGCTCTTCGTCGGCACGCACGCCTTCACCATGGCCCGCGGCCGCCGCGCCGCGCTCATCGCCCGGCTCGGCGAGGGACCCTACAAGGGCGGCTACAGCATCCTGACGGCGATCGGCTTCGTGCTGATCGTCTACGGCTACGGCATCTATCGCGCCGACGGGATGATCCCGGTCTGGAGCCCGCCCGTCTGGACGCGCCACCTCGCGGTCCTCCTTAATCTCTTCGCCTTCATCAGCCCGGGGGCGATGGGCCCGCGTCCGAGCCATCTGCAGGCCGCGCTGAAGCATCCGATGCTGCTCGCCATCAAGATCTGGGCGACCGCGCACCTCATCGCGAATGGCGACCTCGGCTCGATCCTGCTCTTCGGCAGCTTCCTCGCTTGGGCCGTCGCCGCCCGGATCAGCCTGAAGCGCCGGCCGACGAGCCCGTGCGCAAGCTGCCGAAGCCCGCGCCCCCGGGTTGGACGCGCGACATCGTCGCCGTTGTGGTGGGGACGGCCGTGTGGTTCGTCTTCGGCCGCTTCCTGCATCCGCTGCTGATCGGCGTGGCGGTCTGGCCCGGGCAGGCGTGACGCCGGTGCGAATGCAGTCGAGCGCGCCTGAGTAGAGCGCGCTGCGACGAAAGTCTTGCGACAGCGGCCGGCGCAATGTCATTGACAGACCTCGGGTTATCCCGTGTGCTGACGGCTCGTCGGAGTGCCGCGTCATGGCCATGTCGTCGCCGTCGAAGCTGAGATTGCCGCACGCCTCGGCGGGGCCGTTCTGGAGCCCGCCGCCGCCACTCGAGCCGCGCAACGAATGGCGCGAGATCGAGGATATCCTCTCCGCACCCTACGACGACGAGCGACCGCAGCCGCGACGCGGCATCCCCAGCTTCGTGTTCGTCGCCGTAGCACTGGTGATCGGCAGCGGCATGCTCGCCTCGATGTTGATCGGCTCGCGCGGCGACTGCGGCGCCGACTGTCACGTCGTCACCGCCGCCGGCGCGACGGGCGAGGCACCGCATCCCGTCGCGACGGCCGGCCTCGCGCCGCGGGCCGAAACGCCGGTGACCGAGGGCCGCTCGGTGGCCGAGCCCGCTCCGGCGGCCAGCCCGGCGGAGGCGGCACCGGCCGTGCCGCCGGTGAAGCATCACCACCATCGCCGCCACCACAGTGCCGTGGGGTTCTGAGCCGGCGCAGGAGGTTGTAGAGGCGCAAAAAAGCCCCGATGCATCGCACCGGGGCTTTTCGTTTCGAGGGCTCCGCGCCGCTTACTCGGCGGCGTGGGAGAACTGATGCATCGTGTTGTCGGCGCCGGCCGCCTTCAGCGCGGCCTCGCCGGCGAAGTACTCCTTGTGGTCGTCGCCGAGGTCGGAGCCGGCCATGTTCTGATGCTTCACGCAGGCGATGCCTTCGCGGATCTCCTTGCGCTGGACGTCGCGGACATATCCCAGCATGCCCTGCGGGCTGAAGTAGTCCTTGGCCAGCGTGTCGGTCGACAGCGCCGCCGTGTGGTACGTCGGAAGCGTGATGAGGTGGTGGAAGATGCCGGCATGCGCCGAACCGTCTGCCTGGAACCTCGCGACCCAGCGGTCGGCCTCCTGTCCGAGCTCGGTCTCGTCGTAGTCGGCGCTCATCAACTTGGCGCGGTCGTACTTCGAGAGGTCCTTGCCCTCTTCCTTCCACTTGTCGAAGACCTGCTGGCGGAAGTTCAGCGTCCAGTTGAAGCTCGGCGAGTTGTTGTAGACGAGCTTGGCATTCGGAATGACCTCGCGAATGCGGTCGACCATGCCCTTGATCTGGTCGACGTGCGGCTTTTCGGTCTCGATCCAGAGGAGATCGGCGCCGTTCTGCAACGAGGTGATCGAGTCGAGCACGCAGCGGTCCTCGCCGGTCCCCTTGCGGAACTGGAAGAGGTTCGAGGCGAGACGCTTCGGCCGCATCAGTTTGCCGTCGCGGGTGATCACCACGTCGCCGTTGCCGACCTGGTCGGGGTTGATCTCGTCGCAATCGAGGAACGAGTTGTACTGGTCGCCGATGTCGCCGGGCTCGCGCGAGTAGGCGATCTGCTTCGTCAGGCCGGCGCCGAGCGAGTCGGTGCGCGTGACGATGATGCCGTCCTCGACGCCGAGCTCGAGGAACGCGTAGCGGCAGGCCTGGACCTTGGCGATGAAGTCGACGTGCGGCACCGTCACCTTGCCGTCCTGGTGGCCGCACTGCTTCTCGTCCGAGACCTGGTTCTCGATCTGCAGCGCGCAGGCGCCGGCCTCGATCATCTTCTTGGCGAGCAGGTAGGTCGCCTCGGCGTTGCCGAAGCCCGCGTCGATGTCGGCGATGATCGGCACGACGTGCGTCTGGTGGTTGTCGATCTCGGCGAGGATCTTGTCGGCCTTGGCCTTGTCGCCGGCCTTACGGGCCGCGTCGACCTCACGGAACATGTTGCCGAGCTCGCGCGCATCGGCCTGGCGGAGGAAGGTGTAGATCTCCTCGATCAGCGCGGGCACGCTGGTCTTCTCGTGCATCGACTGATCGGGCAGCGGGCCGAAATCCGAGCGCAGCGCCGCGACCATCCAGCCCGACAGGTAGAGATACTTGCCCTTGGTCGAGCCGAAATGCTTCTTGATCGAGATCATCTTCTGCTGGGCGATGAAGCCGTGCCAGCAGCCGAGCGACTGCGTGTACTTCGACGGATCGGCGTCGTAGGCGGCCATGTCCTCGCGCATGATCTTCGCGGTGTAACGGGCGATGTCGAGGCCGGTCTTGAAGCGGTTCTGCAGCCGCATGCGGATCACCGACTCGGGATCGATGCCGGCCCAGGTGCCGTTGTGCGTCTTGATGAGTTGCTCGACCTTCGAAATCTCGTCTTGGTATGGCACGTTGGCTCTCCTCGGTGCCCGGTCGGCGGCGCAGCGCTCAGAGCGGCGACCGGACATTTCTTAACAGGTGTTGACAGCGGCCTCGTGAGGCCCGCGACTAGAGCCCATAGTTCGATCATCGGGCTGCAAAAGGCAAGAAAGCGGTGGTCGCAATCGCGTCATGTTGTGTAAGATTTACGCAGCTCTTGTGTAAAGATGTGAACTAATTTACAAGTTTGGCCGTGAGCGATGTCGCAGACCTTTCCGGCCGCAAGATCCTTGCCGGCCCCCGCCTGAAGCGGCTGCGCCGCGAGCGCGGCCTCACGCAGGCGCGCATGGCGGAAGAGCTTGCCGTCTCCGCCTCCTACCTTAACCTGATGGAGCGCAACCAGCGCCCCATCACGCTGCCGGTGCTCGCTCGCCTCACCGACGTCTACGGCGTCGACCCCCGCGACTTCATGGAGGATCGCGCCGGTCCCGCCGTCCAGAGCCTCGAGCAGGTGCTGGCCGACCCGCTCTTCCGCGACACGCCGGTCGCCCGCACGGAGCTGATCGACGCCGCCGAATACGCGCCTTCCATCATCGCCGCGATGCAGCGGCTCTACCGCGCCTACGCCTCGGCGCGCGAGGCCAGCGAGGCGCGCATCCTCGTCGATGCCGATCCCGACCGCACCGAGAGCCTGCCCGGCGATTCGCCGATCGAGCGCGTGCGGACGATCCTCCAGGAACAGCGCAACCATTTTCCCGAGATCGACGACCTCGCCGAGACGTTCGCGTCCGACCTCGCGCTGGAGGGACCGGAGCCGTTCCACACGATGTCGGAACGCCTGCGCGCCCGCCACGGCATCCGCGTCCGCGTGCTGCCGGTCGACGTCATGGGCCAGCGGCTGCGCTGGTACGACCTGCACCGCCGCCAGCTCTTGATCTCGGAGATCATGGATGCGCCGGGGCGCACGTTCCAGGCCGCCTACCAGCTCGCCATCTCCGAGCACGGCCAGCCGATCAACGCGGTTTGCGCCAGGCTCGAGCCGAAGGACGTCGTCGCGCGCCGGCTGCTGCGCGTGACGCTCGCCAATTATTTCGCCGGCGCGGTGATGATGCCCTATGCCCGCTTCCACGCTGCGGCCGAGGCGACCGGCCACGACCTCGAGGTGCTCGCGGCGCGCTTCGACGCCTCGTTCGAGCAGGTCGCGCATCGGCTGACGACGCTGGGGCGGCCGACGGCGCGCGGCGTGCCCTTTTTCCTTATGCGCGTCGACATCGCCGGCAACGTATCGAAGCGCTTCTCCGCCGGCCGCTTCCCCTTTGCGCAGGCTGGCGGTACCTGCGGCCTGTGGAACGTCCACGCGACCTTCGCCGAGCCCGGCCGCATCCTCACCCAGGTCGTCGAGCTGCCGGATGGCGCGCAATGGTTCTCGATCGCCCGCACGGTGCGCCGCGCCACCAATCCGCACGGCGCCATCGCGCCCCGTTTCGCGCTGGCGCTCGGCTGCGAGATCAAGTACGCGCCGCGTCTCGTCTACGCGCGCCGGCTCGATCTCACCTCGCCCGACGTGACGCCGATCGGCGTCGCCTGCCGGCTGTGCGAGCGGCCGGCCTGCCCGCAACGCGCGGCACCGCCGGCGCTGCGGCCGCTCGACGTCGACGACGCCATGCGCGGCATCTCGCCCTTCGCGTTCAAGGACATCTAGCCCGGCCCGGAACGGGCCGCCGTCCTTTGGCGCCCGGTGTCTCTTAGACCACGACCGATCGGAACCACCCTTCCTCCCCCGGCTTCGCACGCCTACCTAGGAGGCCGGAGGGCATTCATGTCGCGATCGATCACCATGAGCTTCCCGCACGAGCTCGGCATCGCCGAGGCCAAGCGGCGGATCGGCGAGCGCTTCGATCTTTTGAAGCGCGAGTACGTCGACAAGGTCGGCAGCGCCGATATCGCCTGGGTCGGCGACACCGCGCATCTCGACGTCAGGGCGATCGGCCAGCGGGCGACGGCGGAGATCGAGGTCAAGCCGGCGGAGATCCGCGTCGAGGTGCACCTGCCGTGGCTGCTCGCAGCCATGGCAAGCAAGGTCGAGGGCCTTCTGAAGTCGAATGCGCAGGACACGCTCCGCATCGGCACGACCAAAAAGGTCTAGAAGATCTAGACGTAGATCACGCTGATCATCTCGGCGACGAGGGCAGGCCGCGCCTCGCCCTCGATCTCGACCTGCACCTCGGTGATCCGGTCCCAGCGCCCTGGCTCGACCTCGCGGATGTCGACGATCTTGAAGCGCGCGCGCACCCGCTTGCCGGCGCGGACCGGCGAGGTGAAGCGGATGCGGTTGTAGCCGTAGTTGACCGCCATGCGCACCGGCTGCGGGCTCGGCAGCGCCTCGTACGCCATGACCGGGACGAGCGACAGCGTCAGCAGGCCGTGGGCGATCGTGCCGCCATAGGGCGTGGCGGCGGCGCGCACGGGCGCGACGTGGAGGAACTGGTCGTCGCCGGTCGTCGCGGCGAAGGCGTCGATCCGGGCCTGATCCACGTCCACCCAGCTCGAGACACCGGCCTCCTGGCCGATCATCGCCTTGATTTCCTCGATCGTCGCTGCAACCAATCTCGCCTCCCGCGCGTCGATGGGACTTACCTCAGACGATTGGCCAAAGGAACGATCCCAGACGATCGTCAGTTGCCAAGCTCTGCGTCAAATGACATCTGGCGCGTCCCGCGGGCCGTCCGAGGGTTAGATCGATCGGGTGAAGGCATGGCGCATCTCGAAATTCTCCTGGTAGACGACGATCCGCTGATCCGCCACGTGATCGCCGACGAGCTCGAGGAGGCAGGACACTTCGTGACGCCGGCCGTCGGCGCCGAAGCGGCGATCGAGCTGCTGCAGGACCAGGACACCTACGACCTTATCCTCATCGACTACACGATGCCGGGCATGACCGGCGGCGACCTCGCGCGGCATATTCTCGGCATCATGCCGGAGGCGCGCGTGGCGATCCTCACGGGCATGACCGAGCTGCCAGACCCGCCGCCCTGCCCGGTGCTGACCAAGGGCATGCGCATGTCCGAACTCATCAAGGCGATCGAGGCGGTTGCGGCGGGCGACAGCGTGTCGGTCGCGCACGACGCCTCGGCGACGCGCGTCGACCTCCTCGTCGACCAGATGGCGACGAAGCCGACGGTCGGCGGCGTGCGCAGCGGCATCGCCTCGACCTACGAGACGCCGGCTGCCGCCGAGGGCCTGCCGGATGCCTTCGCCAACGTGCTCGACCGCCTCGACAAGAAGTGAGCGTCGCCGCGATCGAGGCCGCGCCGGGGCTTCGCTATGTCCCCGGCTTTTTCGATCGCGACGGGCAGGCCGCCGTGCTTGCAAAGATACGTCAGGTGCTGGCGGACGCGCCGCTCTTCACGCCGACGATGCCGCGCAGCGGCACGCCGTTTTCGGTGCAAATGAGCAATTGCGGGCCGCTCGGCTGGGTCTCCGACCGCACCGGCTATCGCTACGACCCGATCCATCCCGCGCCGGGCCGCGCCTGGCCACCGCTGCCGAAGCTCGTGCTCGACGCCTGGGCAAAGCTCGCCGACTACCGGGAGCCGCCCGAGGCCTGCCTGATCAACTACTACGACGGCGCCGCCAAGATGGGCCTGCATCAGGACCGCGACGAGGAGAGCTTCGTCGCGCCGGTCGTGTCGCTGTCGCTCGGCGACACCTGCGTCTTCCGGTTCGGCGGCACCGAGCGCCGCGGGCCGACGAAGAGCCTGAAGCTCGAATCCGGCGATGCGCTGGTGCTCGGCGGCGCCGCTCGGCTCGCCTTCCACGGCGTCGACCGCATCCTCGCCGGCTCGTCGACGCTGCTGGCCGAAGGCGGCCGGTTCAACCTCACGCTACGCCGGGTGACGGGCGAGCGGCTTTCAGCACCGCACGAAGATGTTTGAGGTTCGTGCCGACGATCTCGCAGCAGAGCAGGTCAAGGCGCTGCTCGAGTTCCACCTCATCGGGATGCAAGGCGCCTCGCCGCCCGGCAGCGGGTTCGCGCTCGACCTTGCGGGTCTCACGTCGCCACAGGTCACGGTCTGGACGGCCTGGCGCGGCGAGCGCGTCGCCGCCGTCGGAGCCCTCAAGATGCTCGGCGACGAGACTGCGGAGATTAAGTCGATGCGCACCCATCCGAGCTTCATCCGGATGGGAGCGGGCTCGGCCATCCTCGACAAGATCATCGCGGCGGCGCGGGCGCGACGCGTGCGCCGGCTCAGCCTCGAGACCGGAAGCGGGCCTGTCTTCGAGCCGGCGCTCGCGCTCTATCGCAAGCGCGGCTTCGTCAATGGGGCTGCGTTCGCGCAGTACCGGCGGAGCGACTTCAACCAGTCCCTGCACCTCGACCTGTGAGTGGGCCTCAGGCCTTCGGGCCGCCGCGTGAGACGCCGACCTTGGCGGCACGCAACACGCGCTCGCCGATCGTGTAGCCGGGCTCGACGACCTGCCGCACCGTGCCCGTCGGCACGCTCTCGTCCGGCATCTCGAACAGGACCTCGTGGTGGTTCGGGTCGAATTTCTTGCCCAGCGGCTCCATCGGCTTCACGCCGAAGCGCGCAAGCCGGGCAAGGAAGTCGCGCTCCGTCAGTTCGATCCCCTCGACGAAGCTCTTCACGGCGGGATCGGCGCCGTCGCGCGCCGCCGCGGGCACCGCGTCGATCGCCCGCCGCAGGTTGTCGGCGAAGCCGAGCATCTCGCGCGCGAACGAGGTGACGCCATAGGCCTTGGCATCGCTGACCTCGCGCTCGGTGCGGCGACGCAGGTTCTCCATGTCGGCGAGCGTGCGCAAGGAGCGATCCTTCAGCTCGACGTTCTCCGCCTGCAGCGCCTCCAGCACCTTGAACGGATCGGGCTCGGCGCCGGCATTCGCCTCGGCGCCGGCGCTCGCCGCGGCCGACGCGGCGGCGCTCGCCTGCGTGCCCTCGGCGTTCGACGTGGCCTCGGCCGAGCCGTTGGCGTTGGCCGGCTGCTGCTCTGGCTTGGTGTCGTTCATGAAACCCTATTGGACCTAGCGTGAAAACCGGCCTCCATATCAGTTTTGCGGGCCTGAATATCAAGGCGAACGAAGGGTTCCGGTGTTCTCATGGACCATGTCGAATGCGTCGTGGCCGGCGCCGGGGTCGTCGGGCTGGCGATCGCCCGCGCGCTGGCCCTCGCCGGCCGCCCGGTGCTGGTGCTCGAGGCGGCCGAGGGGCTGTTCGACGGCACGTCGGGCCGCGGCAGCGGTGTCATCCACGCCGGGCTCTACTATCCGGCCGGCAGCCTGAAGGCGCGCTTCTGCGTCGAGGGTCGCCAGCGCCTCTACGATTATGCCGAGACCCACCACATCCCGCACCGCCGCCTGGGCAAGCTCGTCGTCGCGACCTCGACGCAGGAGGACGCCTCGCTCGCCGACATCGCCGCCACCGCGCGCGAGAACGGCGTCGACGATCTTGCGCCGCTCTCCGCCGCCGACGCGCAGGCGCTCGAGCCGGCGCTGGCCTGCACCAGTGCGCTGCTCTCCCCCTCGACAGGCGTCGTCGACGCCCCGGCGCTGATCCGCGCGCTCTTGGACGACGCGGAAGAATTCGGCGCCGTCACCGCCTTCCGCGCGCCGCTGGATCGCGCCTTCCGCACCAAGCAAGGCTTCGTGCTCGACGTCGGCGGCGCCGCGCCGATGCGGCTCGGCTGCAGCGTGCTCGTCAATGCCGCCGGCCATGGCGCGCCGGCCTTGGCGGCGGCGGTCGAGGGCATGCCGCCGGAACGCGTGCCGAAGGCGGCTTTCGCCAAGGGCAGCTATTTCGCGCTACGCGGCGCCTGCCCCTTCTCGCGGCTGATCTACCCGCTGCCGGTGCCCGGCGGCATCGGCATCCACCTCACCGCCATGCTGGATGGACGCGTCCTGTTCGGCCCCGACGTCGAGTGGATCGAAGACCTCGATTATTCGGTCGATGCCGCACGCGCGGACGCCTTCGCGGCCGACATCCGCCGCTACTGGCCGGCGCTGCCCGATGGGGCCTTGGAGCCGGCCGGCGCCGGCATCCGGCCGAAGATCTCGGCCAAGGGCGAACCCGCGCGCGACTTCGTCATCGAGGGCGAACGCGAGCACGGCGTCGCGGGCCTGGTGAATCTCTTCGGAATCGAGTCTCCCGGACTGACTGCCGCGCGCGCCATCGCCGAGCCTGTCCGCGACCTCGCGCTGCGGTTTTGAGCGAGGCGCCGATCTGCTAAAGCCGACCCGGCTGCAAAAGGCGGCTCCACAAGAGGCAAGTTTCCATGAAGATTTCCGCGCGCAACCAGCTCGCCGGCACCGTCGTCGAGGTGCACAAGGGCGCGACGACGTCGCATGTCGTGATCGACGTCGGTGGCACGCGCCTGTTCGCCTCGATCACCAACGAGGCCGTTGCCGAGCTCGGCCTCGCGCCAGGCAAAAAAGCGCTCGCCGTGATCAAGGCATCCGACGTGATGGTCGCAACCGACTGACGACACCATCTTAAGACACGGCACGCAGGCTTATGCCTCCCAGGCTTGGACGTTGCGTGGAGGACGGAGGACGCACCCGTGAACGAGATGCCGCGAAAGGTGGAGGGGTGGCAGATCCGCGCCGAGGTCGAGGCGCGGCGCAACGATCCCTTCCTGCGACGCCTTGCCCGGCGCTTCGCGCACGGCGCGCGCGAGCACAGGAACACGGAGGCGACGCCGCGTGCTTCTGCCCTCCCCGAGTCGATGATCGAAACGGCGATCGTGCCGGGCTACGAGCACGTCCGCACCTGGGGCGACATCTACACGCCGAGCTTCGAGAGCCTACTCATCGAGAAGAACCGGCAGGTGCTCGCCGCCGCCGAGGCCGGTATCGCCCCGAGGGGCCGGGTGGAGGCGAACTTCCTCGCGCTGTCGGGCGGCGGCGACAAGGGCGCCTTTGCGGCCGGCGTCCTCGCCGGCTGGGGCGAACGCGGCGATCGCCCGTGCTTCGAGGTCGTCACCGGGGTGAGCGCCGGCGCGCTCGCGGCGCCCTTCGCGTTCATCGATCGCGACCTCTGCCTCGAGGAGATCTACACCGAGTACGGCGCCGGGCATCTCTACAAGAGCCGGGGCCTGCGCGGTTTTTTCTCTGACGCGTTGAACGACACGTCGCGCCTCGAGGGGTTGATCCGCCATTACGTCACCGACCTGTTTCTCGACCAGATCGCGGAAGAGCATCTGAAGGGGCGTCGCCTGCTCGTCCTGACGACCAACCTCGACGCCCAGCGCCAGGTCATCTGGTCGATGTCGCAGATCGCCGCCAGCGATCGTCCCGACCGCCGCGAGCTGTTCGTCAAGGTCCTGCGCGCCTCGTCGGCGCTCCCCGGCCTATTCCCGCCGGTGCACATCGACGTGGTCGGCCCCGACGGCAGGACCTACGACGAGATGCATGTCGACGGCGGCGTCACCGCCGAGCTCGTCTTCATCCCGCCGGAGACGGAGGTCCTGAAGATCGAGGACCTGGTGTTCGAGAAGCGGCGCCAGCGCACGCTCTACGTGATCCAGAACGGCAAGCTCGGCCCGGAATACAGCCCGATCGACCCGCGGCTGATGCCGATCGCCACGCGCGCCGTGCAGGCGCTGGTGAAGTACCAGGTCATCGACAACCTGCTCACGCTCGCGATGACGGCGAAGCGCAACCACAGCCGCTTCCTCTTCAACGCCATCCCGCCGACCTTCACGCCGCGGCCGCGCCGGCTCTTCGACCGTGCGCATGCGCGCGAGCTGTTCGAGGTAGGGCGCGAGGTCGGCCGCTCCGGCTGCTGGTACTCGTCGCCGCCGCAATCGCCGACCTTGCTGCCGATGGACCTGTTCGATCTCGCCAACGACATCGCCGTCCCGATCGGCGGGGACGACGCGGGCATCCGCTCGCCCGTCGCCACCGGCCTCGCCGACGCCACGGGCTGAGACATCAGCTGGATGTTTGACACCGTCACGATGCGTCTGGCCGGCGTCTTCCTCGTTGCGCTCCTGACCACGCCGGCGTCGGCGAACCCGTCGACCGTCGCGTCGCCCGGCATCGTTCCAAGCGTTGCCGCGCCGACACGCGCCGATGCGCGCGCGACGCCCTATCGCAAGCTTGTGCTCGACGAGGCGGCCAAGGCCGGCCTGCCCTACGCCCTCGTCGATGCGGTGATGAAGATCGAGAGCGGCTACGATCCGAGCGTCGTCGGCGGCGTCGGCGAGATCGGCCTGATGCAGGTGCGGCCCGGCACCGCGGCGATGATGGGGTTCAAGGGCCTGCCCGGCCAGCTCGCCGATCCCGCGACGAACATCCACTATGGCGCGACCTATCTCGGCCAGGCGTGGCACATGACGAAGGGCGACGTCTGCCGCACGCTGATGAAATATCGCGCCGGGACCGGCGAGGAGATGATGAGCGCGCTCTCGGCCTCCTATTGCGCGCGGGCGCGGGCGCATCTCGTCGCCGTCGGCTCGCCGCTCGCCGCGATGATCACGCCGGCCGACCTCGTCGCGGCGAAGCTCGACCCTGCCGACACGGGGAAGGCCGCCGCCGTCGTGCCGGGCCGCGGCAAGGCGCGCTCCGGCAAGGCCTTCTGGGCCGCCATGCAGGCCAAGGTCAGCCGGATCAGCGCCAAGATCGAGGCGCGTTGGAAGCGCCTCGCCGCGCGCTAGGCGGCGCGATGGGTGATGACCCAGTCCTCGCTGACGATGCCGGGGATCTCGACCCCGGACGTGCGCGGCGCGAGCGCCCAGACGGAGCCTTCGAACGACAGGGTCGCCGCCTCGCAGCTCGCCTGCGTGATCCGGCCCTCGCGGATCAGCGGGCAGCAATGGCCGAAGCGCAGCGTCACGTGATCGCCGGCGGCGATCTTCGCCGGGGTCTCGCCCTCCTCCTGCGGCACGGCCATGAAATTGAGCGTCACGCCTTCGCGTAACGTGGGCGCGTCGGTAAGGGCTTGGAAGAACATCAGAAAGTTTCGTCCTTGGTTCTCGGAGATGAAGCCGCGACCGTAACGCGCTTGAAATCAAGGGTGAAGAGAAGATCGTAGGCGGCGGATCAAAGCTGCGTTAAGACCGCGACCCGACGTGGGGAGGTCCAATGCACGGTTTCGCGGTTGTCGCTCGTGCCGCGCTCGTCGCTCTCTGCTGTGCCGCCGCTCCGGCTGCGCGCGCGCAGTCGTGCCCGACCGCGGCGACCACGTCGGCAACACTGGCCTCCGTCGGCCCGCGGCTCGAGCTGAAGCTCGCCGACGGACGGCTTTTCCGCCTCGCGGGGATCGAGGCCGCTGCCGCCACGCCCACGACGCCCGACCGCGAGGCACGAAGCGTCGCGGCATTCGCCGCTCTCCTCGATCGCCGCCCGCTCAGTGTGACCGTGCTGTCGCCGAAGCCCGACCGCTGGGGTCGTCTTGCAGCCTTTGCCAGCATCCCGGAAGGCCCTGTCGGCGGCCTAGCCGCCGTTGCGCTCGCCGCGGGCCTTGCGCGCTACCGGCCGGAGCCGGCGGCCAGCGGCTGTCGCGCCGCCCTCCTCGCGGCCGAGGACAAGGCGCGGCAAGCCAGGCTCGGCCTGTGGGCCGATCCCGCCTACGCCGTTCTGGCCGCCGACGACGACAAGGCCTTCGCAGCGCGCGCCGGCAGCGATGTCGTCGTCGAGGCGAAGCTGCGGGGTGTCGAGCCGGGAACGTACCGCACGACGCTGCGTCTGGAAGGCATCGGCGGCTCGACGCATAGGCGTCTCCTCGATGCGACGATCGCGCCGCGCGTGATGAAGGTCTTCGTCGCGCAGGGGATCGACGTGAACACCATGGTCGGCAGGACGCTGCGGCTGCGCGGTCTGCTCGACCGCCGCTTCGGCCCGCGTATCGAGCTGGCCGGCCCCGACGAGATCGAGATCCTGCCGGAGACCACTGCTCCGGCCGCGGCGAACGGACCTGCGCATGGCTCGCGGTCAAAACCTCGGGTGCTTCCGAAGCGCCGCATCGCTCGCCGGCCTGGTGCCTGCCCTGCTCCTGGCCGCCTGTGCGACGATCGACAACCAGGGCGTCGTGCCGGTCGCGCCGATCGAGGCGCCGACGGCGCCGAAGGTCATCACCGAGTCGACCTCGTCGGCCGAGCACAAGCGGATGGTCGCGTTGTTCGGCGGCGAGTACAAATACCCGACCGTCGAGCACTACCTCGACAACGTGCTGCAGAAGTTCGCGGCGACCGGCAATCTCGCCGGCAAGACCTACCGCGTCACGATCCTTAACTCGCCGATCGTCAACGCCTTCGCGCTGCCCTCCGGCGACCTCTTCGTGACGCGCGGTCTGCTGGCGCTAGCCAACGACGGGTCCGAGGTCGCCGCCGTCATGGCGCACGAGATCGCGCACGTGACCGCCCGCCATGCGATCCGTCGCGAGGAGGAGGAGAAGCGCGCCGCCGTGATCTCGAAGGTCGCCGAGCTCGTGCAGAACAAGCAGCGCGGCGCCGAGGTCGCGGCGTCGGCGAAGCTGTCGATCGCCGGCTTCTCGCGCGACCAGGAGTTCGAGGCCGACCGCATCGGCATCAAGACCGTCGCCGCCGCCGGCTACGATGCCTATGGCGCCAGTCGCTTTCTGCAGGCGCTCTCTCGCTCGATCGCGCTGCGCGCCTCGCTGATCGGCCAGAACGCTTCTGCCGCGAAGCCCGACATTCTGGCGACGCATCCCTCGACGCCGGAGCGCATCCAGGCCGCGATCAAGGTGGCGCGCGAGGTCGGCGCGCCGGACCTTGGTACCCGCGACCGCGATGCCTACCTCGCCGCCATCGACGGCATGACATTCGGCGACGACCCGGCTGAAGGCGTGATCCGCGGACGCACCTTCACGCAGCCGAAGCTCGGCTTCACGATCACCGCGCCCGAAGGCTTCGTGCTCGAGAACTCCTCCCAGGCCGTGCTTGGCGTCAAGGCCGGCGACATCGAGGCAATGCGTCTCGACAGCGTCGCGGGGCCGGACACCACCGCGCTCGACGCCTACGTGCGCTCGGGCTGGATCGACGGCCTGCTCGAAAGCTCGATCGAGAAGATCACCGTGAACGGCATGCCGGCGGTCACCGCGACGGCCCGCGCCGGGGAATGGAACTTCCGGCTGGCCGTCGTCCGCTTCGACGACGACGAGGTGTATCGCCTGATCTTCGCTACCCACGGTCTCGATACGGCGCACGAGACCGCCTACCGCGCGGCGATCGACCCGTTCCGCAAGATCGGCCCGGACGAGATCGGAAAGGTGAAGCCGCTGCGCATCGGGCTCCAGGTCGCCAAGGCGGGCGACGATGCCGGTACGCTGTCGCAGAAGATGGTGGTGCCGGACAAGCCGCTCGAGACCTTCGAGCTTTTGAACGGCCTCGAGGCCGACGGCATGCTGAAGCCCGGCGAGCGTTACAAGCTTGTGACCGAATAGCCTTACGGTTGGACGCGGGAACCGACCTGCCCCGAGGTTGGTTCTCGTGTGGTCGCGGGCGCGTCACGGTGGACCCGCTCGCGAGGGGGAGGCGGGAGACTTCATGGGCCAGCTGATCGGCGTCGGGCAACAACTCGTGAAGACCGCAATGGCCGCTCCGTTCCTGGAGCGCGACAACGAGCACGAGCTTGCCGTTCGCTGGCGCGACAATCAGGACGAGGATGCGCTGCATGAGCTCGCTGAAGCGCACATGCGCCTCGTCATCGCGATCGCCGTTCGGTTCCGTCACTACGGGCTTCCTGTCGCCGACCTGATCCAGGAAGGGCATGTCGGCCTGCTCGAGGCCGCAGCCCGCTTCGATCCCGATCGCGAGGTCCGCTTTTCGACTTACGCCACGTGGTGGATCCGCGCGTCGATCCAGGACTACATCCTGCGCAACTGGTCGATCGTGCGCGGGGGCACCAGCTCGGCGCAGAAGGCGCTGTTCTTCAACCTGCGGCGGCTGCGCGCCAAGCTCTCGATGGGCGGCGGCGAGCCGCGCGGCAATGTCGTGTTGTATGGCGAGATCGCCAAGGCGCTCGGCGTCAACTCGGCCGATGTCGAGATGATGGACACGCGGCTGTCAGGCCCGGATGTCTCGCTCAACGCGCCGGTGGCTGACGCCGACAACACGAGCGCACCCTCCGAGCGGATCGAGTTCCTGGTCGACAAGCAGCCGCTCCCCGACGAGACGGTGGGTAGCGCGATCGACACCGATCGCCGACTGGGCTGGCTGAAGGATGCGCTGACCCGTCTTTCCGATCGCGAATACAACATTCTTCGTGAGCGACGGCTGTCCGAGGAGGCGATGACGCTGGAAGAACTCGGGGTGCAGCTCGGCATCTCGAAAGAGCGCGTCCGTCAGATCGAGAGCCGCGCCATGGAGAAGCTGCGCATGGCGCTGGTCGAAAAGCACCCGCAGGCCGCCCTCACGGCCTGACACGGCCCAGGCACGTCGGCGCTCCGCCCGACAGCGTCTCTCCCAGCGGCGATTGTATCCTCGTCATAAGCCCGTTACCGGCGCGCGATAGCCTTCCCGCGATCGACGTCGACTGCGGACGAGGCAGCCTTGAACATCCACGTGCCTTACACGCAGGCCGGCCGGATGATGGCCATCTCCAGCGTGCTCGGCGAAGACGCGCTGCTTCTCGAGCAGCTGACGGTCGACGAGGCGATCAACGACCTCTTCACGATCAAGGCCGAGGTCAAGTCGCAGCGCGACGACCTTCGTGCCGGCGACCTCATCGGCTCCTCCGTCGACTTCTCGCTCAAGCTGAAGGACGGCGGCACGCGCTGGTGGAATGGTTTTGTCACCGACCTTCACCAGGGCTCGATGACGACGCGCGGCACGCGCTCCTACCTGCTCACCGTGCGGCCGACCGTCTGGAGGCTGTTGCAGACGTCGGATTGCCGCATCTTCCGCGGCACCACGGCGCCGCAGATCGTCGAAACGCTGCTCGGCGAGCACGGCATCACCGACCTCGAGCTGCGCGTGACCCAGACGCAGACGCCGCTCGACTATGCCGTGCAATGGAACGAGACCGACCTCGCCTACATGCTGCGGCGCATGCAGCAGATGGGGCTGTTCTACTGGTTCGAGCACGACCAGGGCCGGCACACGATGATCGTCGCCGATCACCAGTCCGGCTATCGTGACTCGAGCGAGCCGGAGGTGCGGTTCACCGAGGGCTCGGCGGCGCAGGACCACATCAACCGCTGGAATGTCCGCTACGCCTACACGCCGGGCAAGCGCGCCGGCCGCGACTGGAATTTTCTCGCGATGCAGGCGCCGCACGGCGAGCAGGCCAACCTCAACATCGTGCCCGGCTCCACCACCAACGAGCTTTACGAGTACCCCGGCCGCTTCGACGATTCGTGGAGCGCCGAGCAGGCGATGAAGTACCGGATCCAGGCGACGGAGACGGGCTTCGAGACGGTCGATGCGGCTTCGACCGTGCGCACGCTGGCGCCGGGACGGCGCTTCACGCCGCACGATGTCGCGAAGCCCTCGAACGTCTTCGCGGAGCAGGTGGTGACCGCGATCCGCCACGAGGCCACGAACAGGACCTACGAGACGAACGGCGGCCAGCCGACCTACGAGAACACCTTCGCGGTGATGCCGGCGACGACGCCCGCAACGCCGCATCGCACGATTCCGCGACCCTCGGTCGTCGGCACGCAGATCGCGATGATCGCCGGCCCCGAGGGCGAGGAGATCTTCTGCGACCAGTGGGGCCGCATCAAAGTGTGGTTCCCGTGGGACCGGCGCGCCGCGAAGGACGGCTCGGACACCTGCTGGATCCGCGTCGGCCAGCCGTGGGCCGGCACGACCTGGGGTCACCAGGTGATCCCGCGCGCCGGCATGGAAGCTTTGGTCTCCTACCAGGACGGCGACCCCGACCGGCCGTTCGTCACCGCCCTGGTGCCCGACCCGACCAACCCGACGCCCTACCCGCTGCCCGACAACAAGACGCGGATGACGTTCCGGTCGAACTCCTACAAGTCGACCGGCTTCAACGAGATGACCTTCGAGGATGCGACCGGCGCGGAGAACATGTTCTTCCACGCGCAGAAGGACCACACGACGCGCATCGAGAACAATCAGACGCTGAGCGTCGGCAACGACCATTCGAGTGTGGTCGGTCGAAACCAGGCACTCACCGTCGGGCAGAACCTGACCTGGGAGGTGGGTAGCTCGTACAACATCGCGGTCGGTGCGACGGGCGGCGGCGTGGCAGGTCTGATGGCGCCGTTCGCGACCATGGCGCCCATCACATCGAGCCTGCTCGGGCAGGCTCTCGCGACAGCGGCGGCTGGAGCATCGGCCAATCCCGAAGACTCGGGTGCGCTCGGCTCCGCTCAGGCCGGCAGGATGGTGGCGGAGCTCGCGTCTCTCCTTTCGGGACATTCCGAGGCGATGATCCCGCCGCTGGCGGACTCGTTAATCGGGCTGCTCGGGCAGACGGGACAACAAGCCCAGCAGAATGTGTGGAGCGGCTCAAGCCCCCGTCCCGATGCCGGCACCGCTTTGGCCGCCGCTGGTGGGCTTTTCGGCCAGGCCGCAGGAACGCTCTTCAACCTGCCCGGCATGCACAACCACATCACCGGAACCTTGAAGACCGAGCACCATGGTTGTGCGCGCGTCGAACAGGTCGGCACCAGCAAGGTGACGCATGTCGGCTCGACCTACGCGATCAAGACGGGCTCGGCCTGGAACCTCAGCGTGGGCTCCGACGCCATCGTCAAGACAGGCGGCAGCTGGTCGCTCAATTCGAAGTACGACATCGTCGATGCCGCTGGCCAGAAGATCATTTTCGCCGCCGGCGACCAAATCGCCGGGAGCGCCCTGCATCTCGTCCATTTCGACGCAGGCGACAAGGTCGAGCTCGCGTCGAAGAACGCAATGAGCCTGGCGGCAAAGACGATCAATATCAATGCCGACGACACGATCGTCCTGACGGCGGGCGACGCCTCGATCACGCTCGACAAGTCCGGCAAGATCCAGATCAAGGCCGGCGACAGCACGATTACGATGGACAAGTTCTCTGTGACGATCGCAGCCGCCGCCGAGGTCGCGTTCAAGGCCGGGAAGGTCGTATCGGATCCAATGGTGGTGCCAGGCGACGGCACGCCGAAGGACACCGGCGGCTTCTTCCAGCCTGACCCGAACGACGCACATCCCATGTACTACGATCCGAATACCGGACCGCTTCGCCCGAACAAGGTCGGCGACATCTTCAGCGTCGCCGGTAAGTGGCTGACCCTTTCGTTGACCGGCGACAACAAGAAGGCGGGCGATCTCGGCGGCCTGGCCGGCAAGTGGTTCGGCGAGGGCTTCACGGGCCAGCTGAATACGGGGTACGAAACCTTCAAGCACATGTTCACGCCGGGCGCCGTACAGACCGTTCCGGAGGACACGACCGGCGAAAGCGACATGAGCGGCTTGGCCCGCGAATGAGTGACGCAAGCCGCGCGTGGCCGGCAGCTATCGACTTCGAAGGTCGGGTCGCGCGCCTGCCGTTTGCTGTGATCGCACTTGGCATCGGTGCCGTGATGCCTTTGATGATCGATCTCGCGGTCCTGTGCGCGCGAGATTTGAGCGCGACCCTGCCCTCGCGCGATGTCCCCGCCTTGCTTCAATGGGTGCCGGCCTCCCTCGCGCTCCCCCTGCTGATCGTCGACAGCATCGCGAGCGTCGCACTCGCCGTGATCCTGCTCTCGTTCGAGGTCCGGCGCCTGCACGACATGAACGTTACGGGCTGGCTAGTGCTCGCTCGACTGGCGTTTCCGGCGCTGCCCCTGCCCGACGTCGACCCGTTCCCGTCGATCGCGTTCCTGATTTGGTGGCTGTTGCTTGCGACAATCCCCGGAACAGCTGGTCCGAATGCCTATGGACCGGAGTGAACGCCGAAGCTTGATTGTCACCGGGGTCGCGGCCGGCAAGCAGGTGCCTACCAAGCGACGATCGACGGTTTTCAAGTAAGAGTCGAGCGCTCTGCCGACCTGGATAAGCCCGGAGACATGACACTGGTGGTGATGCGCAACGTGTTCTCCTTCCGAGGCCGCGCCGATCGATCCACCTTCGCCATCACCACACTCGCGCTCTTGGGCATCACCTACCTGGCCGGAGCCCTGCTTTGCGTCGGCCTTGCCAGCCTCGACTCGCCGCTTCCCGCGAACGACGTGCCGGCGTTCCTCGCGCCGCTTCGTCTGCCCGCCCCGCTCGCCTGGATTGGTTTGGGTGTCGGCCTGGTTGGGATCGTCGTCGTCCTGATCGGCAGCTTGGCCGTCTGCGTGCGCCGCCTTCACGATGCAGCCCAATCTGGCCTGCTCGTTCTGCTCTTCTTCGTTGTTGCGCCTGCGCTACCAAGCATGGCGTGGTCGAGCTTCCTTCCGCCGCTCCCCTATTTCGTGTGGAACGGCATCATGCTCGCGCTGCCTCATCGGCCGCGAAGCGAAGTCGACCGAAGCGGTGACGTCCCCAGCTGAGCCTGGGTGCCACGTGCTGAGCGATCCTGCGGCTACTGCACCTCGAGCTCGTAGGTGGTCGACTGGGCAATATCGTCTTGGTCATGATTGGCTGGAAGCGAGGCGCCATAGACGAGCGTATGATGCCCTAAAGGCAGCGGACCTATCGAGAGCCAGTATCCGTCAACCGCCGCCGTCAGCTTCGAGGACGGACCATCGGCAGGTAGGTTCAAGGCAACGCACGTCGCACTGCTGCCCCAGCGGGCGGGGGTCGACGTCAAGAGATTTGTGCCGTCGAGCGTCGCGACCATCTTGTCGGCCTTGTCGATTCCGGCGGAGACCTGAGCCTGCGCCTTGGCGCAGCTTATATCGCCTTGAACGACGCGCATGAGCGTGACGAGCGGAAAGAACAGGCGCCGCCCGGCCGGCATCACGCAGGCGCGCCGCATGGGTCCCGGAGCGGTGCCGAAGGTCAACAGGCCGGCGAGGAACCACGTACCGCCGGACTGGCCGACGTCGCAGAAGTGCCCGGCCTTGTCCTTGTCCGGAAGCGCCAAGGCAGGGAGCGCAACCCGCCACCGCCACCATCGCGGGACGAGGTCGCTCAAAGCCTCTGGCGAGAGCGCAGGCATCGTTTGCGCCCTGACGGCGCTCGTACCGAGCGTCGTGAGGAGCATGGCGACCAGACAGAAAAGACGCATGCGTGGCTCTCCCGCAGCCACTTAAGCGAACCTCGGCGACGCCGACGTGACGCATTGCTTCGCTCTGCCTAGTGCAGCGTCGGCCGCCCGCCGCGCTGCGGCTGCGTGCCGGTCTCGTCGAATAGCTCAGCGAGCTTTTCCGTCATCACGCCACCCAACTCCTCGGCATCGACGATCGTCACGGCGCGGCGGTAGTAGCGCGTCACGTCGTGGCCGATGCCGATGGCGATCAGCTCGACGGGCGACCGCGTCTCGATCTCCTCGATGACGTGACGAAGGTGGCGCTCGAGGTAGTTGCCGGGATTGACCGAAAGCGTCGAATCGTCGACCGGTGCACCGTCCGAGATCATCATCAGGATGCGCCGCTGCTCGGGCCGCCCGAGCAGGCGCTTGTGCGCCCAGTCGAGCGCCTCGCCATCGATATTCTCCTTGAGCAATCCTTCCCGCATCATCAGTCCGAGATTGCGGCGTGCACGGCGCCAAGGCGCGTCCGCCGACTTGTAGATGATGTGGCGCAGGTCGTTGAGCCGGCCGGGCGATGCCGGCTTGCCGGCCTGCAGCCACGCTTCGCGAGCAAGCCCGCCCTTCCAGGCCCGAGTGGTGAATCCCAGGATCTCGACCTTGACGCCGCAGCGCTCGAGCGTGCGCGCCAGGATGTCGGCGCAGGTCGCGGCCACCGTGATCGGCCGTCCGCGCATCGAGCCGGAATTGTCGAGCAGCAGCGTGACGACCGTGTCGCGGAAATCGGTGTCCTTTTCGCGCTTGAACGACAGCGGCTGGTTCGGATCGATGATGATGCGCGGCAGACGCGACGGATCGAGCATGCCCTCCTCGAGGTCGAACTCCCACGAGCGGTTCTGCTGGGCCATCAGCCGACGCTGCAGCCGATTGGCGAGCCGCGCGACGATCGACGACAAGTTCGACAACTGCTTGTCGAGGAAGGCGCGCAGCCGCTCCAATTCCTCCGGGTCGCACAGCTCCTCGGCCGTGATGATCTCGTCGTTGGCGCGACTGTAGGCACGGTACTCCGGCCCGCGCGGCTCGTTGCGGCTCTGCACGGGATCGCGGCGCGCGTCTGACGCCTCATCGGCATCGGAGTCTTCGGCCTCGTCCGCCGATTCGCCGCGTGGCGCCTCGGCGGAGTCCATCGCGGACTCGTCCATCTCCTCGGAGGAGGCCTCCGCCTTCTCGCTCTGCTGGCCGTCGTCGGAACGGTCGGCATCGCCCTGCCGCTCCTCGTCCTGCTGCTGCTCGCTGTCGGCTTCGTCGTCGCGCGACTCGTCCTCGTTTTCCTGGTCGGCGCCGGTTTCCTCGCCCATGTCGAGCGCGGCAAGCAGCTTGTGGACGGATTGCGCGAAGGCTTTCTGATCCTCGATGGACGCGCCGAGCTTGTCGAGATCGCGGCCGATGCGCTCCTCTATCCAGGGACGCCACAGGTCGACGACGCGCTCGCCGCTCTTCGGCGGCCGCATCCCGGTCAGGCGCTCGCGCACCATCATCGCCAGCGCCTCCTCGAGCGGCGCGTCCTCGCGACGCGTCACCTCGGGCAGGCGCGCGCGCACGAGCCGGTCGTCGAGCATCGCGGTGAGGTTGCCGGCGACGCCCTCCATGCGGCGCGCGCCGATCGCCTCGACGCGGGCCTGCTCGACGGCATCGAAACAGGCGCGGCCGCCCGCCGTCTGCGGCAGCAGCCGGCGATGGATGTTGCCGTCGTGGCAGGTGAGGCGCAGCGCCATCGCATCCGCGTGGCCGCGCACGATCGCCGCGTCCTTCGCGTCGAGCTTGCGCGGCGGCTCGGGCAGACGCGCCTTGACGCCGTCTGTGGCAGTGACGAGGCTCGGCCGCTCCGGCGCGTAGGTCACCTCGAGCTCGGGCGAGCGCGCCAAGGCACGCATGCACCCGGCCACTGCCCGCTTGAACGGTTCCTGCGGCGCGTCGACCTTGCCCGGTGGCTTGTGGTTTGAGGCCAAATCAGCTCTCGTCTATCTCGAAGACCGCGTCCATGATGGCTTCGCGGTCGTAGGGGCATTTTTCGTCGAAGCGCTCAAGCGAGAGGTTTGTCTCGCGCGCCGCCCGCAATCTTGCGAGCTTATAGGCGCTACTCACCATCTCGTCCCAGTCACCGGCCAGGCTCGGGCTGTCGGCGAGGTTGTCGAAGACGCGGCGCCGGTGCTCAGCCATCGACAGGGCCCAGGAGCGGCCGCGCCGTTGCGGTTGGTGCTCCCACTTGAGGATGTGCACCAGCACATTCTCAAGATTGCTCCTCAACTCCCGCTTCTCGCTCTTGCCCACGTCCTCGATCTCGTCGGCGACATCGAGAAGATCGACCTGGTCGAAACGACCCGCTCGAATGTGCGCGGCCTGCTCCTGCGACCACGCATAGTAGTCGGAAACGCGGGGAGCCTCGGCCACTGCCTCGGCACGCAAGGGATCGGCTGCGACGTGGGCCGCGGGCACTTTTCCGCTCACATCGCCCTCCCCCGCGCGACCTCAGCTCATCACGACGTTGACCGCGCTCTCCGGTAGCTCTTGGCCGAAGCAGCGCTGGTAGAACTCGGCGACCAGCGTGCGCTCGAGTTCGTCGCACTTGTTGAGGAAGGTGAGGCGGAACGCGAAGCCGACGTCGCCGAAGATCTCGGCGTCCTCGGCCCAGGTGATGACCGTGCGTGGGCTCATCACCGTCGAAAGATCGCCGGCGATGAAGGCGTTGCGCGTGAGGTCGGCAACGCGCACCATCTTCGAGACGGTGTCGCGGCTGCCCTTGATGAGCTTGGAGCGGCCGTCCTTGGCGGTCGCGTCCTTGCCCGCGGCGTCCTTGCCCTTGGCGTCGGCGGCCTCGCCGGCGAAGCGCGGCACCTTGGCCATCACGATGTCGACCTCGCGGTCGTGCGGCAGATAGTTCAGCGTCGCGACGATCGACCAGCGGTCCATCTGACCCTGGTTGATCTGCTGCGTGCCGTGATAGAGGCCCGACGTGTCGCCGAGGCCGATCGTGTTCGTCGTGGCGAACAGCCGGAACGCGGGATGCGGGCGGATGACGCGGCTCTGATCGAGCAGGGTCAGGCGGCCCGCCGTCTCCAGCACCCGTTGGATCACGAACATCACGTCAGGGCGGCCGGCATCGTATTCGTCGAAGCAGAGCGCGACGTTGTTCTGCAGCGCCCAGGGCAGGATCCCGTCCCGGAACTCGGTGACCTGCTTGCCCTCCTTCAGCACGATCGCGTCCTTGCCGACGAGATCGACGCGCGAGACGTGGCTGTCGAGGTTGATGCGCACGCAGGGCCAGTTCAGCCGGGCGGCGACCTGCTCGATATGCGTCGACTTGCCGGTGCCGTGGTAGCCGGTCACCATGACGCGCCGGTTGCGGGAAAACCCGGCGAGGATCGCGAGCGTCGTGTCCTTGTCGAACAGATAGTCGGGATCGAGATCGGGAACGTGCGCCTCGGCCTTCGCATAGGCCGGCGCCTCCATGTCGCTGTCGATCCCGAACACCTGGCGGACCGAGACCTTCATGTCCGGCATGCCGCCGGACCTGGCCTCGTCGATCGTCACGCTCTCCATGAGCCTTCTTTCTTTCTCTCGTCCGAACTCCCGGCCGGGGAGGCGCGCCGCTTATGCGAGCTTGACGGACTTCAGGTAATTGTAGGCGCGGATGATCTCGCGCAGTCGGTCTTCGTTCGAGCGGTCGCCACCATTGGCGTCGGGGTGCAACTGCTTCACGAGGTCCTTGTACCTCGCCTTCACCGTCGGCGCACCGGCGGTCTCGTCGAGGCCGAGCTTGTCGAGCGCCTTCGCCGCGGCGATGTTGACGCGCGGTCGCGGCGGCTCGCGCGTGCGTCCCCCGGTCCGCGCCTGCATGCCAGCACGAAACATGCCGAGCGGGTCGGCCGTTCCGTCACGGTCGCCCTCCTCGCGGAAACCTTTTGAGGTGCGGTTGGAGCCCATCGTCCATGTCGGACGATGGCCGGTCATCGCGTCGCGCTGATAATGGGCGACGTCGTCGGCGCTCATGCCGTTGAAATAGTTGTAGGAGGCGTTGTACTCGCGGACGTGCTCCAGACAGAAGCTGAAGAACTGCCCTTCCCGGTCACGCCCCTGTGGGGCACGGAACGTACCGATCTCCTTGCAGCCGGGGTAGTTGCAACGCACTTCCTCGACCGCGGGCGCAGGCCGCGTGTCCCGGGTCATCCGAATACGATCGAAAAGTCGCGAGTTCAGGTTCATGGTTGGGGCATTATGGGCGTGTTTCGACAGGCATCAAGCGGTGGGCGACAGGTTCACGCAGTCGCGAACCCGCGACCCGCGTAGCATGGACGGCGCGAGACCACGCCGGCCGAAGACAGGATATCAAGCATGAGTGAAGGTATCGTCGCAGATCGGACCAGGCACACGCTCCCCGTCGCCTTGGCGCCGACGGCGCTCGAGGTGATCGACGAGTCGGCACGCCACGCCGGGCACGCCCATGTCGTGTCGCGCCCCGGCGGCGCGCGCGGATCGGGCGAGACGCACTTCCGCATCAAGGTGGTCTCCGAAGGCTTCCGCGGCAAGAGCCGGATCGAGCGTCACCGTGCCATCAATACGTTGCTCGCCGACGAATTGACGCCGGACGGCGTGCACGCCCTGGCCATCGAGGCCCGCGCGCCCGGCGAGTAGCGCGCCTGGCGCGCAGCGTGCGCGCCTTGAAACCGCCGCTTAGCCCGGCGATCACGCCAGCTCAAGCGAACACAGAGCCGTCGCCGTCCCCTTCCCAGCCGAAATACGCTTCGCTAGCGTCATGAGAGCGTTGGAAAAAGTTTAATGCGCCGACCTTGCGACGTTCGCCGGCTCCTCTCCCTGCTCATCGTCTGCCTGGCGGCCTTGGGCATCGGCCGGGCCGAGGCCACGCCCGCGGTCAGCATGGATGTCGCGACGGGTGACGTTCTCTACGAGCAGGACGCGACGCAGCTCTGGTTCCCGGCTTCGACCACCAAGCTCATGACGGTCTACGTCGCGCTCTCGGCCGTGCGCGACCATCAGATCGCGATGAACACACCGCTCGTCGTCTCGGCCCGCGCGCACAAGATGCCGCCGTCCAAGATGGGCTTTCCGGTCGGCACGCAGGTCACGCTCGACAATGCGCTGAAGATGCTGATGGTGCGCTCGGCAAACGACATCGCGATCACCGTCGCGGAAGGCGTCGCCGGCTCGGTCGAAGCCTTCGCCGACGATATGAACCGCGCCGCCGCGCAGCTCGGCATGCACGAGTCTCACTTCGTCAACCCGAACGGCCTGCCCAATCCCGATCATTATTCCTCGGCGCGCGACATGGCGATCCTGGCACGCGCGCTCTACACCGAGTTTCCCGACGATGTGGGCCTCTTCAATCTCGGCGAGCTGTCGCTAGGCGCCGAGCTGATCCCGAACCACAACAACCTGCTCGGCCGCTACCCGGGTGCCGACGGCATGAAGACGGGTTTCACCTGCGCCGCCGGCTTCAACGTCGTGGCGAGCGCCTTCCGCGACGGGCGCCGCGTCGTCGCCATCGTCTTCGGCGCGCCGTCGGTCGCGATGCGGACCGAGAAGATCGCCGCGCTGTTCGACCGCGCCTTCGCCAACATCGACCGCCCGAGCGGGTCGGTGTTCGCCCTGCCCGCGACCGGCGGCTCGCCGCCCGACATGCACGGCCCCGTCTGCTCCGGCGCCCGCGGACGGCTGATCGCGGAGTTCAGATCGGAGGTCGAGCAGCTCGACCAACCGCTCCAGGCGGCCGCCAGCCCCGGTATCGGCCTCTCCGCGCTGAACCCGGCCGGCGCGATGCTGTTCGGCTCGTCGGCTCCGAACGCTCCCAACGCGGCGAGCACGGCCGGGCCGATGGCCGAGCGCATCACCACGATGCCGACCCCGATCTTCGATCCCGTTCCGGTGCGGATCGGCGCCGACCCCGGCTACACGGGGGTCGTCGCCGAAGCGCGCGCGCCGCACACGCCGGTCGGCACCGCCACGCCGCCGGTGACGGCCGAGGCCTACGCCGCGCCGGTGACGCAGCCCGTCGTCGGCCTCTCGCCGCTGCAGGTCGACCCGACCGCGCTGCCGTTGCGCGGACGCCGCGCCAGGGTCGCGCGCGTCCCGCACCGCGGCCGCGTCAGCATGAAGGCCGCCGCCGAGGCGCCGAAGACCAAGGTGCTGGCCGGCAGCGAAGGCGAGGCGCCGACCGAGCCCGCGGCGGCCGCCAAGCCGCACGCCAAAGCCGCCGCGCGGCATCAGGCGGCGCCCGCCAAGGCCAAGAAGGCGGTCGCGAAGAAGGCCGAGCCGCACAAGGCCGCGGCCAAGAAGCCCGAGGCGAAGAAGGTCGCCCGCGCCAAGTCGAAGGCCGATGCCAGCAACTGAGGTCGTGGCGAACGCCCTCGCGCGACTGGCACGCCTGGGGTTCGCCATCCTGCTCTGCTCGCTGATCGGGGCGACGGCCGCGAGCGCGACGCCCGCGCTCACCATCGACGACGCGACCGGCGACGTCCTCTACGCGCAAGACGCGACGCAGCCCTGGTTTCCCGCCTCGACGACGAAGCTGATGACCGTCTACGTCGCGCTGTCGGCGGTGCGCGATCACAAGATCGCGTTCGACACGCCGCTCGTCGTATCGGCGCGGGCGCACAAGATGCCGCCGGCGCATATGGGCTTTCCCACCGGCACGCAGGTGACGCTCGGCAACGCCCTGAAGATGCTGATGGTGGAATCGCCCAACGACATCGCGATCACCATCGCCGAGGGCGTCTCCGGGTCCGTCGAGGCGTTCGCAGGCGACATGAACCGTGCCGCGGCTCAGCTCGGGATGCGGGACTCGCACTTCGTCAACCCGAACGGCCTCGCAGCACCCGACCATTATTCCTCCGCCCGCGACCTCGCGATCCTGGCGCGGGCGCTCCTGGCGACCTTTCCCGAGGAGGCCAAGCTCTTCGACATCGGCGAGCTCGAGCTCGGCAAGAAGCGCATCCCCAACACCAACACCCTGCTCGGCCGCTATCCCGGCATGGACGGCATGAAGACCGGCTTCACCTGCGCCGCCGGCTGGAACCTGGTCGCCACGGCCTTCCGCGGCGGCCGGCGGCTCATCGTCGTCGTGCTCGGCGCGCCGACAGCCGACCTGCGCAACGCGATGGTCGTCGACCTGCTCGACCGCGGCTTCGACGGCATCGATCAGCCGCACGGCTCGGTCCTGACGCTGCCGGCATCGCAGGCCGCCCCGCCCGACCTGCACGACGAGGTCTGCGCCAAGGACCCCGTCACCGCGCCCTTCGAGACCGACCTGGCGCGGCTCGACGCCCCGCTCGCGGCCTCGACTACCGCCGCGCCGGCGACGACGATCGAGGGCGCCATCGCCGGCAGCGCGGTGGCGCCGCCGCAGCAGAGCAACAGCGTCGTCGCACGCATCGCCGCGCTTCCGACGCCGGTCTTCACGCCCGTCGCCGTGCACATCGGGGCTGAGCCGGGGTACCAGGGCGCCGTCGCGCAGGCGCGGGCGCCGCATGCGCCCATCGGCACGACGACGAAGCCGATGACCGCCGAGGCGGCCGAAGCGCTGGGCAAGAAGCATTCCGCCAAGCGCACAGCCGCTGCCGGCGCCAAGAAAGCCAAGGCGCCGTCCCACGCCGCCGCTGCGAAGGCGAAGAAGCCCGATGCCAGCTGAAGCCACGCTGCAGCAGGGCCAGGCGCGCCGGCCGCCGCCGCCGTTCGACCTCGTCGTCGTCACCGGCTTCCTCGGCGCCGGCAAGACCACGCTGCTGAACCGCCTGCTGCGCGACCCCGCTCTCTCCGACACACTGGTGCTGATCAACGAGTTCGGCTCGGTTGGCCTCGACCACCACCTCGTCGAGCGCGTCGACGGCGACATGCTGGTGATGACGTCGGGCTGCCTCTGCTGCTCGATCCGCGGCGACCTCGTCGCAACGCTCGAGGACGCGCTGCGGGCGCGCGACAACGGGCGCATGACGCCGTTCAAGCGCGTGCTGATCGAGACCACCGTCCTCGCCGACCCCGCTCCCGTGCTGCATACCGTGATGACGCATCCCTACCTCAGGATGCGGTTTCGCCTGCAGGCGGTGGTCACCCTCGTCGATGCGGTGGTCGGCGATGCGACCCTCGACGCGCACCAGGAGGCCGTGAAGCAGGTCGCCATGGCCGACCGCCTCGTCCTCTCCAAGGCCGACCTGGCCGGCGATACCGCACCGCTGGAAGCGCGACTCCGCCGCCTCAACCCCGGCGCGCCGCTCTTCCGCGCCGATAATGCGAGCGTCGCCGATCTCCTCGGAGGCGTTTCGTACGACCCGGTCGCGCGCGGCGCCGATGCCAAGGCCTGGCTCGCGGCGGAGGCGGTCGAGGAGGCGCACGACCATCATCACCACGATGTGAACCGTCACGACGCCCGCATCCGCGCCTTCAGCCTGCGATGGCCGCGGCCGGTCGCGCCGGCGGCGCTGTCGCTCTTTCTCGATCTGCTGGTGTCGGCCCACGGCGTCCGGCTGCTGCGCTGCAAGGGGCTCGTGGCGCTCACCGACGACCCGGCGCGGCCGGCGGTCGTGCACGCGGTCCAGCACGTCGTCCACCCCGTCCAGCGGCTCGAGTCCTGGCCGGACGGGGACCGTGAGACCCGGCTGGTCTTCATCGTGCAGGACCTCGACGAAGCCTTCGTGGCCGGCCTTTGGTCGGCGGCCGCCGGCGAGCCGGCCGTGGATCGCGCCGATCCCGGCGCGCCGAACCCGCTGGCCCCGACGCCGGGCGGCCTGCTGGCGTGAGCGACGTCAGACTCCGTTAACCGCCTCGGACATCCGTTGCCGCGGCGTAAAGGCGGATCAAGGTTTGGCCTGCCTCTTGTTGGCGTAACCGATGACCGGGTTAACCGCGGGTGTTCTGTGTCAAATCGGAGCGCACGGCCCGGAGAGGCGGCTCGTTTGGACGCATCGCGGCACTGGCTCGTCGACGAAGACCCTGCGCAGCCCGACGTGATCGAGCCGCTGGAGCGCGAAGCGTCGCGCGAAACCCTGCCTCCACGCCTCTCGGTCGAGCAGGCGGACCTTCGCACGCTGCTCGGCTACCAGGATGCCTGGGCGCGGCTGGCCGCCAACGCGCTCGACCCCAACATCTTCCTCGACCCGGCCTTCGCATTGCCGCTGGTCCAGCATATCGGGCCGGGCGAGCGCCCGCTCTTCGTCCTCGTCTGGCAGGAGAGCGACACGACCTCGTTCGGCCGGCTCGTCGGTCTGCTCCCGCTTTCGAAGCGGCTCGTGCCGGGCGACCGCGTCGCGCGCGGCTTCGCCCACGAGCAGATCTGCCTCGGCCAGCCGCTGCTCGACCGCGACCTTGCCGACGCGGCATGGGCGACCCTGCGCGACTGGCTCGGCGCCGGCCACGCCCGCCTGGCGCTCCGCCTCCGCCGCATCCCTCGCGACGGCCTGTTCTATCAACGGTATGTCGCGCAGACGCTCGGCACTGCGGCCCACGTGCTGGGCGAGCACCGGCGCGCGTGCCTCCATGCCCGCGACGGCACGACCTCGACCGGCGTGGCGAGCTTCCGGTCGGCCAAACGCCGCAAGGAATCGCGCCGGCAGCGTCGCCGCTTGGCCGATCACGGCATCCGGACTTATCGCTCCGCCGCGAGCCCAGCCGAGATCAAGCACGCGACGGAGCGGTTCCTCGCGCTGGAGTTCAACAGCTGGAAGGGCGCGCGCGGCAGCGCTCTGCTCGAGGATGCCGGTCTCGCCACCTTCACCCGCAGCATGACCCGGCTGATGGCCGGGGACGGCAAGTGCCGCATCGACTCGCTGGAGATCGACGGCCGCCCGGTGGCGATGGGCATCGTGGTGACCGCGCACGGCCGCGCGCATTTCTGGAAGACCGCGTTCGACGAGCGCTTCGCGGCGCTCTCGCCCGGCGTTCAGCTCGCGCTCGAGATCACCGAGACGCAACTGGCCGATCCGGGCGTGCTGACGACCGATTCCTGCGCCGAGCCGAACCACCCGATGATCGACCGCCTGTGGCCGGACCGCCAGACGCTCGTCGACGTGATGATCGACCTGCACCCGAGCGAACCCGTGTCGTTCCGCGCCGTTTACGCCATCGAGCGGCTGGCGATCGCGGCGCGCGCCCGCGCCAAGGCGTTGTGGCACGCGCTGCGCGCCCTGCGTCGCGGCCGCAAGGGAGCCGGGACGCGCTCGGAGCGAAGCGGATAGGCATCGGGCGGCATGGAGCTCGACAGGCAGCGGCTCGACAAATGGATCTGGTTCGCTCGAGTCGTGAAGAGCCGCAGCCTCGCCGCCCGTCTCGTCGAGGCCGGCCATGTTCGCGTCAACGGCCAGCGGGCCGCAACCGGCGCCAAGTCCGTCGTCGTCGGCGATGTCCTGACGCTCGCCCTCGAGCGGGAGGTCCGTGTCCTCGAGATCGTCGAGCTCGGCTAGCGCCGTGGCCCGTTCAAGGAAGCCCGTCTCCTGTTTCGCGACCTGAGCGAGCAAAAACCCAGCTGCGCGTGAGCGACCTCGCGTCCGCTTGCCTTGCGGGCATGAAGCGAATAGCAAGCCGAAAACCTCACCCCAACCTGGCGGAAGCCGAGCCGGCCGCGACGG
This sequence comes from Melastoma dodecandrum, assembly GCA_029817715.1. Classification (NCBI taxonomy): domain Eukaryota; kingdom Viridiplantae; phylum Streptophyta; class Magnoliopsida; order Myrtales; family Melastomataceae; genus Melastoma; species Melastoma dodecandrum. The sequence continues at coordinate 7,007 of JARUPY010000448.1, read as the reverse complement.
CCGGAAAGGATCAGCAATGACCTATGTGGTCGTCGAGAATTGCATCAAGTGCAAGTACACCGACTGCGTCGAGGTGTGCCCGGTCGACTGCTTCTACGAAGGCGAGAACATGCTCGTCATTCATCCCGACGAGTGCATCGACTGCGGCGTCTGCGAGCCGGAATGCCCCGCCGAGGCGATCAAGCCCGACACGTCGAAGGGCCTCGAGGACTGGCTGAAGCTCAACCTCGATATGGCCAAGAGCTGGCCGAACCTTACGAAGAAGCGTGATCCGTTGCCGGACGCCAAGGAGATGGACGGCAAGGAAGGCAAGCTCGAGCTGTTCTCGCCCAACCCCGGCGAAGGCGACTGACCCGCCTCGCAGCTTCAATTTCGCGTATTCCGGCCGCTTTGCATTAACTATTTGCCCGCTCGTTGGCGGGCAAATGCCGGGATTCATTGATTTTCAGCCGATTGTATGATACCAGATCGTTAATGACCAACATCCCGCAACACTCCCCCACCTGCTCGACGTGTCCGTCAAGCGGGATCGAGCCGCGCAGGTAGACGGTCGAACTTCCCTAAACGGCGCCGCCTGGACCCGGCGTGATCATCACGTGCCCTCCCCCCTCCGGCACGTCGTCATCGATCACGCAGCTCGGCCGGTCGTCCGATCTCAGGAGTGGCGCTGATGTCGCCGAAAACCAAGCCCGCCGCACGGGACCGCAAGGTGGCCAAGGCCGCTGCGGCCAAGCCGGCGACGACCAGGCCGGCGACGGCGAAGGCCGCGACGAACAAGCGGACCGCTGCCAAGGCTGAGTCGGCGAGAGGCGCGGCGACCAAGACCGCCAAGGCGTCCAAATCAGCCTCAGTGACTGGGCGTACCGCCAAGCCTGCTGCCCCGTCAAGGGCCGCGGCGCGGTTGGCGACGCAGCCCGCGGCTTCGGTCAAGCGCGCGAGCGCAGCGCGTCCGGCGGCCTCTACCACCCGGTCCAAGCCGGCGGCGGCCAAGGCGACGACGGCCAGGACGGCGGCGAGCCGCCCTGCGGCAAAAAGCTCGGCCCCGACCAAGGCACGGGCGACCGCGAAGCCGACGACCGCCAAGGTCGCGAAGGCGAAGCCCGCTGCCAAGGCTGCGCCGGTCGCGTCCCGCAAGGCGGTCGCCAAGGCTGCGTCGAAGACGAAGGCCGCCGTGCCGTCGTCCGAGGCGACCACCAAGCCGACGCCGAAGGCGCCCAAGGGCGCCCCGGCAGCGCAACAAATTTCCAGCAACACGGCGGCCGCGAAGGCCGCCGCACCGACTGAGCGAAAGGCGACGATGCCCACGAAGAAGAACGCCGCAGACGCAACGGCGACCAAGAACACCACCCCTGTCGCGGCCAAGCCGGCGGCGACAGGGGCGGCGGCTTCCACGAAGCCCGCCGCCAAGCCCAGCCCGGTCAAGTCGAGCGCGACGCGTCACGCGGCCGCCGCCTTCGTCGCGGCGCGCAAGAAAATGACGTCGGCCGTCAAGCCGGCGCCGGCCTCCGAAAACGTCGATGCTGTGAAAGGTGTGGTCCAATTGGCTGACAAGAACGCGAAGAAGACCGTCGACGAGCGCGCGGCGCCTGCCGCGACCCCGGCTGCCGCGCAGGCACCGGCTCCAGCGCCGGCTGCCGTGGCACCCGTGCGTCCCACCATGCCGCCGCGGCCTGCGGCCTTCGCCGCCAAGCCGAAGCCGACCGGCAAGGCGCCGACCTTCAAGACCGGCGAGTTCATCGTCTATCCGGCGCATGGCGTCGGCGAGATCATCGCCGTCGAGGAGCAGGTCGTCGCCGGCTACAAGCTCGAGCTGTTCGTCGTGTCCTTCATCAAGGACAAGATGATCCTGAAGGTGCCGCTGCCGAAGGCCGCGAGCGTCGGCATGCGCAAGCTCGCCGACAGCGCGATCATGAAGCGCGCCCTCGACACGCTTACCGGCCGCGCGCGCATCAAGCGCACGATGTGGTCGCGCCGCGCGCAGGAGTACGAGGCGAAGATCAACTCGGGCGACCTCGTCGCCATCGCCGAGGTGGTCCGCGACCTCTACCGCTCCGACGCGCAGCCCGAGCAGTCCTACTCCGAGCGCCAGCTCTACGAGGCGGCGCTCGACCGCATGGCCCGCGAGCTCGCCGCCGTGCAGAAGCTGACCGACACCGAGGCGCTCAAGGTGATCGACAGCCAGCTGCAGAAGGGCCCGCGCCGCTCCAAGGCCGACGAGGCCGAGGCCAGCGAGGACGGCGACGACGACAGCGACGTCGGCGAGGCGGCGTAAGCCCCTTAGGCTTTGCAAGAGATTTGAAGGCGTCGGTCCCGAAAGGCCGGCGCCTTTCTCTTTGAGATCTACGCAGGCACGACGGTCGGGATCGACATGATCACGCGGGTCCCGCGGTGGCTCGGGTCGTCGCTGCGGCTGGCCTTGAGGCTTGCGACCATGGCGCGGACGATCCGCGTGCCGAGACCGGTGCCCTTCGGCTGCGCGCCGGCGGCGATGCCGACGCCGTCGTCCTCGACGACGAGCGACAGCGCCTCCGGCTCGCGGCGCAGCGCCACCCTGATCTCGCCGGGCTCGCCGACCGGATAGGCGTATTTGAAGGCGTTGGTCACCAGCTCGGTGACGATCACGCCGAGCGACACGGCCTGATCCGTCGCCATCTGCACCGGCTCCGCCTCCAGCCTGATCGGGTGCATCGTGCCCTGCGAGCGGAGCGCGGTGCCCAGTTCCTCGATCAGCGCCGCCAGATAGGCGTCCATCTCGATGACCGAGATGTCGTCCGACGTGTAGAGCCGGCGGTGGATCTGGGCGATCGCGCTGATGCGGACCTGCACGTCGGCCAGGGCCTCGCGCGCCTCGACGTGGTCGGCGCCGAGCGCCTTCTGCTGCAGGAAGACGAAGGAGCCGACGAGCGCCAGCGAGTTGGCGACGCGGTGGTTCACCTCGCGGAGCAGCGCCTCGGCCCGCTCGCGCGCCTCGCGCATCTCACGCTCGGCATCGAGCTTCTGGCGCCGCAGCCGCGCCTGCGCCACCGCGCCGTCGATCGCGTTCTGCAGAAGCTCGATGAAGACGCCGCCGACATCCTTGATGACGTAGTCGGCGGCGCCCGCCTTGAGCGCGGCGATTGCGATACGCCCCTCGTCCGACCCCGAGACATAGACAACGGGAGGGCAGTCCGGCAGCGGCTGGATCTCGGCCAGCACCTCGAGGCCTTCCTTGCCCGGCATGAAATGGTCGAGCGCGACCGCATCGAAGGGCTCGCCGCGACGCAGGATCTCGAGCCCCTCGGCCCCGCCGCCGGCCAGCACGACCTCGTAGCCATGGCGCGACAGCTGGCGCTGCACGAGACGACGCAGGCCCGCGTCGTCGTCGATGTAAAGCAGCCGCGTCGTGCCGTGGCTTTCGCTCATGGCTGTTCCGGCACCTGCATGATGGACAGGAAGAGACCGAGCTGGCGGATCGCCGTGGCGAAGGTCTCGTACTCGACCGGCTTGGTGATGTAGACGTTGCAGCCCAGCGCATAGCAGCGCTGGATCTCGCGCTGGTCGTCGGTGGTCGTCAGGATCACCACCGGCGCGTGCTTGAGCCGCTCGTCGGACTTGATCTTCTCGAGGATGTCCGTGCCGCTCATGTCGGGCAGGTTCAGGTCGAGCAGGACGAGCAGCGGCCCGTTGTTGCGGATCGACGGCTCGAAGAGGTGGCGGAGCGCCGCCGTCCCGCTTTCGAAATGCACGATGGCGTTGTTCACGCCGGCGCGTCGGATGTTCTTCTCGATCAGGCGCGCGTGACCGGGATCGTCCTCGATCATCACGATTTCGACGGGCATCTGCGACATCAGGCGGCTCTTGTCTTAGGGGCGGCAGGGGCTTGCTTTGCGGCGGGCGCTGGCTTAGCCGACCGCGTGTTGAATGTGGCCGGCAGCGTGACCGTGAAGGTCGAACCCTTGCCGAATTCCGAGCGGACCGCAACGTTACCGCCCAAACGGCGGGCGAGGTTGCGCACATAGGCAAGGCCGATGCCCTCGCCGGGCTTGTCCTGCTCGCCCGAGCGACGGAACAGCTCGAAGACGCGCTCGTAGTCCTTGGCCTCGATGCCGCGGCCGTTGTCCTCGATGTCGTAGTGGACATAGGCGCCCTGCGTGCGCCCGCGCACCTCGATGTGGCCGGGGCGCCCCTTCTGCAGGTACTTGACCGCGTTCTCGATGAGGTTGCCGAAGATCTGCTCCACCGCGAGCCGGTCGGAGACGAGGCCCGGCAGGTCGTCCGCGACGACGAGCTTGGCTTCGGCGCCCTCGAGCTGCTGCGACAGGCTCTCGCCCTGCGCCACGACGAGCGCGCGCAGGTCGATCTCCTCGGGCGTCAGCACCCGGCGACCCTCGCGCGAGAGCTTGAGGATCGCGTTGATGAGCCGGTCCATCTTGGCCGTCGACGAGCGGATGAAGCCCAGCGCCTCGGGCAGGTCGGTCTCGATCGCCATGCGCCGATCGACCGTGACGAGGCGCGGCGCCTCCTGCTCGACCTCGGTGAGGAACGTGGCGATGTCGGCGCGCACGGCGTCGAGCTCGCTCGTGAACCCCATAACGTTGACCAGCGGGGCGCGCAGGTCGTGGCTCACGATATAGGCGAAGCGCTGGATCTCGTCGTTGGCGATCTGCAGCTCGCTGACGCGTTCGGCGACGATCGCCTCGAGGTTCTCGTTGGTGTCGCGCAGCGCGTCCTGCGTCGCGAGAAGGCGGCGCGTCGCGCGGCTGTTGGCGAGGATGGCGTAGCCGGCGAGCGCGACGACGATGACCAGGCCGGCGAGCGAGGCGGCGGCCAAAAGCTTGTTGCTCACCGAGAGCACCGTCAGCTGCTTGCCCTCGTTGCGGCCCTCCTCCTCCTCGATCAGATCGATCGAGTTGCGGATGTCCTGCATGAGGGTGTTGCCGACGTTCTGCTTGACCCGCGTGACGGCGGCGTCGTGGTCGCCGTTGCTCGCGAGCTCGACCGTCTTCGCCAGCTCGGCGAGCTTGCCGTTGAGCGCGACCTCCAAGCGCGCGACTTGCGCGAGCTGCACGGCGTTGCCGTCGACAAGCCGGCGTAGATCAGCAAGGGCTTTTGGTGCGGCGAGCCGCCCTTGCTCGTAGGGATCGAGATAGACGCGGTTTCCCGTCAGCAGGAAGCCACGCTGGCCGGTCTCCGCGTCCTGCGCCTGAACGAGGAGGCGGTAGGCCGTCGAGCGAACTTCGAGCGTGTGCGCGACGCCTTCGGCAAAGTGCTGGTTCGTGATGACGAGCACGATCGCGCCCGCCGCGACGAGGAGCAGGAGCACGAACCCGCCGATCAGCGGCAGTTGCTGCGTCAGATCGCGGCGCGCAACGGCAGAGCCTTGATTTGTCTGGCCTAGGCTCATGCCAAGCATCTCGCGCGCACCTCCCGGCGATCCCGGATATCGCCTCGCGCCGCGTATTGCAGACGCGCGGCGCTTTTCCAAGGCGGCGAGGGTCGAAGTCGGGCGTCAGCGCGCTGGCGATGCCCTGACGTAATCGATGAAGGCGCGCAGCGGCGCCGGCACCAGGCGGCGACCGGGATAGTAGAGGAACGGCCCCGGGAAGGGCTGCCACCACGGCTCGAGCACGGGCTCGAGCGCCCCGCTCTCGAAGAACGGCCTGAGCCAGTCCTCGAAGAGCGCGACTACGCCGACGCCGGCGAGCGCCGCCTCCACCGCGAGATCGGTCGCGGTGCCGATGCTGACCAGCAGCGGTCCCTGCGGCTCGATGCGGATCACCTCGTCTCCGCGCTCGAGCTCCCAGACGATGGTCGCCCCGCTCGGGAACCGGCCGCGCAGGCAGGCGTGGCCGAGCAGGTCGCGCGGATGCGAGGGCCGGCCGCGCCTGTCGAGATAGGCGGGTGCCGCGCCGAGCGCGAAGCGCTGGACGCGAGGCCCGATCGGCACCGCCACCATGTCCTGCTCGAGACGCTCGTCGTAGCGCACGCCGGCGTCGCAGCCGGCGGCGATCAGGTCGACGAAGCTTTCCTCGGCCAGCACCTCGACGACGATGTCGGGATAGGCGGCCAGGAAGCCGGGGATGATGCTCGGCAGGACGAGCTTCGAGACCGCGGTCGGCACGTTGAGGCGCAGCGTGCCGGCAGGTCGGTCGCGATAGGAATTGACCGCGTCCAGGGCCGCCTCGACCTCGGCGAGCGCCGGGGTCAGCCGCTCGACGAGCCGCGCGCCGGCCTCGGTCGGCGAGACGCTGCGCGTCGTCCGGTTGAGCAGACGCACGCCGAGCTGGCGTTCGAGGCGGCGGACCGCCTCGCTCAAGGCGGAAGCGCTGGCCCCGGCCTTCAGCGCGCCGCCGCGAAAGCCGCCGGCCCGCGCCACCGCGAGAAAGGCCTGCAGATCACGAACATCGGTCGTCATTGTGCAAGTTTCCGCACAGCTCGTATCGATCTCTCCGTCTTATCGCACGAGCGGGCAAGCGCTACGTCACCGATCTCAACCAGAGGAGAACGGTCCATGCCCGCCATCGACAAGCTCGGCACGTTCACGCTCGGCGACCGCACGGTGCGGCGGCTCGGCTACGGCGCGATGCAGCTCGCCGGCCCCGGCGTCTACGGGCCGCCGAAGGATCACGCCGAGGCGCTCGCGGTGCTGCGCGAAGCCGTGACGCAAGGCGTCAACCACATCGACACCAGCGACTTCTACGGTCCGCACGTCGTCAACCAACTCATCAGGGAGGCGCTCGCGCCCTACCCGTCCGACCTCGTGCTGGTGACCAAGGTCGGCGCGCGTCGCGGCTCCGGCACATCCTGGACCCCGGCCTTCTCGCGCGAGGACCTGACGCAAGCCGTGCACGACAACCTGCGCAACCTCGGCCTCGCGGCGCTCGACGTCGTCAACCTGCGCCTGATGTTCGATGTCCATGGCCCCGCCGAGGGGCCGATCGAGGAGCCGCTCGGCGTGCTCGCCGACCTGCAGCGCCAGGGCCTCGTCCGCCACATCGGCCTCAGCAACGCCACCGCCAGGCAGATCG